>OY804592.1:1113633-1580445 GCA_963680895.1 Fragum sueziense
TGGTAATGTCCGCTGTACTTTGTCAGATGAATAGCTGTATTCTGGTATTCTGCTTTGATGGCTTATGGCTTTGCCAATGTATGGTAGAATGATACATGGCGGCTTTTACAAATGAACAATACATTGCTCATGATGATTGAATTAAGGTACTCAACCCCTAAAGAGATTCATGCAACATTGTTATAACATTGTTACCTTATCCAACTTATATGGGCGACATCATTAACATGCACTGGTGGAGAATTCCATGGCTGAATGTTAACAACATTACTGGAATACTAATCTGATGTTGCATGAATCTTATAAGGAGTGGACTACCTTAAGAACATGTGGGAAATGTTGGCTGTACTTTTTCAGATGAATGGCTGTATTCTGGTATTCTGCTTTAATGGATTATGGCTTTGCCGACATATAGTAGAATGATAAAAGTGTATGTCGGCTGTGCCAACTTATAAATAGATTGCTGATAATCGAATTAAGGTAGTCCACCCCTTATGAGATTCATGCACATTCAGAATTTTTCGATCGATGTTGTTAAATTTTGTAACGTAATCCGAATACATATGTGCCACATTGATATTATTCCGCTAATAATTTCAATGTCACATTAATCTCGTTTGGGAATTGGACCACCTTAGGACAATGTTCGTAATGTCCGCTGTACTTTGTCAGATGAATGGCTGTATTCTGCTTTGATGGCTTATGGCTTTGCAGATGTATGGTAGAATGATACATGTCAGCTTTTACAACTGAACAAAACATTGCTGATGATTGAATTAAGGTACTCAACCCCTAAAGAGATTCATGCGAAATTGTTAACATAGTTACCTAATCCAAACTTATATGGGCAACATCATTAAAATGCACTGGTGGAAAATTCCATGGCTGAATGTTAACAACATTAACAGAATACTAATCTGATGTCGCATAAATCTTATAAATAAGGGATGGACTACCTTAAGGTTTACAGACCCTGAAAAATTCACCACTTTCCTGCTGTACGAAATGCGTCAAATTACACACAATTGTAAATACACTTTACATAAGTTGATTCACATTGCCGGATTTCAAGATTATGCTTCTTTTAGAAGAAAATAATTTACAAATATCATTTTATTCTATTTTCATAAACAAGGGAGGTAATCTTGAACATTTTTGTCAAATATTTCCATAAGTATGCATTAATTCAACATTTCAAACTGTTCAAAATGCTTAAATATTTGTATTTGAAATGGAAATGCAACACAGTTTAGGAAAAACTTGCACTTTTAAAATTTCACATCTGGGTTTTTGGTGCTTTTGAGGGTCTGGATACCTTAAGAACATGTTGGAAATGTTGGCTGAATGGCTGTATTCTTGTATTCTGCTGGTTTTGCCGACATATGGTAGAATGATTCATGTCATCTTTGCGAACTTATAAATAAATTGGTGATAATTGAAATAAGGTAGTCCACCTCTTATGAGATTCATGCACCTTCAGAATTTTTCGATCGACGTTGTTAAACTTTGTAACGTAATCCGAATTGATAAGTGCCACATTGATATCATTTCGCTAATAATTTCAATGTCACATGAATCTCATTTGGGATGGACCACCTTAGGACGATGTTGATAATGTCCGCTGTACTTTGTCAGACGAATGGCTGTATTCTGGTATTCTGCTTTGATGGCTTATGGCTTTGCAGATGTATGGTAGAATGATACATGTCAGCTTTTACAACTGAACAAAACATTGCTGATGATTGAATTAAGGTACTCAACCGCTAAAGAGATTCATGCGAAATTGTTAACATAGTTACCTAATCCAAACTTATATGGGCGACATAATTAACATGCACTGGTGGAGAATTCCATGGCTGAATACAACATTAACGGAATACTAATCTGATGTCGCATGAATCTTATAAGGGATGGACTACCTTAAGAACATGTTCGAAATGTTTGCTGTACTTTGTCAGATGAATGGCTGTATTCTTGTATTCTGCTTAAATGGATTATGGCTTTGCCGACATATAGTAAAATGATAAAAGTGTATTTCGGCTGTGCCAACTTATACATAGATTGCTGATAATTGAATTATGGTAGTCCACCCCTTATGAGATTCATGCACCTTCAGAATTTTTCGATCGTCGTTGTTAAACTTTGTAACGCAATCCGAATTGATATGTGCAACATTGATATTATTCCGCTGTGAAACGTTCCACAACTACATGTTAACGACATTGCAGGAATAATTTCAATGTCACATGAATCTCATTTGGGATTGACCACCTTAGGACGATGTTGGTGATGTGCGCTGTACTTTGTCAGATGAATGGCTGTATTCTGGTATTCTGCTTTGATGGCTTAGTCTGGCTTTGCCAATGTATGGTAGAATGATACATGTCAGCTTTTACAACTGAACAATACATTGCTGATGATTGAATTAAGGTACTCGACCCCTAAAGAGATTCATGCGAAATTGTTAACATTGTTACCTAATCCAAACTTAAATGTGCGACATCATTAACATGCAGTGGTGGAGAATTCCCCGGCTGAATGTTAACAACATTACCGGAATACTAATCTGATGTCGTGTGAATCTTATAAATAAGGGATGGACTACCTTAAGATCATGTTGGAAATGTTGGCTGTTCTTTGTCAGATGAATGGCTGTATTCTGGTATTCTGCTTAAATGGATTATGGCTTTGCTGACATATGGCAGAATGATTCATGTTGGCTTTGCCAACTTAAAAATAGATTACTGATAATTGAATTAAGGAATTCAACCCTTATGAGATTCATGCACCTTCAAAATGTTTCGATCGACGTTGTTAAACTTTGTAAGGTAATCCGAATTGATATGTGCGACATTGATATTATTCCGCTTTAAAACGTTCCACAACAACATGCTAACCACATTGCAGGAATAATTTCTATGTTACATGAATCTCATTTGGGATGATCTACCTTAGGAAGATGTTGGTAATGTGCGCTGTACTTTGTCAGATGAATGACTCTATTCTGGTATTCTGCTTTGATGGATTAAGGCTTTGCTGACATATGGTAGAATGATTCATGTCGGCTTTGCTAAGTTATGAATAGATTACTGATATTTGAATTAAGGTAGTCCATCCCTAATGAGATTCATGCAACATTCTAAACATATGTTACCTAGTCCGAGCTTATTTGTGTGACGTCATTAACATAAGGTGGTGGAATGCTGCACCGCAGTATGTTAACCACATTGCCGGATTCCGATGTCGCATGAATCTCATTTGGGATGGACTACCTTAAGAAAATGTTGCAAATATTGGCTGTACTTTTTCAGATGAATGGCTGTATTCTGGTATTCTGCTTTGATGGCTTATGGCTTCGCTGACATATGGTAGATTATGATTCATGTTGGCTATGCCAACTTATTAATAGATTGCTGATAATTGAATTAAGGTAGTCCACCCCTATTGGGAATCATGTGACATTGGAATTTTTGGAGGACATCATTAAAATTTGTTACCTAATCCGAACTTATGCTTGCAACATCGTAAACATTCGGTGGTAGAATGTTCCACTGCCACATGTTAACGACATTACCCGAATAATTCAGATGTCACATGAGTCTCATTTGGGATTGACTACCTTAAGATTATGTTGGAAATGTTGGCTATTCTTTATCAGATGAATGGCTGTATGCTGGTCAATTGTCTGTGAGTATTTGACCCTTTACTAAATTCTTTATACATCTAACATGCTGATGGGTTGCTGCTATCATATAATGCTCTAACGCGCCAGCAATGCTTTTTTTGGTAATATCGGGGAAGTTCTAGGTGATTAACCGGAGATGCATAGTCGATTGATTGTGACGCATTGGCCGACAGAAATAGCAGTTTTTGTATGATCGGCGACATGTCGGCCAATTTGCACTTCAAGTTAAAATCAAATGATCATTCAGTGGCATTCTAAATACAATTCAATACAATATTTTTATTGGCGCTAATTAAATTTTGGCAATTAGTCAATGAGACTTCACCGACTTCTTCAAAACAGAGAAAGTTCAGCTGATTGATAGGTTGGTTTTAACTAGCAGAATATATTGGCTGACACGCTGCCGATCATGAAAATATTCTGTTTTGTTGACCAATGCCTCTATCAATCAACGACATAGGCCTACCACCAACTAATCTACGATAATATCTCGGATTCTAAAAAAATATATGCCAGTACCACATCGCCGGGGTGTCGGAACGTTTATGTGAGTTACCCCCCAGCCCCCCCCATGACGCGTTCAGTGACGCCTGAGCTGCGACTCAAGGGCTGTGACATCAATTTCCAGACATGAAGTCCGGACTCACTTGACATGATTTGACAAAAACAACGACAAAAACATCACCTGCACGTCCGAGTACTTCTGTGACATTATAAACTCTACCGTAAAATCCATATATATAGCGAAAAAGGAACTGCATTGGTTTTTATTTGAACAACAAAGACTCTATGTAATTATGCTTTGTGTATGTGCCATAAACGTCATGTGGCGTCAAGGTAATGTCAGATGACATCATCAATGAAGTCACTAAACCGCAAATGCGTTTCCTACGCCAAAAACTAGATCATGGCAGAATTTCCACAAAATAACACATTTAGCGTGTGCATTTTCTTATTAATCGTGTTATAATGGAGATAATAACAAGTTTAGAGGTCTTTATTTGCCTTGAATAAAAACCTCTGTGCTCTGAACTACATGTTAAGGCAAATACCTCGGCGCTGAGCACCTTGGTTTTTACCTACACATGTAGTCCGTCGGACATCGGTTTTTATTTGGCGATTTAAGACCTCTAAACTTGTTATTATTTCATAACTAGTTATCAATCAACAGATCAAACAGTGGCATTTCTTGGATACAATAAAGTCGATAAAGAGTTGGTGACTACTCATCGGCGATCAGGCAGAATATTGCTACAAGTCTATTGTAAAACCGAAGTGACCGTGCGCTGTGAATATTTATAAACAAACGTAATCGTCTGCAATATTGATAATAATAACCGCTAGTTTACTTCGGTTAAACAATAATAGCCAATGCCCAACTTTGTACACATCGCAAACATGTCTGACCCATTTAATTTTGTCTTAAGTTATTTTAGATCTGAGCTCTAGCTGCTGGCTTTACAAAAGCAGGAGACGAGGGCTGACTTCGATTCGCAATGGCTCGCGCCATCGTTCGAAACATCGCCCCAACCGAACACCGATAGTGCGAGCTATTGACGTCATTTCTGCAGCTATAGCTCCAATCGAACAGCAATGGCCCGAGATATAGTCCAACCACCGGAAAAAGTGTGGTCCGGCCATCCGAGCCATTACGTCATTCGGAACACCTCGGATAACAGCGAACCAATTAGTGTCGAGGTAAACAAAGCTTTTGATTGTCTGACTCAGAACGGGGAGGAATTCAATAGACAGAACAGCGCTGGTTCCCAATAATGGTTCCTGATCGCATGAGCTATAGTCATAGTGCCAAACGAAGTCAGCCCAAGTGTCCCCAAAATTAGATGTCGCAAGAAAATGTTAAAGAAGAAGAATCTTCAGAAATGTGTATTAATTTAGGCATTTTTGATTGAATGGAATTGGCCCTTGATAATTCAAAGTTGCTAAAAAGTGAAACATGTATAGGCCTAGATATTAGAATAAAAAGGAACAAAACGTATCCATAATTCAACCTACTGTCGAGATTTCGATTTGAAATAGTCCTTTACATAGAAAATGTTGGTGGAAAAAGGAGAAACTTCTGTTTATCACCAGTTTCTAGCGGCGGATCAAGGATTTCTGTGAAGGCCGGGGTTCGTTTGTACACAAAGGGGGGGACTCGTTAAATATATCACACACTTTTCACTGAATTTCTGCATGAAAATAAAATTATCAGGCTTCATATGGGGTTCGTTTGAATCCCCAAACCCCCTCTGGATCTGCCACTGGTTTCTCATTTGTTCTCTTTGTTTTGAAAAGATTTTCTCTGGCAAATAATTTATTTCTGGGCAAAAGGTATGCTCACAAAAGCGGCCGTGGCAACCATTTTGTTGTTATTGTTGTGACAAAAAAGCGAATCGGTTTTAGACGAAACTATTGATCGAACGGTAAAACATGATTGAACGGAATGATCGCTTTTTTTCGTGAATGTTTTTTTAAATAAGGCCATGATTGAACGCAATGATTGGTTTTACATGCTGATTGAAAAAAACATGATCGCTACCGGAACGATCGTGAGTGGTGATTGAACGGAATTGCCCGCGATTGAGCGGAACGCACACGCTATGATTGTCAAAATCCTGATATTCCGTACTGTAACTACCCGGGTTATTCGTAAGTTTGTCCATATTCATAGTATTACGAAGTGAATTTTGTAGTCCACTCGCAACAACACAGGGTCGACTGTAGCAGCAGTCTGTCATGTCGATATGGTTGAAATGTCGTTAATATAGACACAAGCTGATGTTGACTTGAGTAATTTTGATAACAGTGAAATAAAATGTTCAACGAATATATGACCACAAAGTAAAATGAAGTGTCTAAAATGTTAAGTAACGAAATATCCAAATTTCACATAGAAATACCACAAAGTTGAAATTAAATTTTCATGGCACAAAGTCTTATTATCACGAAGTATTTTTCCTAAGTGACTACAAGACTAGATTTTGATACCAAAAACAGCATAGCAACCAACCATTGGGCGACGAAAAATCTCTATCAGGATTAAGACTAAGCAAACGATGATAATCTACAACAGGCTAATAGAAGTGCAATGGCTTCTTTGGATTTGTTGGTAAAGACAACTTTAATTTCATACGGATATTGGTATAACATATTTGATATGAAAAGGTATAATAATAATAGTTAATCAGCATTTATAGACAAAAATTTCTAAAATCACAGAAAAGTTAAATAATTCAATAAATTAAAAAGAATGCATAAGATATAATAACTTATTTGTAATCTACATTTTAAAAGCTTTAGTGTGATACCGAATACGACGATATTCATTAGTATGGTGCAAATTTTGTATTTTAATACAATAACTGCACAATTCACACAATTTGTAACATATCAATCGATTGAAGACGTGTTGGTTTCACTGTTATACTCCCATCCATATTAAACATTTGACAAACATTTTACAAGTCCAGTATCAAAGACCGCAAGACTGATTACATAAGAAGATACTACCAATGTTTAAGAAGATGGGGGAGTTTTCTCTCCGCTAACTAATTCTTATCTTAATCCCTATATTATATAGAATTGTTTCTTTAATCATTTCGTTGTTCGTAAAACCTGACTTGCATAAGAAAGGGTCCATTTATTTGTCATATTGCAGGACGAAGGATTTACAAAGAATGTTCGTTAAACGTGCTGCGGCTATAGTGGCATCATTCGACCTTGACCTTGGAGTATGGGAAGATGGTGTTTATGCCAATAACGAACCTAACCCTATCACCGACTTTACATCAGAGTAAGTTGTGACCCTTTGAACAATGATTGTAGAGTCTAGCTCACGATAAATGACCTGGCAGAATATCACTAGCTATTCAAGCTAGGGATGTTCTGCTAGGCCATTTATCGAAAGCTGTACCCATCAATAATATATCGTTTTGTCTTACAAAAAAAACAACAGCATTGAATAAGACATAATCACAATGTGTTTGAAAAAAATCCATAATTTGTTTATATGTCGTCTATTCCATTTTACATCTATGATTCTGTTATCCCAAACATTTGACTAATTATATGGAAAATCCTTTCGAAATTTCTCCGGTGTTTATGTTCAAACAGTGAAAATAAATAATCGTTTAAATGTAGCTCATTTTCACAAGTGCAGATAAAATGTGTTTACTCGAACATTAAAAATACGCATACAAATTATTAAAATTTCATGGACGAAAGTGCAAATTTGGTACTGTATACGGACTAGTCTAGTTTGAATACACCGGTGTAATATGTCACAGTACCTCTAACAATGTTCGCAGGCGTTCAAGGCTTGATATTGCCCGAACGCCCTGCCTCTACTCTTTCTTTTCAGTCTAATATAAAATCATGATAAATAAACTTTCAAGATATCCAGCACAGAATGCGACAACTTTAGGAACCTCTATTCTGCCAGACCATCCCCAGATATTTAAAAAAAACACAAAAAACATCTGCTAAGAGAAGTTCTGCAGATGCAGAACAACGCACAAATACTAGAATATAATAAAACATTAGGGAAAGTTGCATTCACTAGGATATGGATTTCTAGAACCTCTTTTGATTGTGCAACAATCCTGCAATAAACTTTGGCTTGGGTCACCCATAATACAATGGAGTACCAAAATATCGTATCTCCAGCATCGGTGGGAGACAAAAATTCAAAACCCTACCGTTAACAAGCTCTAATAACGAGGTTTCGACTTCCCATCGGTGTCAAATCCTTCATTTTCAGGAACGTTTATGTTTACCCATGGAACAGCAGGTGGGAACTAGGCCTAGCTAAACGAGTTTCCGAGTTCGCTGATAAGGGTTATAAGGTACGTTAAGAGTAGACCCGGGGAAGGGGACGTCCGGGACAAATTTTCTGTTCTATGCGATGGAAAATCAACAAGATTAGAACATCTTGTGTCAATGACAGGGATGCTATTTTTCACTTTATCTTTTCTGGATTTATGCTTATTTACTATCGTACAAAGATTGACTCTTTCGTAATTAGTGAAAGATTAAACAGGACAAAATGGGTTTGATAAGCACTGATACGTGAACAATACATGTTTATCAACGACATCAAAGAGAACCCATGTTTTGCTTTGTACGACAACATTCACCATATATATCTTTCATCTTAGATGAAACTACTTGTATTATATTTGCTGTATGCCGTCTCTTTGTGGGAATTTCTGATATCATGAAACGCCATAAAAATGGCACCTTTAGAAAAATAGAGAAGTGACTTGTGAGGAACTATTTGCACGAACTTTTGATATAGCTGTTGGATCAATCGTATTTCGTTACTTGGATCAGTATATTTATTATGCCAGTACATATTTTGTCAGATTCAAAGACAAACAGTTGTTTTTTTTCATGTACATGAACAAAGTTAATTTTAGAATCAACATATCGCTGCTTAAAGAGACATAGCATTCAAATTTCATATTTCCAAAGTATGTTTCTAATGCGTTTGTTCTGTGTGTTTAAATAAAATCGTGTTTTTTAAGTGTTGCTTACAAGATCAGTTTGAGTTTGAGTTTATTGGGGTTTTACGCCGTTTTCAACTACCAGGGTCATATCGCGGCGGCTGGAGCACCTACTCATGGATTCCTGTTGTTTCTCAAACCAATACTACCACAACACCCTTACCGAGCCTCCAGCTGCTCGCCCACTTAGGTTAACGATTTCAAACCGATTGGTGGGTGACAATTTTGTCGGAAAGGGTATTAGCCGCGGCCGGGTATCGAACCCGGGACCTCTCGAATGAGAAGCAGATGCGCTACCAACTGCGCTAAGGCTGCGGCCGCTTACAAGATCAGAAAACCAATTTTAAAGTTGAAACGAAAATGACAATTTCCATTTACATTTAAACTGTTGTTTCACCCATAATTCCATTTTAAGAAAAAAATGTTTCTCACGCTATATTTTAACCTGAAATTTTCATAATTTTCATAAGAAAATATGGGCTTTTAGGGAAAGAAAATAAAGTAAAATTCATGAAAATTATTATTATATGGAATGTCTCTTTTAAATACCTCGTAACTACAGCCTTAAACAATCTCCTTGTACGAGGCATTTTAATTCAGAGAAAAGCGATGATATCTAAAGAACTACAAACAATACGGTAATGTATAAATTATCAATCAACAGCACCATTATGTTTAAGGTCGTACTTCCCCTGGCAACACATCTATACTTCGACATGCCTCAAGAACCGGATCCGGAAGAACGGGGTCTCTACTGGGCGTCACGTGTCACGGATATCCGGAAAGTGTTCGGATTTATACCTGACGATATCTTCGCCAATGCTGACGTCACCAGAATGGGAGTTCCGGTTACTCCTGAAGAAGCCTGTGGCACTCTTCCTTGTCCACAACCAACCAAACCAGAAAATGTTATAGGTAAAGATGGGATGCAAAAAGAGCCCAAAATTGGTTTTCTTTTATGTTGTTTGATAGGAATGCATTATCTTTAATCTGTATGTGTAAACAATCTGATGAATGCTTTTTTTAGATAATGGCTGACAAAGTGGGTGGGAAAAATTGACACGAGAAGCAAATTTTTACTTTGAAGTTAAAACAACTTTTCTGTATAGATCAGCACAAATAAAAAGTCTGTATGTACTTTTAATGGACAAAGGACAAGGCATCTTAGGAATCATTAATCATACGAGTATATATCGGTTTGTTGATTTTTCTGTATTCTTTCTATCATGCGTTTTATTTCATTTCATCCCGCCTTTACAGTAATGAGAAATTGCAAATGATAACGCATCATTGTGATATGCATATCCACCGTAGGACTCATTAATAACACTTGAATAGGGAACGAGTTTAACCAGGTAACAGTGATGCAATTTCGGACAAACAAATAGTTTACCGATGGTGTTGTTATACAATTACGTAACTGCGGCTTGAATCAAGCCATAACTAGGAGATTTTTAACAAGATCCATGGTTTATGAAAATATAATGTTAAACCTAGTCTTTTTAGCACAAAATCTATTTCCATTTTATGTAGCTCTTTTCAATTTATTTCCAGGGGTCCAGGCGGTCATGTTCAGTGAAACTATGAGAACTGAAGAACAATTTCACCACATGGGCTTTCCCAGAACTCTCGCTCTCGCGGAGCGCGCGTGGCACAAAGCATCTTGGGAAGATATCAGTGACGTCACAACAAGGAAATCCCAACTAGAGATGGATTTTGGGGCCTTCATTAGACAGCTGGGAGAGAAAGAGTTACCTCGCTTGGAAATTAATAATATTCTATACAGAGTACCTCCCCCTGGTGCAAAGTAAGTCAAGTTATAGCTCACAATAAATGACCTGGCAGAGCATCACTAGCTTAAAGCTAGAGAGGCTTTGCCTGATCATTTATCGTGAGCTATACTGAACACAGACAGAAAACAACGCAAAATGGGCCTAAATAATCTCGTATAAATTAAAGTAAACCAATATCTGGAAAAAGGCTTTTGTAGAAATTAAGACTGCCAGACGTACAGATCAGCCCATTAAGTTTGATTAAAGATTCATATCGCTTTTTGTAACTTGTTACGTGGTAAGCTGTCCAGAACACAGATCTTGATCAGACTGCCTGTGTGCGCCGGCTTAACGGATCCATATCGGTCTTAAATACACTAAGTACACTTTGCCTCATCTCGGATCAAATAAAAGCTACATGTTTCATCCTTTAGACACCATAACTAATCACTTATGGACATGCGGATTTTTTTGGGTAAACTATGTATGTATAGTTGCACTGAATTAAAATATCCATTGAATAATTTGTGCGAGATTATCTGATGTTTAAGGTAGTTATCCTTAATGAGGTTCACATGAATCTTTCATGTTGTTAAACATGTGCTTCGTATCCGAACCTATATCGCAGCGAATGTTAACGAATTCGCTCGAATAATTTGTATTAATATCAAAATTAATAATTGTATAGGCCCAGATACATGTCCGATGGCTTCAGTTTTTAGACCGAAATCATTTGATTATTGAGATTTTTATTGAATAACTTCCGTTAAAAAGTAAATAGTTCAACTTTGCTTATTAATACATTTGTCTTCAGACATATAAGAGTCAATGTGTATTAGCTGTATGATTCAACTAGCCCATTTGGTTGAGGAGAGACACCAAATGATGTATTGCTTGGTCGTCTATTCTATTTTTGTATGTAATTCTATTATCCAAACAAATCTCCTATATCCCCAAATCGTTTCCAGGATTGAGGATGGTACATTAAAGGTCAATACAAGATTCCCAAACCATCCAGTCGAGTACAGTCTAGATGGAAGTACTTGGGTAGAGATACATGATGGACAAGCGTACCTACCTAATGGGAAGTTTACTGTCAGACTGAGGTCAAAGTAAGTGGCATATTTAGTATTTTCGTTTGTTTCTGTTTTTTATTATTTAATTTGATGTTGAGTCGAAAGTACATTAAGATATATTATAGTATAGAAACGATACGGTCAGAAACGGATAATGATTCGGGAGAGACACATAATGATAAGCGTACCAACCAAATGGAAAACTGAGGTCAAAGTTAGTGTTTAATTTGTTTCGTTTTTAGAGAGCGTAGTCTCTCTATTAGCAGCCAGAGGCCACAAGCCAATATTTTGCAAACCGAACAACAGAAATAGTTCCTTCCAATGAAGACAAAATAGATCTAAACAACAATTGGAATAGTCTACAACCATACATGTCATTATATAAAAATATATGACTTGTATGATCTATGCAAAAAATTCAAGTAAACAAGTCTTAATTAAATAGAAAAAAGATCAGTGTAGTAATTTGTCATTTACAATTGGGTCATGCAGGTCATTCAGTCAAGTCATGTAACCTAAATTTTGGACAATGCAAACAGTCTAAAAATAGAATCACATTCCACAGACAGATTCTAGTGCATAGTGAGTGTCTATCTGGGTAATGTGTAGTAAAGCCATAAGGTAGTAAAGCCGTAGTATGTTATGCCGTGGATAAAAGGGTCATTAGAGCAAATTTCCTTATCAACTCAACTTCTCATACATTTATGAATGGGTTGATTTGAATTTCCCTTTCCCAATCAAACGTGTCTCCAAGAGAAAGTTTTGAAAACATTGAGGCACTTTCTCCTTTTGCCTCAATATTTTCTGAACAATATTATGCACAATTCTAAACTTTAAAAATATTTTGTCATTTGCATCAGCTTTTGAAGTGGACCACTTCAAAAATTGTTGTTCGGAAATTTTTTGTTGTATGGTGACACTATGCTGCATCACAGAAAAAGAGGCTTCAATTATGTTGTCAATAGTTAATACATTCCTCCATTCATGGTTGAATGCATAGCCAAAAGTGCTGAACTCTCCTTATTTTACAATGAAAATTTAGGGAAAATCCAATTTAGCCCCCCCCCCCCCCCCGCAATAATTCAGACACATGGGCTTCAACAATATGAAATTGCTTCCTACGGGCCTGACACAACTCCACTTATATTCGATGATGGTTTTGCATGACGATCACACAGAATGCTCCCAATTATGTAAGCATGCAATATTGTCACAGTTTGAAATTTATGTTGTGTCAAATACGCTCTCTAACAGTACTTTCAGTACTTTGATTCTGTTATATTCTCGGTATAGTATGATAGTATGATAGAAAAGAGTTGGGCGAATAAATGGAGACAATGACAAAATTTAGAAAGAGATACGCACTTGCCCATTTGGAATTATTAAATTGAGGCCAGGGTAGCGTTAAGGCTCGTCTCTTTTTTCCCTTTTTGCTCAGAGTATAGTAGAGCAGAGTACAGAAACGTTAACTATCACACGATCAACTAGAATGACTAGATAATTTCTGTCTAAGGATAGTTCGAACAAAGTTCATTTAGTCCTTCTAATTTAAGTCTGTATCTAATTATGCCTACCCGCACCTTCTTTCTATTATGATATTTATGGAAAGCTGGAACCTGGCAGAAAGTGAAAACTTGGTACCGCTTTGATAGTCATTTCGTTTGGTCTTAGATAACGCAATGCACCGGATAACGCAGACGCTGACTGTCCTTATGTTGAACTATCTAGCACGAATACTTATAAATTTAGATTGACAAATTAACCCATTCCCACACAGAGACGTTTTTTGACGACGTCAAGAGAATGCTTAGGAAAACATTGTGGAAAATGAAGAACTTGTTTGTAATCCAAAAAGGAAAGAAATCGAAAGTTTCATCACCTTAAGATTGTCGTCTGCAACACATATTGGAACAGTCCAAACTTTTTTCCGTTTGGTAATGGGATAGTGCATCGTATTACTCCTTTTCTGCCCATGTTTCAGGTCACCAGTGTTGGGTAGATACAGTAGAGTGGTCGAGTTAGAGGCAGATATTCATGGAAAACCTTCAGTTTTGTCCTGCATACAGACCTGCCGAGATGGAAAGTGTAAAAATGACTAGAAGAAGAACACATGCTAAGATATAATAAAAACATGAACAGATTTAATAAGGACCTGTGTAAGATAGTGTCGTCTCTGATATTGTTAAATATATTTACTGTAAATTTCGTGATAGATAAAGAACAAAAATTAAGATTAAGATGTAGATCTACATCTACTATTCAATAGCTATTCGCTTGCTATTGAAGAAAATACATGATTAGGATCGCCGTAGTTGGATTGTTATCCGCCATCTTATTGTAATGAACACGAGGCTACCGATGCTACCCGACTTGTCTACTGTCGGGACAATTGGTTACCAACAAAGTATCCATCGGTATGCCGACGGTTACCGATGGCTACCGATGGTTGCCAACGGCACCGATGGCTACCGATGGGAGAACCCTGAACGCACCCAATATTTTGGAGAGTATCTGTTTATCATTTCCGGTCATCAGAGTTTGAATCGTAGCTTAGGCGTTTGTTTTAGATTAATAAAAACGCATATGAAATCTCCATAAATTTAATTTGCATCAAAACATTAATGATATTAATTTAATTTTGTAACTCAATCATTTTAGGTATAGGCCTATAGCATTATATAGCTGCTTCAATAGTAATAAATAAAATCTTTTTTTGGGGAGCGCAATAACGTCTTTTTTCTTTTCCCTTGCAGTTTACTCACCTTTTCTTAGCACGAACCCCTTTAATTTTCATATCCATTTTATTTTTATTAACTCACCTGAGCACGAAATGCTCAAGGTGAGCTATTGTGGTCGCTTTTTGTCCGTCGGCGTCCGTCCGTCTGTCCACAATTTGTTGTTAACACTCTAGCATCCACAAATATTGACCAATCTTAACCCAACTTAAATAAAACATGTATAACTATAAGTTCTCGGGTGAATTCGATTTTGGGTCAGATCAGATTAGGATTTCAGGAGTTATGTGCCCTTGAACGTCAAAAATAGCAACGTTTTAAGTTGTTAACACTGTAGCATCTACAAATATTGATCAATCAAGACAAAACTTGGACATAATGTTTGAGACCACAAGTTCTCGGATGAGTTCGATTTTGGGTCAGATCGGACGAGGAAATCAGGAGTCATGTGCCCGTGAACGTCAAAAATAGCTACTTTTTAATTTGTCAACACTCTAGCATTTACAAATATTGATCAACCAAGACAAAACTTGGATATAATATTTGAGACTATAAGATCTAAATATTAATTGAATTGAACAAAATTTTGGTTCAGGTGAGCGATATAGGACCATCATGGTCCTCTTGTCCCGGCTTTGACGTCTCAGGCCCGTACGAACAGGGGGAGGGGGGCTATGGGGGGGCTAAGTCCCCCCAAAGTTGGCCAAAAATGCCAAAATTTCTTAATTTTACATTGATTTTTTTTTGAAAATCCAAATTAGCCCCCCCCCCCCCCAAAATTCAGGGCAATGGCTTTAGCCCCCCAATATGAAATTGCTTCCTACGGGCCTGCGTCTAATAGAAGACGCTTTACAACACAACACAATCGACCCTACTGTTGATTACCAGTACGTTCTACTTTGGTCTCTTTATGTTCTATGCTATACTGTTCACGAAAACACCCATTTTGTCGACTGTAACACCTTTTTGGCTTTTGTATGCTCTCTGCTCCGAGTTAATCGCTAATACTGATCGATTCAAACTCTGTCGCATCGCTATCAAATTTGAACTATTTACAAACTTGTGACGTCATTTACTGCGTCATTAGCGAGCCGGGACTTTATGTCCGGGGAGCTAATGTCACAGCCCTAGTGTCGGCGTCGGCGTCAGCGTCGCGTCTTCAAAAACTTTAACCTGGTCTATATCTCAGGAACTATTTGAGATACAGCCTTGATACTTCACACATGGATACATCTTGCCAAGACCTTTCATTTGGGACCATGACCTTTGACCTAGTGACCTTGACCTTGGAGTTTGATCTCCTTTAAAAAACTTTAACCTGGCCTAAATCTCATGCACTGTTACAGATAGAGCCTTGATATTCCACATACGGATACCTCATGCAATGACCTTGACCTGAGGACATGACCTTTGACCCAGTGACCTTGACCTTTGACCTTGAACTCCTTTTTTTGCAACAAGCTCTCGTATAGGCGAGCTACGTTGTCCGCGGACAACTCTTGTTTTTATTATGTCGGCTTTATCATCATCAGATAAAAGTCTACATATGCAGCGATCACATACTGCAGGACTACAATGGAAATAAGAGATTTATTTCTCTTTTTTGTGTTATCCTTAGCATTGATGAAACTGACATAGTTCATAAATAATCATCTGATGAATTTTTATTTATTTGAACCAGGATCTGGAAAAATGTCCCTTATAGCATCTGAGACAGCCTGGTTTTCATATCAGACTGTGCCTAGATGCAGTGTAGCCAGCAGCCATGTTACTCTTGAATAGTTGATACAGACCATGTGGAAGCTGTTGGAGAACAGCATGGTTCCTGGTTAGCTTGCGTGTATACGCAGACTGATCTTGAACCATGTTGTTCTCAAATGCTATAAGGGACGTGTTTCCAGATCCTGGCTTATTGATATAAAGTAATATACAGGTATATCTTATCATTGTTAAACATTGCACTATGCATGTGTTGTTATAATTTTCGTCAATCTATCTATCTATCTCCGTCACTAATCCAAACAATGACAATCACCCAATGGATATGAATTAGCTATGCACTTTACAACCAACAACTTGATAATAAAATCACACCAGTGCTTCGAGATACGACGAGATTCACTTACCTAATAACAGAGTTTGATTGTTGTGGTTATTAAAACGAATCAGCGCTTGAAAGAGAGTACTTTTTATTAAAGCTACAGCATATAAGGAAGATTATTATACTGCAAATAAAATTCTGGCATTTTGATTGGTTAATGCTGATCTGATAAATATTGATATTGACGGCTTCTGCGGTATGATATCAAATTTCCCCTTGGGCGCCTCGCCGGTAACATACACAAAAAATCGAACTGATAATGGCCACAGGTAAAAGTATCTACTGAAAACACGATGGAAAAATGACATTAGATAGATTAATCTATCTAATGTCATTTTTCCATCGTGTTTTCAGTAGATACTTTTACCTGTGATAATGGCAGCCATTTTTTCCCACGCTTCGTTCATGACGCGACCCGTGTAAAAATACACATTATGCCACAGTAAAAAGCAAACTTTCTCTATGCGAATTTCCAAAATAAACAAATTTAACCTAAATATTGTGCGTTTTGTGTTATTTTTCTTCGATTACTTCACACAATATGTATATGCTGTACGTGTATTACAGGGTTAAAGTCGCTGCATACTTGTGTACTCAATGAAAGCTGAAGATACCGACCAAATCCTTTCCCAGACAAGACCTTGTTTTGACGTCCTTAATTCAAAATGCTTAAATAATAAGAAAACATTGAGACAAAAGAATAAAAATTCTGAAAATGAGCCTTCAACATGTGACTGATCATCACAAAAGATCCTCTCTACTGCTGGGAATCGAACCCAGGCCTTTCACTCTTGGAGTGAACTCGTGTTCTTCAATGAACCTCAAAGAGTGGTGATCTCAAAATAAACAATGCAGTCACATTAAACGAAGAGATATTTAAAGAATTCTCCAGACAAATGCTCGACAAGACTATGCTTGATCCTTAAAAAAATCCTATACCAATCTGGGAAAGTGTCATGCAGCCAGTGTGCACAAGTAAAATTCGTTCAATAGTTCACTTTCTTAAAAAATCTGTGTATATTTATTGGAACGAAATGTGCATAATAGGACACAAATAAATGTTAATATAAAAGATAATAAATACCTTTCAATTTTGTTTATTTATCTATTTTTAAAAATACCACGGTCCGGGTCAGCCAAAAACACATTGGCCTATTTCGCGGAACTCAGTGACGTGTCGTGACGTCACTTTATGTTTACTTTTCCTTTGAGGCGCATTAGGGGAAATTGGTACTTTCGATAAAATAATAGGGAACGATTTTATCAGGTGAATCATGACTTAAATTCGGTCAAACAAATAGTATTTCGTAGGTGTTGTTATAAAATCTCGTAACTAAGGCTTGATTCAAGTCGTAGTTACGACATTTTATAACAACACCGACGGTTTATCAAAACATAACGGGAAACCCAGTTCACGGCCTAACATGGACAAAAAGACAAATAAGTCGAAAACTTTGTCGTATAATAAATTCGTTATACAGTTTCTTGCCTGGGTATATGACGATTTATTCCCGGCTGGAAAAATGATGTCAACCCTCGTCTGCGACTCGGGTGACATCATTTTTCCAGCCGGGAATAAATCGTCATATACCCCGGCAAGAAACTGTATAACTAATAATGTATCAACTTAGGGTGTTACAATTTGGATGAAGTTGCAGACGACAAATGATCAACAGTGTATATCAACGATATAAATACATAAAATTACTCTTATTGATAAACGCTATTTCCTGAAAAAGGATACATTGCTGGCTATCACTATTTTTTCCCAAACCATTTCTATCGGGGACGTCACAACCAGGTCTTGTTTTAGGAAATGCTTGTAAGCCCAGGCTGATCCGAATCCATTTTGTTATCAAAACACGTCTTATTCAGTTTCTGGTTCACATTATTTTACTCTACCTGCATGTTTCTAGCTTATTTCGTCGCTTTTGAACAAAAACCTCGTAACTACAGCTTGTTTCAAGCTGTAGTTACGAGGTTTTCGTTGAAAGGCAACGTTTTATTCTCCTGTCAGTAAAATGGCGGTTGATCGACGAGACTTGTTCACACCGCTAGACATTAATATATTGCTACTTTTCGTCATTAACCTCGTAACTACAGCTTCTAATATGACAAAATAATGAGGTTTTTGAAGAAACTGTACATTTAAATGTACATACTATTTAAATTGCAATGTCATTTCCGAAAGTGTTAAAATGTCTTATCTAAGCTTTTAACTTTTTACTAAACTAAACAATGTTTAAATAACACAAATAGGGATGAATTTTAGACGTCAAAATGCTTAACAAATTATACAAAATATTTATCATGTAGTATAATTTAATCACAAAAAACAAATAATTCTGGCATTCAGCTATTTCTTCTTTTATCCTAATCTTTTCTAAAGCGTGATCACAAGCCAAAACCAAAAATCGATTGTTTTGAGAAAAAAGGTATTTACCTTTTCCAAACAACACAATTTGAGGTTAATCCAGTTTGAAAGCTGTTGCAGAGGATAAGATTGTTGTTGATGAATAAAAGTTTTGTGTTCAATATATATATAGCACATACAATTTTGAGCCGAAATGGAGAAATTGCTGATAATCAGAAATTTCTTCTTTTGACTTAATTTTTCTGAAGCTACATTTAGAATCAAAACAAATAATGGATATACTTTTTGAAAGGGTATTTAAAGATTTGATCGACCCGGATGTGTATTTACGAACATTTCTGATAATCGATAATCGAACCCAATCAGTGAAGTCAGGAGACAGTGGTATGCTTTAAGTTAACATTGTATGTAAGACGTTGAATTTGATTGTTGCCGTTGAATTTGATTGTTTCTGGAAATGGTAAAAGATTGGACTTATCCATATAAACAATTATCGATAGTCAGACCTAATCAGTTAAGTCAGGAGATAGTTTTAAGATAAAGTACATTTTAGGTAACTTTTTTTTATAAAAGCCATTTTAGTTGATTGTGTCGATATTGTTTTTCTTAATTATTACAACCCATCATTAGATACCAAACACTTCGGGCATCTTCGGGCGACATCCGTGACAATGGAAAATAACTAACCTCGTCAACTTCCGGGCGTCATCTGTGGCAGCGGACAAGATCGATAATCAAACCAAATCATTAAAGTCAAGAGACAGTGGTATTATTAAAGTCAATAAGTATATTTCATGAATGTAGTTTACATTGATTGTTTTTGGAAATGATAAAAGACTGGACTCACCACGACTAACGATACTCGATAGTGGAATCTGATCAGTTAAGTTAGGAGAAAGTGGTGAGTTTAAAGGTAAAATTTCATGAATATGAACATTAATCGTACCGACAGTTTTTTCTCAATGCAAAGTTGTGGAAAAAGGTCCATTATCGGATTAAAAAGATAATGAAAAGCATTTCCTGATTATTCTGTGGTCATATGCAGTTTGATAAAAATTGATTCTACTATCAATGGTATTTGAGAACAATGAATATCTTGATTAGACTGTTCGTATGCACAGTCTAATCAAGCTCCATGTTGGTCTCAAATGCCATGACGGATCTTCTCGAATTCAGAACCTAACTCAAATGTTTGTTTCTATGTGGGAATATGTAACTCAAATACAAGAGCTTACATTTGGGATTAAACACGTAACAAGAGCTTTTAAATTATAGATACCGATACGTTTATATTAAAATGAATCCACCCCAATGAGATTCATGCGACATCAAAATTATTCGGGCACCGTCATCAACATTCGGCGGTGAAACATTCGACCGCAAAATGTTTACGAGGTCACCCATTTAGGTTCAGACACGAAACGAATGTAACCAACATCTGAAGAAAAAAATTCAACGTCGTGTGAATCTCGTTAGGGGAGGGCTACCTTAAGGGACGTGTCTATGTACAGCTGAGGTAATGCCACAAGAAGAGTGCCCAATTTGTTTTGACGACTTGACTCATCGTAGATTTCTACCTTGTGGACATTGGCTTTGCAATCGATGTTTTGAAAGGCTCTCAAGTGGGTTAGTACACATTTTATTTTATACCAGGACAAAAAATACGCAACTCCAATTGTTCATAATATTTCGACAAAATATGTTTTAATGGCTATTGAGTATATTTTTGATATACCTGCATCCATACGCATAAGTATAGTGAAATTATCTTCAGATGTCGTAAATTCAGCACGTGATACATAGCAAATTGTTAAAATCTGTTTATCTCCTATCGTAATTTCTTAATGACTGCGATCAAAAAAAAAAAAAAAAAAAAAATCTGCAGACACAAGCTAAAACAGACTAATAAGAGGTCAAAGCATACACTTCTGACTACCCTACGTATAGCACAGCTGTGCCAAAACTAGTACCAAGCTGCGGTACGGATGTTGTTAGCTGGAAAAAGTCAAAATGTTGTAGCAAGACATTGTTGCGGCAACGAATCGACACATTTTCAACTGTATTGTTGGCTCTCAATGGGACCACAGCCGATCGAGCACGGAACGGACGTGTAACAGATATGACGTCACGACCTAAATACACTTTTTTTCAAATTATGATGACTTCCTGTGTAAACTGGTTGTTTTCTAATTAATGGATTATACTACAAACAAAAGTTTATGAACTTTACAAGGTGAAATGTTTTTGCTTTCAACGTATTTCATTTTTTTTTGAAATCTGATTTGATGTCTTCGTGTAAGAAGGAATTGAAAAGGAAGTTGCGCTTCTTTTTTGCCTAGTATATATCAGAACGTTAATCGTTGGTTCGATACCCTTCTTTTTATGTGACTTTCACCGATTTACTCCTTCGCCGGACCTAAACTGCTGCTTCGCCAGAAAAACTCCATCCTAAGTAACAACCAGTTTTATTTATGATATATATAAAAAGAATAAAAAGGTTGAAGAAACAGTAAAAAGAAATCCCGAAAATCCCTAGTCTTATTTACTAAATTTCTTGTAGCAGTAAGGTCATATTGATTTTGTGATAAATTTCTCGATATTTTATCTGAAAAGAAATTTAAAAATCACAACTTATGGACCTATCTGATTATTTAAATAGGACATCACTTTATTGTTTTATAGGAGATTATAAAAGAAAAGGTTTGTTTATTTTTCAAAAGGTACACAACATGTATCTACCCACGTTTATATATCTTTCAAATCATTAAAAATAGCCCGGGGAGATTAACTTACGTGTTACATTTCGTCGCTTTTCAACGAAAACGTCGTAAATGCAGCTTGCTTTAAGCTGCAGTTTTTTTTATTGAAAAGCACTGATTTATAAAAGAAAAAGGTACTATACACGGTATGGAAACTCCAGAGGCAGAGCCAATAGCTCCGCACAGACAAATCTATGCGGTCATCTCTATAGGCACAATTTAACTTTGTTGTCCAACTATTTTCTTTTGGTGATAAAATTCGGAAAAAAGGAAAGATTCTTGCTACGCTACCACCATTTATCTGTTTGTTCTAATTCTTGCGGCTTCAATTTCGGACGCGTTTTCGCAGGATCATTGTTGTTGTGAGTTAAGTTAACCCTGTGTAATTTTCGTGCTTTAAGAATTGCAATGCTTACAACAGCCAGACACACTTCTAATATGATAATCGAAAGCTTCTATTGATAAGAGATGCCTTTCCCAAATAACCATACCTAAGAATTAATGGATACGGAAAGAAATGATAAGGACAGGAAATCACGAAGGATCAACTTACGACGACAATGATCCTTTGAAAACGCGTCTGATTTTGAAACCGAAAGAATTAGAACAACCAGATAAATGGTGGTAGCGGGGCATGACATTTTCCTTTTTTCGAATGAATTCACCAAAAGAAAATATTTGGACTACAAAGTGAAAAGAAACGTACGAAAAACCGTGCCCACAGAGACGCCCCTGGAGATTTATCTGTGCGGTTCTGTCTCTAGTGTTTCAGTATACCCGCTCTGTAAACAATGTGAGATGGACGCAATGACGCCGAAATATTTTCAGCGTCTTCGGAATCATTCGGCAGCGGTTAGTGCCGATTTCCCTTCATCGTACGGCAAGTTGTTTTAGGTATTCATCAATCATCAGATATATTTTATTCATCTTTGGGTGACATCCGTGCTAACGGAAATTGTCGAGAGTATCTGGGATGATGTCCGAAAATTAACGAGGGTATCTCTTGTTCATTTCCGTTGTCACGGATGACACCCGAAGATGCACGAAGTGGTTTGTAGAGAACTTAACTCTTGACATCTGCCAATGAAAGGTCATCTCTTCGACTTGTGACCTTACTTTGTAGCGATCAAATTTGGGCGTTCATAAGTCTCGAGGCGATTGAGGCATTCGCACTACACTGTCGTTGCTAACAACAACAGCAGCAACAACAACAACAACGACAAATCGATCAGCCACAACAGCCCTGTGTCCAGTAAGACAAAACGTTAGCTTACGTTGGCCGTTTCATTCGGAATACTCGGTCAATTCTGTGAGATTTGTGTCAAAGAAGTTGCGACTGTTACTAACATTAGCTAACGTTAGCTAACGTTTTGTCTACTGAACGCAGTCCCGAATTGCGTTTGAAATGCGGTTTTACATGGCATCCAATGGAATAAAACATAATATAGAGTAGGGCGCTATGTAACGAAATTGGCTCCCGTGTGCTTTTGATGATGCAGGGTGTCAACATGTATTTTTGTAAGCACATATGTTCCTGTTATCGATATCCGTTTCTTGACATTTCGGGAGAGGCGGTATTTTCCCAGAATTCTGCCATTTCCAGGTTGCTTTAATACGTGACAAAGTAAATGCAAGCATTCTAGTTGATATAACTCCTACATTTGTGAACGGATTTGGATAAAAAATTCACAGAATGTTTCTAGTTACCTAACCATGAACAGTTTGTTAATGTTTTTTACTATTTTATGCTGCGTCATTGCAAAAGAGGACTTGATGCAAAAATGCTCTTTGACATAATTCCTCAAAAAAATATTGGCGGATTTTGAAAATGAATACGAATAGTGTTCCTATCCACATGGCTATGTGTATTTTGTCACTTGTTTGTTTTATTTTCATGTAATACTGCGTCATAGAAAAATAATTTTATTAAAAAGCTAGCATATTGATCAATTTCTCCCCGCCACCAATGCTGTGTTTTAATGTAATAGAAAAAAAACAACACTGCGATATCACGGTGTATAATCACATTACTCAGAATTTCCGATAATCTTCAATTTCTTTTTTAATACTTGACCAATTTGATTTCGGTTTGAAGCAGCGAAGGTGGGAAAATGCCAGGAATAAGCTGGACGTGCTGAATTTTTGAAAAATCAACTGATAAAAAAGTTATTGAAGATAACCCAGAATTTTGTTTTATCTTCAATTACTTTTTTATCAGTTTATTTTTCAAAAACCAACCACGTTCATCTTATACGTAACGTCTGTTCACGTTCTCTGCTTCAACTCGAATTCAAATTGGTTCCGTATTAACAAATTTATCGAAAATATTCAGTAATTATTGTATCACGTGATTGTCCATCGTGGATATGTTGTGGTAAAGAATAGAGAAAACAAATCATAATCAACAGCAATATCCGATACTCCGCTACGTCGCACATGCAAAGTTTGCAAAACCGACATGTCGTCGCCTCGTTTTTAGATTGCGCTAACTACCAAAACCACTTTTCCGAGAAAATCGACTTTAAAGATTCATACCTTCATAACTTTTTTATGTTTGCTTGAAATTGACCCAAATTTTGCATGACAGTCAGAAATAACATTATCTATCCACATGCGCAATTTAATAAGAAACGATGTAGCATTTTTTGATTAAAATCATTATTTCTGTTTGGAGATAGAGCAAATTCTGTCATTTTCAAAACCGCTTTTCACTTTTAAAGGAGATAGATCAAAACGACACAGAAAAACACTATTTGCTATATAGGCCGACCTTACGAATCATAAAAAAAGACAAACTGTCGTTTTCCCGTAGAAATTGGACAACTCATGCGGTTGTATTACGAACCGGTGGCCTTTGTTCTAGATAAAGTAAAAAGAAATATTCGAGTACTAATTGATTTCAACTTTTTATTCATATCATTTTCGCCCTAAAGAAAATTGTAGCACGAGTATTGATAATAGATTGATTCTAGGTGACATATTTCAACCGTGTGTAAATGCTTTAAGAGTAAAAGTATTTTGCTCAAAATTTCGAGCCTCTATCATAAAAATTAAGAGAGATATTGGGAAATACTTTCTTTTGTCTCTCGGTATATACATGTAAGCCTATATTTACCTATTAGGCTTGAGAGGCAAAATTACAGCACATTCATTGATGCCATCGCAATAACCACGTTTTAATCTGTCGAATCTATAATTACAAGAGGAGCGAGGTCTGTTTTTTTTCTATTCTGAAGTGCATCTGATCTTCGATCCCTATGATCGACCATCTTCTCTGAAAACCGCAACACGCCTGAAACGACTTGACAAGAAACAAACGGTATCGTATCACATCACAGACAGTACACCGCTTAAAAATATGTCGATGGCAACTCTTCCCTCCTCGTCTTCTACTTAAGACGAGCTCACTGTTTACCTCACAGAGAAGGTCATCACAAAACTCTCAGAAAGACAATGTTGTTTCGTTGTAGCATATCGTAAATTGTACGTTCAACGAAAGATGATATGTCATATCTTTCCAGTTCACGGGAAGAGGCCGATACAAAGATTCAGCTACATATAACATGCAACTGACTGCTTCAAACGTTGCTTCATTTTCATTGATATTTACTCGCCAGACACAGATGTATTTGTGCTATGCTTGAGGCGAGTTTCATTTTTTTACCTTTTACCTGAAGACACAGGGGTCTTCACTGGAAAGGCGAAAAATCTGTTTCGGAAGGCATTTGAATAGGCTTACACCTATGTTATAGACGCCTTTAAAGCCATCTCTGCGGGGCATGCCATAACTGGGATAACATTAGCGTCTCTTGAAAAGTTTGTCTGCCAGTTGTATCAGCCTGGAACGGAGATCACAGAACTTGGAGCTCTTCTGTCGTGGCTATTTCGTAGGAAGCAATACGAATCTGAGCGATTGCCACCTACAAATGCGGCATTTGAGGAAGCTGTTAAGCGCGAAGCGTTCCAAAACATTATTTGGAACTTTGACAAGGTCACTTGTCTTCCCATGCCAGATCCTGAAATCAAAGGATCAGGATGTATACCAGCCGGTTATGAAGACTTTGTCGCCAGAACCACTGGCACTTCTTGAACTGGTAAAGTGTGGTTGCACAATATCTAAATTTGGGTCCAGAAAGTGCAATTGCAAATCAAGCAACCTGGATTGCACTGAATTAGTCGCGTGTGAAGCAGATGAGTCTATTTGTAAAAACAGAGCAGATGCCGCCAAATGATTTCGCTCATTTTTAGGATTATGTGATAAAAGTAATATTGCATTTTATCTAATTTTACCCGTTTTTACATTCATTTACGTCGTTTTATATGCTTTAAAAGAGTTTAATGATTCTACACGTTTCAGTAGCCTTTCATAAACAGATGTAATAGATATAATTGGGCATACTCGCGATAACGTCAAAACTGGAAATCTTGGCAAGTGTTTATATAAACGTACTGTAAGCTTATTTTACTTCTCAGAAATGTATACGTATACATGTGTTGATACGACATACTAGACCATAAATACCGGTATAACAACAATCAAGCAAGGATGGAATATATCAATGTCAACTACAATTTTAATGATTTATACATATTCCGTGTACATATAATATTTTATATGGTAAACATATTTGATTTAGATCGGACAACATTGAATTAGATTAATTACTTTGCGTGTTCTTTGAAAACAACACTAAAGTGACGTCACCGGTTTTCAATTACGTCCATTTTGCGTATTCACGGTGGCATAAAAATAGATTTCACATCTTTAACAATTGTCCAAAGAGTGATTGTAAACATGATTTGTTAATATACCAAAAATACCTACGTCTGCTTGTTTATTAACAACGTTTAAATTGGGTCGTGACGTCAGAAATGGCGTCTATGGTTAAACACATTACATAAAATAAGTTTTCCTACTTTAAGAAAAATGCACTATGAACAAATTAAAGCACATTCATCAAACATTTTATTATTTACGTCTTTCATTTTTAAAAGTCCCTTTTCCGGACGTCATTTAAATGTAACGTCACAAAAATCTCCCGCGTAAACACGGATATCAAAACGTTGTTTCTTCCCCTTCGGTGTATGGACTTCGTTATGGATAATGTTGGCAAGTTGTATCATCAAAAGCACAAGAAATTATATAGCGCCCTACTCTAATATATCTAAATTGTATGACAGAATTATGTATTTCAATGCATTTCTAGTTTTAGAATTGTGAATGTTTGGTAAAACTGCATAAGAAGTTGATTACTACCCGATGGCATAGCAAATGAGTTGCTCAAACCTTTTTGGTGGACATATCGTCCAAACCAAGGCTCCGTTCAAGTTGATATTTTGCCTACATTAGGTCAAAATGTTAGTGATCAAGTGTGGTGAAAAAGAAGAAAATTGGACTGGGTCACAGAAACCCATTCTTTGTCATCACATTAATTGTTTCCCAAACCACAAATTATTAGAGTGTTACAACTTCAAATCTGCTGCAGACGACAGGATGTTGATGGAGATTGGATTTGTGTATTCTATTGTCAGAAAAATATTGAGGCAAAAGAAGAAAATGCTGATGTTCAGCATTTTCTTCTTTTGCCTCATTGTTTTCCAAAGCTTTTACTACTAGACACGCCAAAACAAGGTTTTGTTTTGGGAAAGGGTTAACCTATAAATACTTTTACAGCTCATCTATAGAGTGTCCTTTTGACAGAAGAAGGTTTCCGATTCCAACTCAAGAAAGGGGTTCGACCAGTTCCTTTTTCCTACCAAATGAGGCACATACGGCGATGCCTTCTCGGTACGTCACAATATAAAACACGACGGGGATCCACGTGACACAACAATTACAGAATATCATTAACCAATCTAATACTATTCACTGGTGGTGAACTCGGCCAAAGCGTCCGAAGTTTTTCACTACAACAAGGTACATATAGTTTGCGTTTAAATGTGAGTTTAAAGATCTGATTGGATAGATTTTCTAATAACAATGAATTAGTTCTAGAAATAGACAGGGTGTACCGATATGTATTGACAAATCGTCTGTGATGTTATAAAATATCGTAACTACGGCTTTATCGAAGCCGTAGTTGCGATATTTTATAACAACACCGACGGAATACTATGGTCGTGAAAAAACGTCACACGCTTTGGCCGAGGTCACCACCAGTGCTATTAATGTGTATTCTTTTTGAAGCAGAGAATGTGGAAAATCATTAGGGATTCGCTTGATGAAGTAGGTCTATATCTTTTTTAAAATCGGTTGACAGGATAGTTATTGATGACCAATTCAAATATAATGATGGACAAAAGTCTTGTCCATGTCTAAAAGTGTAATTTCGGTATCCACTTGAGGTAAGTCGATCAAAATTTACATGCATCATGTGCATATACTGCTACACATGTCACAGCAACATTTTTAGTATTTTCTCAACAAACGTTGTCATATGGTGCCCCCCACCGCCTTTTTCACGTTTTGGCATGTGCAAAGTGTGGATGTTGGGGGATTTCAAATTTCTTTTGTCGTCTGACAAACCATCTATCGGGAAACAGAAAGACTTGAAAAAATTGATTTCAATACCATTATCCGCTGCTATGCGTCCTTCAAAGTAACAGCGCTTATTAGCTATAGGACGTTTGAAAGCTGGAGATACAGTTGCAAATGTAGCAAACTTTTTAGGCGTTTCAATGCGTACTGTTAGGAGGTTGCGTGCTAAATATGCTGCCACTTGGTCCGTTGAGGACCTTCCGAGGTCCGGACGTTACAGAGAGACAACGTTACGTCAAGACAGGCATATCATTTTGACGCACTTGCGTAATCGGTTTACTGTTCCCCGTCGTACAGCCATTAATACACCTGGCTGTACGCACCCTAGTATCAGTGCTGGAACCGTCAGTCGTCGTCTTCGTACTGCAGGGCTTCGTTGCCGACGTCCATATATCTGCCCTCGATTAATCAACGCTCATCGGCGTAGACGTTTAAACTGGGCACGCCATAATTTAATGAGAAATTCCTGAAATGTTTGCTGTGACATGTGTAGCAGTATATGCACATGATGCATGTAAATTTCGATGGACGTACCTTAAGTGGTTACCGAATTATTTACACTTTTAGACATGGACAAGACTTTTGTCCATTAGTATATTACTAAGTCTTGATAACCAAGTTCAAGGGAATGACCGTATCTAAGTTGTTAGAACTTGTGGCCAGATCCATTTGCCAAATGTCAATTTCCATTGTTGTAAATTTCCTCATATATGTATAAATTTTGATGGCAATAAAATATGTTTAAACTAAACTTGGTAACCATTTACCCTTTTTATCGGATGATTTGAAAAAGACCTGCCATATTCAGCTTATACCATACGTATTCCGCTTTCTCTACATTAATAAATTTGTAAATATGTCACGTATCAATAGAATTATTTTCGTAATTATTGTATCACGTGATTCCCCGCCATGTAAAAGCTATTACGCTTAACTTCCTCATAAAAAGCTCGGGCTATGCTGCTTTTAATTGTAAATGATTGATAGCACGTTCAGACGGGGCACGTTCTGAGGGAGCTGATCGCCTTCAAAGTGTTCAAAATTAATCAACTATAACACTTTTATTCCTAGAATATTAAAATATTAAGTCCAACACATCTAGTTTGAGCATTCTTGGATATACAATAATGTCGAACTTTTCAGTGCCCTTAAAATGCACATAACTAGCGGTTATGACTTCAGAGGTCAAGTATTTTTTCTCGAAATAACATGATTAAATTACCTGATTTAAACTAAAACTTTTATTTTTTTCATTCAATAAATTTTAGACGAAAAATAAATTGTATTTGGTAATAAATGGAGTTTTATTGCAATTTTCCGATCGCTACTGTTTGGCTACACAATTTTGGAGGTAAGCGGACTGCTTATAGCCCTGTCCCACCTAACCGAATTTTTCACCGAATGCATAATTAATTCGGCATATTCGTTAAAGGTTCGTTCCACAAACGGTTTGTGTTCGGTATGTTTACGGTGCTTTTCGGTGCCTTTCGTCGACATTCCGCGGTGTTCGCAGACGCCCAGAAATTTTTTTGAGCATGCACAACATTTTTCAACGAATGCAGCGAATCAAAATTTCGGAATGAGTTTGGTAATCGTTCTCAGAGGGGTCGGTAGGGGCGCCTATGGCATTCTTTACTTTCGTTTTGGTGTCGGTAACAATTCGCTGACGAATTCCTGTTCGGTATGTTCGTCATGATCTCACCGAAAGACTAGTGTTTGCACTCCGATGAAGGTGCGTTTATTTACCGATCTGGCCGATAAGTTAAACGAACCGCTAACGAAACACACCGATCCTCACGATGCCATTCCGAATATGACGTTATATTCGTTACTCAGACGGTAGGGGTTCGTTGATGTTTGGGAACGAATTGGGGTACATTTCGGAGAAACAACGTTGGCTGTTCGACACAGTCGCTACAAGGTGGTTACGTGTTCGGTGTATGGTCGGTACACAATCGTTGAAAACCAAAGTTCACCGAATAAAATGACAACGAACACTGCGAATTTCGCATTTGACATTCGGTACAAATTCGCTACGAACGTTCGGTTAGGTGGGACAGGCCTATTAGTAATTTTCCAAATTTGGATATAGTGGTGTGTTTAAGCAGTTGATTCGGGAGGACTTCACTGGAAGCCGGAGGATAAGTCTGGATGAGTACAATGAGATATATTATTTATTTAACTTGTACCAAAAGTTCATGGTGGTACGAAAAGTCAAATACAAAAACAATAAAGATTATCAAACATGGCAAGGTGAAAATAACAAATTAAAGAACATAGGTTAGTAAAACACCATCGCCCTTTCCAAAACGGCAAAAATCAACGGTGGTCTAATCCTAAGGCTACTACAGACAACAAAATAACTGAGATTGAAATAAGATTTTAGTACTAGTAAATTATAGCACAGAAAATATTAAATCACAATTTCTACATGCAGCCCGACTGCAAACAACCGACGACCATCATCTCCTGATCTGGAAATATTTACGGTTCAAACACCCGCCAGAAGGCAACAATCGAACAGCTCCGTCAGGTACGTATGAAATTGGTTTAGCAGTCTAGTTTAACCCTTTCTCGTTACCAATTCTGGACTCTCCATAACAAGAAAAAAAATCCTGACGTGCTCTCTCCATGTCTCAACGATTTGAATTCTGCACGAAGCATATCTCAGAAACTATACAATGTCATATCCAACCACGTAAAGGACCCCTAGGATAAGGCAAGCAATCTCCCTATAAGGCCCAGGTCGAAGGGTCTGAAAAACAAACTTAAGCTTTATGGTAAGTTGATACATAATGAAATGAATACCGATAAAAATCTACAGGTGCAGATAACTCTTGAACTTACCCATTGGAATAGTTACATTGTCTTACCCTACCTGTATTCATAGAGGTAAAATTAAGTTTTCTATAGTTTTATTTGCAATTTATTTTCTAAAAATACTAGGACAAATGGTGTTGACATCATAATTATAGAAGCTTTGGTTTAGTCAGTATTGCACATGCGCTTCATTCAATCAACTTTGAATGCGTATTATTCCACAAAAAACTGAGGAGTACCTACATTCCATAGACTGGCGAACAGCGCCCCCTCCCCTTGACACAGCTTTCCATTGACATAATTATGTTGTGTAACTTGAACTTATGCTTCTTCGGTAAAAACGATTTCCTGGGTCACGGGGGGTTAGTATTTTTATACTAAAAAATTCTCATATACTAATTGCCATATTCTTGGCGGGGAATGTTCGCCTTTAAACTCGTTGTAATGATTCGCATGCACATTAAGGACAAAATCAAAACTGGTATGTGATTTCAACACCAAATGACCTTGCATTTACAGAAAAATCTTGCAAATAAAACAATAAAAATCTTTATTTTAGTTAGATAATAACCAGTGGCATAAGAAAATGTAATTTTGGGGGTAGGTACAGAAACCACGTTATCTGTACTTGCCGAATCTTTTTGGTTGTATAAAATCTGTTTTCATACGATTTACGTAAACATTTAACCATACAGCTTGAAAGTAGTATCAATTTGCACGTTTTGAAAATTGACATCTCGATTTCAACCTTTTATGAAGATTTTTCGATTTATTCAACGCATCGCATGCAAAATGCAGTAGTGTTATGTTGTTTACATACTTTAGGTAAAATGTAAACTTGTGCCATAATGTCATGAACGGACTACATGTATAGCTGAGAAACTTTCCTCTAGTAGATTATATCCAAAGCACATTTAGGAAAATGTATTAGGTCAGTAAAACCATGGAAAAGTTTGATAAAAAATTTAAATGAGAATTACCATGCTCTAAAAAATCAGTCTTTCTTCTGGAAATTATGTCATCTTTTCACAAATTGCATGCTTTTCCCATATTGTCAAATTTTAGGTTTCAATTTTCATAAGTTATAATCAACTTTTTGGTACAAACATAACAATATACAAAGAACAGTATTAATTCTTTTGTAGACATTTTGCTTTACATATTCATGTCTTACGGCAGCTTATTTATAAAAAACAAAGAGATTCGTTTTTTATATCTACTTTCTTATTTTACATTGTAGCACGACTGGTGACTTAGGTTTTCTAGGTATGTTAAGTCCTTTTTGACACGTTATGAATTTACAAAAGATGGGTTGCAACAAGGGTCAAATAATAGATTTTTTTAAAATTCTGTGAGTTGATAGGGTTACATAATATCTTTGATTTGTATGTGTAAAAGGGTAAACAAATCGAATGTAAGGAAGCAGAGTTTTTGCCTTTTGATATATTGTAATTAATATTGGGTTTTGAACATTTTAAAAATTGCTTCAATCGATCGTTGAGCAAATTCAAAAAAATGCTTTTGGAAAGAATACTGGTGCAGTTTCCAAGAAGCAGAATCGAGAAGTATTATGTGTTTCCCAATCGATGTAAACACGGTGGTTACATGTAATCACAAAATCATCGATATTGTTGTCAATACTTGACAATTTAAAGCAGAGAATGCGGGATGATGTCAGAAATTAGCTGGGGACCGTTTTACTTACACACTTACGAACATTTTTAAAACAACAACAAATCTGGTTGGCCGAATAATTACTGTTATTATTTCTCGTTCAATCAGATGTGTTGTTACAAGGTTTTTGCAAAAAATGGTGTTACTAAAACGCGGCCCTGGACGGGATGGATTATTGAATAATCAAATGATGAAAAAAATATTGAAGATCAAGCAACTTTTTTATCAGTTGTTTTCAAAATAATCACCACGTCCATCTAATGCGTGACGTCTGTCCACCTTCTCTACTTTAAACCGAATTCAAATTGGTCTCATATTAACATATTATTGATGATTATCTGAAATTGTTGTATCACGTGATTATCCACCTTGGTAAAATACATACGTTTTGACTTTCAGAGAGAGTGCGTTCTAGAATTGGTAGACCAATGGACGATGACCACAGGGGAAGTAGGTATTCTTCGTTAGAAAATACAGCTATAGATATGACGGCGTAGTGACTTTACAAAATGCAATATTTCGTTAAGTGTTCATCAAACAGTATATTGTGTATTAATCAATATACTCCAAAAACTTTCCCGCAATTTGCAAGGTCAAATGACTGTATAAGACAAAACATAATGCATATTTGTGGTGTTTATATCGCACACATAACCAAGGATCGGAGACAAATTGTGTTTTACCTTATTCCGTCTGTTTGTCCAACTAAACCCGAACACAAGATTTTCCTATACAATTAAATGGTCACGCATTTGACTGTTTTATTTAGAATGTATGTTCATGTCGTTGATTTTATGTACTTACGTCATGCTCAGTAATAAAGGTCAAGGTCAGTGATGAAGATCACTCTTTATTAGTCTTTATCCCTTTCCCAAACATAGAAAAAAATTGTTGATCTCATTTTAAAACCCGCGCAGATGACAAAAAACAAGTAGAATGCAAAAGGAGAAAATGCTGATCAACGGTATTTTCTTCTTTTGTCCAAATGTTTTCTGAAGTCTTTAATAAAAGGCACGTCAAAACCATAAATTGTTTGGAATAGATTAAAGACGTAGAATAGAAATGCAGCAGTTTTCAAAATATTGTCATTTGTGACCCGTCACGCTAAAAGGGACCTTATCGGGTGTGTGAAAAATATCGACCCTAGCCTGTCTGCGCAGTCCGCGCAGCCAGACTAGGGCCGACACTTTCCACTTTTATGTAATTTTCTAAATCTTGAATGTTGTCCCTATCTTACAATATGTTCACTTTTCGCATACGGGATTTTGTTGACCTGTGCTGGGTCTGACAATTTTGTCAAAATTTGGATTTTTGGAGTTCGGATAAGGTCCCTTTTAGCGTAACGGGTCACATTTGATCGACATAAATATCTTGTTATTTTCAGAGAGTATGGTAGTAGTGACAATATTAATTCAAATCACTATCAGTAGATTGATAGCTGGTAAGTTCTCATTGGTAATAACAAAGAAAAATTTCACATAGCTACAGTTTTTGATTAATTTTAGTTTCATATTTGATCCGAAAGAGCATATTTTCTGGAAATTTCAAACCAAAGTATTGCGCACTCTACGAGATATTTATTTTTTCCTTGAAACCTTCAAAAATTCAATGTTTCACTTTTCGCATGGCGAACTTCCGCCCCGCCATGCGAAAGAGCGAAAGGTCGCCACATTCAATACTTTGTGTTTTTGCATGGCGACCTTTTGCCCAGCCTTGCGAAAAGATGAAAGAACGGCATATTATTGTTTTGGTGTGTTTACGTGCTTTGTGTGGCGGGGCGCCAGGCGAAGATACGAAATGGCATAAATCAGCCACCATAGGTTTATGTTTCAGGAGCTGTAAAACTTACATCCACGTGTGACCGGGAACATGATGTGGCGGTATATCTATTTGTCAAGAGTTGGTGTGGTGGTATCACGTGGGGGTCAATGTTTTATCTGTTGTATAATAAACGAATGGAGAGAAGTTTGAAAAACCCATTCTACGAAATATTCCTTGTTTTGGTTAACATATTTGGGTTTATTTGGTTGATAATAGGTAATTCGATGATTATTCTGTTTAAATAAGACTTTTATATATTTTATAATATTTTCTACACACTTGTTATGCAAATTGTGTACGACACGGTAATCGTTTAGTCTTCTGTAGGAATGGTACAGTAAATACAGCAAGTCTACCCATTATTACCACACGGCACAAATTTTGACTGATATAAATTCAAAGTTTTGAAACTTCAAGTGAATGGAATTTGACATTTTTTATCGTTCAGGATATCAAACCTTATCGAAAATGAAGACATCGCTTGTCATAAGACTTTGTTTCTTTTTCATTTTCAAAAATGTTATCAAAAGTGTGTTTCTTGTAGGGCATCTAAAAGGGCCATTGTGCTGGATGATTTATTGGGAATTAACGCCGTTCGTTTTCAACTATTTACGTCATATCGCGGCAGCTGGAGCACCCAACCATGGATTCCTGTCGTTTCTCATACCAGTACTACCACAACACCCTAACCGAGCCTTCAGCTGCTCCCCACATAGATTCACGATATAAAACAATTGATGGGTGACATTTCTGTCAGTAAGGCCATTGTGTTGGAATGGGACACGTCATAACATACATTGTATAAAAAGGTTATCAAGTAGAACTTGAAATTGCTTTCTCTTTAATTTGTCTGAATAGCCTAATTATACCTACATGTAAGAGGCTCTTACCTACTTAGCGACATAGTGTTCGTAACATTTGTTTATTTCATATAATAAGGTATTGAAAATCATTACCTAAAACATGTCATTCGCACAACAAAATGTTTTCTCTTCTCACTAATACATGGTCATTCATTGAGCTAGAAAATGGATTTTGTCAAAGTTAAAACATTTTAATTTGTATTTCAGCGGTACAAAGTAATAATAAAAATTATGACAATGGTCTTAAAGAATAAAAAGTATTAATAAAAAATAGAAAAGGTAAAAAGGGCTTTGAAATGGCTTCATCATAGCTGGTATTGTTTACATTTCTGATAGTAATATAAATAATTCCTCTACAAAATTCTAACCTATCTGTCATCTAGACCTGCCAAACAATAAGAAGTGGGAATTATGAACTTTTCAAAAATATCCCAATAAGATGCAGAATGTCACTAATAAATACAAAATCTTAATTATTGTTATAATATTAAATGTAATTTTCAAGGCAGTACATGGACGCTGAATGACGTCAAAGGTCTCAAGGACGAATGTAGAGCAAACTTCATAGAGAAAAGAACGAGCAGATATCAAAGTTGGGATGACAGTTTCATCAATTTCGCCATTTTCTTGACTATTCTTGATTGGATGTTCGTAACTATATTTTTGTTTGGTTTCGCTTATATTATGTGCGAATCATAGGCATCGCTGCTTTCTTCGAAAACCTCGTAACTGCATCTTGTTTTAAGTTACAGGTGCGAGATATTCGAAGAAAATTAATGTCATATAGAATTTGTAGATACAAACTGACAAAAAGAAAAGTTTTATTTTTCTTCTATAATTACGGTGGCACTAAGGTTACATGTGAGTTTTTCTTTTTTTTTAAGAAAAAAGAAAAACACGAAAACAATGTTAGTGAGCGTTTTTTCTTTTTTTGAAGAAAAACGCACAAACAATATTGTTTTCGCGTTTTTTTTCTTTTTTCTCGAAAGAAAGAGAAACGCAAAAACAATGTTGGTGAGCGTTTTTTTCATTTTTCTCAAAAAAAAAAAAAGAAAAAAAAAAAGAAAGAAAGAAAGAAAAACGCAAAAACCAAAGTCACTGAGCCGTGACTACGAATTAGCCAATCAAAACTGAAAAGAAATTTAGTATGGAATAGACTCCTCTCATTTATGTTTTAGTCCGTACCCGCAGAAAACTTCTCTGCTCAAATTCGCTCGTTGATATTTGGATGCCGCTATTTACAACAGAGCGCTGTCCCATTCAAAAACAAAAGAAAAGTCCGACACAGCGACATCACTTGTGTCGGACGTTTTTGAATGGGACAGCGCTCTAATGTAAATAGCGACATCTAAATAGAGCAAATTTTCATCAGAGAAGACTCGGATTAACTTCCGGAGGCAAACAATGGGTTTATGGGAACTTAATATTGTGTACATGAGAATTGTTACTAAACATAGTAACAAATCGCCACTAGGCCTATCAAAACGAGGATCCCAAAAATCCGGAGAAAACAATGACGACGCACGTGCATTCAATATACAGCGATAAAGCGCACGTGCATTCAATATACAGTGATAAAGCGAAGTTTTAAGTGGAACAAACACTTGATGAATTCGTTAATAGCCGGTAAGATTGTTATTTTATTGGATTTACAGTCAACTGTTCCCCGTTTAAAAAAATCGCCTTCTGTCTCTAAGGACGACTTCTGGAAGCTGTTTTGTGTGTGTGGGGGGGGGGTCTTAGTGGAAAGTTGTCCCTACCTACCCCATACACTAGGTTGATTGAGTCAGGCACACGAATAATGGTAGCTCTCTGTTTGGGTACGTTTTACTAATTTTAAAAGATCAGCGTTATAGGGACCGTTCGTAAACGGTATATATCATAAGTATTAAATCGTAAATAAGCATTTAAAACTGTAAGTAGAGACCCAGATCAGCGTTATAGGGACTGTGCGTAAACGGTTCAGACCTTAAGAAATGAAAAATCTTTAATTATTGCATTAAAATTTTACTGTAGGTGCAGACTCAAATCAGCAATCTGACAACGATGACAACCATGGAAACCCTATGTTTGGCATATGCATATGAAGACGGGGACCAGGGGGGCCAGGCCATCCAATAATTTAGAAAAGGGGCCAGCCCCCACCCCCTATGGCCCCCATAATAAACCCATATTAACGTGTACTTTAACATTTGCCCCCCCCCCCCCCAATATTATAAACCTTCCTTCCTACGCCTATGAATCAAATCAAATCAAATTCTTTATTGGTTTAAGAATCCAGTCAAAGGATTGTTACCATAAAACAAACAGTATTACAAATACAAAAACATACACAATGTCATCTATGTGATCATTACCAAATGGCTATTTATTGAATTCTTTTCGAAGAGATTATTCCAATGAGTTCGCACTATACAGGGTTTGATGAACAATAACCAACATTTGTATCATAAAAAAGCCAATGTACCCTTCTTAGACCGATCTGTTTCTATGTATAGGTTTTGGGTATGCTACCAGTCTCACTAACACAATTGAATGATGGACCGATGACATTGGTCAAGAAAAATGATTTTTGCAAAGGTTTCTTTGACAGTGTTAAATATGTTCGATGTGGATGTCTACATGTCTTAATACTATCTACCAGATAAAATAATTGGGCGGCGAATAAAAGTAACTGACAGAATGCCTAAACGGTGTTTATGCGTTAGCGTTATACATCTAGCGATTATCACGTAGTGTACGGGGTAGGTCGTCTTCGTTAGCCAAGGTTGAACCCACCTACGTTTGTATTCACCCTTGGCGGATTTAGTCCGATTTTCTTGAAATCTTGAAACGCCGCCTAGCGGTTGTTTCCTGCTGATTGTTTACGTCCATTATTGATGACGTCATTAACGCGCGTTGTCTTTCGCGTCAGACGTCATGTGGATTATGTAAAAGTTAGCTGCTTTTTCGGTCGCATTGTCGAAAGTATAATAATTCGTCGATTAATGTTAGGGAATTCCTGTCTATTGCAGTGAAATACTTAGGAAAAATCGCCCATCTTGGCGTTTTTGAGTTGCAAATGCAATGCTTTTCCCCGCCCGTTGTCATGATTTGATTTTTCATAACAAATGTATCAGTCGACAATCTGATTGGTTCCAGCGAGACCTCGCTGGAACCAATGAAAACGTTTTCCAGGAGACCAAGAAAATCGGACTAAATACGCCAAGGGTGAATACAGAAACGACGTTACGTCGTAGATGTCACCCTTGGCTTGCGAAGATGGGGGTAGGTATTCCAGACTAGATTTCTAGCAAGTTTTGATTGACTAATTCATGGTCACGGCTCGGTGACTTTGGTGTCGCGTATTTCTTTTATTGGAAATAATGAAAATTGCTAAAATATTATTGTTTTTGCGTTTTTCTCTAAATCAAGATAAACGCGAAATCAATCTTGTTTTTGCGTTTTTCAGTTTTCTTCAAAAAAAAAAAAAGAAAAACGCCAACCAACATTGTTTTCGCGTTTTTCATTTTTCTTCAAAAAAAAGAAAAAAGAAAAAGAAAAAAGGAAAGAAAAACTCACATATCACCTAAGTGCCACCGTATATAGACGAAAGTAAGGATTTTTATCTTAAGTGTTTTATTGATGACTCATAATGTAATAAACATGTTTCAATTTAACCCCCCCCCTCTCCATGAAAAACATTTGACGATTTCATAGAAAAATAAAATGCTTATAATGAGGAATTTCTATGCTGAAAATGTAATTATTACCTGTGTAAATTTCTTCGAGATATTGAATTTATAATTTTAATTCAAATTGTGTTATTCGTTAAAATGATTTCCCCAGCTTAAAATTCAGAACAGGTTTCTTACAACAATGTTAAGGGTTTCCAATGATAGACATAATAAAAATTCTATTATTTCATGTGTCGTTATTAAACAAAAACGACATAAAATGTTTGATGGTCCAATTTGAAACCAGCTACAGACGCAAAAATGAGTGGAAATAAAGGTAAAATATATGATTCTCGGGAAAATTTTTAGGCAATAGGAGAACATTCTTATTTAATCAGTAGTTTCTTCTTTTGTCTCAATGTTTTCTCAAATCAATTCGTTTGGACATCAAAAAAAAAAAAAAAAAAAAAAAAAAAAAGAAAGAAAAAAACAGGTCTTGTTTGGAAAACACATAATGGCCGATGTAATATTGATCAAGCTTTAAAGGGAGATGATACATCAGATACAGGCTCAATAGAAAAGTTTCCACTAAGACCCCCACACACAACAGCCACCGGAAGTCGTCCTTAGAGGCAAAAGGCGAAATTCATCCCTGTTCACTGCCTTTATCCAGGCTCTGCACATGCGTTGATCTTGTGGAAATCGGAAAAAAGTAATGATTCTGTTTACTTCCGTTATTTATCTTCCGATTCTTGCATTGATAAAATAATTATGCAGTTTAACCATCTTGATACCCTGTGATCTAATACAATGTTACTTTTACATAAACCCATTCTTTGCCACCGGAAGTTAATCTGAGTCTTCTCTGGTGAAAATTCTCTCGTTGACATTTGCATAAGAGCGCTGTCCCATTCAAAAATAAAACAAATTCCGACACAAGTTATGTCGCTTGCTCAAGCGACATATTAATTTGTGATGGACTTTTGTTTTGTTTTTGAATGAGTCAGCGCTCTGATGTAAATAGCGACATCCAGATATCAACTAGCGAATTTTCATCAGAGAAGACTCGGATTACAGGATGTGTTCTGCGGGTACGGACTAAAACGATAATGGAAAGGGTCAATTTTAAGGCTACCGGTATTAGGGGTTAACTCCCTTAGCATTGCATACACTTTGGTACAGTAATATTTTGTAACGGGAAAGATTTGATTAAAGCTCGACCGATTATGTACAAAACAAATCAAGCTTTTCAAGTAATGTAAAAAGATAACGACAAATTTGCATAAGCGATTGTCCAGCCACTTAAATTTGCATAAATCAACTACTTGTTTTCTAATACGCATGCGCGAATAATAGTGGCAAGCGTTTACTAGATATGAACTGTACATAAAATCTTCACTTAGTGATTAATTAATGTATGTTTCACCGGCAAGTCGGTAAACGTGCTGAGATGGTAAAAATGTGGAGGTTACTGCTATTCTTTACTTTAGGTAAGAATTTAACATTTCTGAGATCTTTTAATTAATCAGATTGATTTTTTTAATTGTTTAAGCTAACATATTTACCGACATCTTTGCAGACGATAATTCAGCCATTTCCAAATTGGAGTGAATTTGCTCAGTTTCATTTTGTCAAAAAGTATAAAATAATTTTTAGCAGTTTAAAGTTCCAACATACGAAATAGCTTAAAATAGTTCGGTGGTTCTCGTTCTAGCAAATCAAATTTATTGTCGGAAAAGAACTTAAATATGAGCGGTAACAGCTTGCAAGCATTTTCGTTCTGATACTGCCTTAAAAATCAGAATACTGTCAACGCATTACCACACAATGATTCTTTTTGACTCCTTGCAAGATAATGGTCTTTGAAAACATCGTGAAAAATGAATAAATTGCTTGGCACAAGCAATTTCTTCATTTTCCACAATGATTTCTACACGAAAAGACCAAAAAATGTAAAATTTCATTCACTTGATATTGTCGTCTGCAACATCTTTGAATTTGGACCAGTGTAATATTTGTCATGTGGTAAAGAAGTCAGATAAATGATGCAGGTCATAGGTGACTTTATAATGGATCTGTCATCTTTTGACAGTTATAATGATAATGAATAATTGTGTTAATGACATTTGAAAAATGGGTAAATGAAAGGAAATATATTTTTTCTAATTAACGAATTACTCTAGCTTTTATACTGAAACGGAAAAAAATAAAGGATAAAACTTACGATAAATGACCTAGCAGAGAATTTCTAGCTAATATTTAGAGATCCTCTGCTATGTCATTTATCATGCACTATACACATGATCCTAAGAAAGAGTAAAATGAATGATACCAATGCACAGTCCATTTTTTTAAAAGATATACTGAATGAGCGAATTTCAATTGTCTCATTGAATTACAATGTACATGCGACGAAAAATGATCTTTGATTATAAACTTTATCTTGGTGATCCTGAGCCCTTATGAAATGCAAAATCCTAAATCATTTAGCCTCATCTTTGTTATTTATACCGCATTAGTTATAAAAAATAGTGTTTATCGGCTGACAATGTCGTTTTATTAACCCTTTCCCAAACGACAAAAATATTAGACTGCTCCAATTCGAAAGCTGCTGTAAAAGACAAAATATTGACAAAATTGTAATGTTGACAATAAATCACAGGAAATTTTGAGACAAAAGTAGAAAATGCTGATTTTCAGCATTTTATCTTTTGTCTCAATGTTTTCCAACATTTTCTATAAAAAATACTCAATATTTGTTATGGAAAGGGTTTACTACCACTCAATCATGTTTAATATGCAAATAAACTGCCCTCAAGTCATCCATGAAGTATTTTTTTTATCTTTCGTAAAAGCCTATATTGTTTTTCACCTTGAATTTAAAATATTTCGGTGCAAAGATTTTTTCTTTATAGCAAAAGGCGTGTCATTCACGTCGCCAAAACATCGTTGAAGCAAATGTAGAATGTAGAACAAAAAAGGAATGCAATAAATGATTGCTGAGTTCATTTTTTTTTCAAAACTGATTTTGCACTTTCTACGACCTTTTCGCTGTATCCGATAATTTTTGATTGTGTAAAAGAATCGGTCTTTTCTTAAACAAAACTTGATTTTAAAACAACAAATTTGTTTTTGAAAACAATTTGCAAAAGGAATGATTACTTATGATTAGCATTTTAGACGTTTCCCTATAAATAATGTCATATTAATCAAAAACGTTTATTTTTTCCTATTTTAAAGCATTTTACATTCAATTTGATTTATATTTCACGACTATTTCCATTTTCGAGAAGACTACTATTGTAATGTATTGGAAAAGGTTAGCATTTTGGCAAACTTCGTACTATTCCAATTTGAAGGGAGCAGTAGACTGCACTCTTAATACGAGTATGAATTTGAAATTCGGATTAGGATTGAAAAAAAAAATTGAAGAAAAAAGAATAAATGTTCGTACAAGCGTTTACTTCTGTTTCATCATTGTTTTCTCAGACTCTCCATCTAGATGACAGCAATATAAAGTGTTTGTTTGGAAAGGATTAAGGTGTCAATCTAGGTTGCTGACAATACTGACCATAGTCTAGCCTAACGAGGCTGGTATGTAAGACGTACTAAATGGGTCAAAAGTCTATATAGAGCATGCACACATAAAATATACGCATCGACGCATAGATTTTCAACTGCTCGCGTAAATTTACGCGGGCAGTTTAAAAAAACATGCGTCGACGCGTAATTTTACGCGAGCAGGAGTAAAAAATGTGAAACCGAGGCTGGCCAATGGGAGAGGCGGTTAGAAACCTTTCCCTTTATACCATAAAATTGATGGATGAGACGAAGGATCTGATTGGTTTATAGATAAAATACGCGTCGACGCGTATATTTACGCGAGCAGTTGAAAATTTACGCGTCGACGCGTAAATTTTAGGCGTGCACGCTCTAAATAGACTTTTGACCCATTTGGCACGCCAAAGGTATGTGACTGCATGCAAGTGAACAGTTTGGATAGGGGGTCTTTATGGCTTTTATAAGGCCCGTCGGAAGCAAGTCCATATAGGTAGAGGGGCTCAAGCCCTTTGTCCGTGCCAGTGTCGAAATATTGGAGGGGCTGGATTGGATTTACCCTAAATTTTCAGTATTAAATATAGAAAAAGGCCGAATTTTTGGCTAACTTTCTGTAAGCCCCTTGACCTCCCCGGTTCCTACCTGCCTGTTGTTTGCTCAATCATGGACCCAGATCAGCATGAGTAATCTTATAACTTGACCATATTTTAATACGTTATATCACAGTTTTTTTCATAACATATTGCAAATGTCAGCAAACTGGGTCATGATCAGACTACACTCAGGCTCAGACCGATGTAGATCTCTTTAGGCTTCAAATGCCATATAAAAGTACATTTTCATGATCCGCGCGGTTATATTGTGTCATTTAAAGAGGTACATGCGAGTTCGTTTTGATATACCCAAATTGTATAAATACGAGAATTACGTAAGAAAGCCGCAATATTTCATGCATGATGTTAACGTATTAACCCTTTCTCATACAATGCCTTGTTTTGACGTTGAGTGTAGACTTCGTCTGAGAAACATTGATTGAAAAAGAGAAATTGCTGATAATCATCATCATTTCTTTTTTCTTCAATATTGTATATGCTATAACATGTGCAATGCAATTATTTTGTCGTCTTAGACTTTCTTAAAATGGACTGGTCTATAATCGTACCTTTTGGAAAAGGGCGATGGAAAACATTACACACGTTTCTCATTGTCATAGGGAAAAATGAATGTCAAATTTGAATGTACAGTCGACACTCGTTATGTCGACATCGGATAAGTCGAATGTCCGCTTAAGTCGAAGTTCAAATCTGGTCCCGTCGAACTGAATATAGCCATTGAAATATAGTAGAAAAAGGATAGAAATTGCTCGACACGAGCAATTTCTTTCCTTTTCCTACTATATTTCAATAATATTCGTACTTGATAAGTTTCAAAAACGGTCCAATCTCAAATACAGTATCTCGAAGCCGAACAAAATCGGATGTGTCGAACTCCGGATATGTCGAGGTATTTTGACGGCCCCTCCGACTTCGACACAACGAGTGTCGACTGTAGTAATATTTGTCGTTTACAAGTGCCACTTTTCAACTCGAATCCTCCTTAATATTTTCTTACTGTTGCGTTTCAAAATACTTACACAGAGAGGTGTGTAAACATGAGCTTGCGTATAAAAGAAGTTTATATGAGAAACGCCACTACTGATTAATTAAGCGTGACGTTAACGTTAACATGACAACGTTTTTAACGTTAATCATTTTTATTGGTTTAAACGTGTACCAAACCAAAGGTATTGTCTACCACCTTACTGCTCAAAACAAACCAACAAAAATATATTATGTACCGTTTATATTGTGAACGTAAAATACGCACACATTATTTGGCTAAAATTTGTAAACATGGGCCTACGTTACTCCCATTTTAGGGTGGCAGTCTAATAACTGAACACAGAACTCTTAAAAAATGTTAGCAAAGAGTTAATGGAATGTTCGTTTTAATATAGACATTGACGTTATACTAATTCCCTGGTTTTCAACAAATCCTTGTAACTGCAGCTTAAAACAAGCTGCAGTTACGAAGTTTTTGTTTAAATGGGAGGATACTCTTGTTTGCACTTATTAACGTATACTACATTATAAATCTATAGGCTTGACAACGGCGGTATCCTGGTGATGAAAAGATTACATCATTTACGAAGCGACCCAAAATTTTAACCCATTACCAGATGGCAGTTTTTAGACTGATCCAAATTCAAAGTCTTTGGAAACCACAGTGTCAATTTTGTACAATATCAACTCAGTGTTTATGGTATTTCCGGATATAAAAGATTGCGTCAAAAGCAAATTCTACATTTTCATGAATGGTTCTAAAAGTCGTTATCTGCCAGATCTGGAAAAGCAACATCATGTTGGAAAGGGCCAAGAAAGATGTTGGGAAAGGAAAAGAGAGTAAATATTCAAACGTGTGTATTAGAATTTTCAATATTGTTAATATCGGCTACGTCAATGTACGCTTGTCTCACGTAACATTAACATCTGCTTTTCCACACATAATTTGAAAATGCGTGATAATGGTTAAAAAAAACAAGTAGATTTCTTGGAAAAAACATCATGCAAGTATTGTCATCGTAAATACAAAGGTGACATGACGGTTATTACAAACAGTAATACACTTACGACAGTTTAGCACTGAGCTGAATAATCATTGAAAGCGATATACCCCCCCCCCCCCCCCCACACACACACACACATCCCACAAAAAAGTTTATGTTAAGGGGGAATGCTCCAGTTTTTCGGAACATTCGGTCATAACTGTAGTAAATTAAATGTTTCGTACCAATATGTTTCGCTACCAAATTTTCAATAATATAACACGTCATTACAATTTACCATTTTCGACGGTAAAAGTGTATTTATTACGCGAAACTGATTTCCTCAAGATGGAAATCGATTATTTAGAGCAAACCAGTCGTAAGTGTGTATGTAGTTACCACTGTTTTGCGTCATTTTATTCCTATGTAGCTGATATGAATTGCTGTAATTCACTAATAAGTTCGCTGAACCATGCATTTTCTTTTTGAATTATTACCAGGACATGTTGCTTAATACAATGAGGGAGTTTTATCAAATTCTATTAAGTAGAACTTGAAATATTTCCAAAAATATGCAAATTTTGACATAAAACACTCCAGCTTCGTTGATCTAACCGAACACGTGAGCATGCTGTTTTATACATTTACGCGTTTATTATAGCACATATTTTGCGTTTTCCGTTCTTATTAAATGTAAGACGTTACTTTAAATCCGTTTTCGGGACTAAACGATGAATATACAGCATTTCATTAAGCATTGTCGTGACATTGGAAAGGTGCAAGAAATTGTGCATTTTTTCGATGTAGGGGTATGTGATACGAATGCCTATAAAATTCAAACAATATCGGTGACCATCCATTTTTATTTTATTTTTCAATTGGTAATAACATGTAATTTCAACATAATTATAAAATGTCAATAAATTCTATTATTGGGAAAAAAGTTAGGAAACTCGAGCATCCCCCCTTAAAGTTCATAAAGTGCATATGTCCCTTTTCAAGGCATTCCGACTCTTGAGCGGTGCAACAAGTGTCTCATCACTAGTCAGAACTACATCGCTACTTTTCAACAGAAACCTCCTAACTGCAGCTTGCTTTAAGCTGCAGTTACGAGGGGCTTTTTTGTTGAAAAGCGACGTATTGTTAGCTTGACAACGTCACTATCTGATAATGAAAGGCAAAACCAGTTACGTTTAAAGTCGGTACACATTATGTTAACAATACTTTTACTTTCATCAGTTTCTCAAACCACATATTCTGTTTCCTTCGCTTGTTGTTTACTACTACGTTTTACTGCGAAACAAAAGTTCTGGTATAACGATAACGAATCTCTTCTAATCTCGGGGCCCTGGTGGGATTTCATTAGCCAATAGTTCGCTGTAATGTGCATAACAATTCAAAAATCTGATACAATTTTTCATTGGCTGAAACCTCAATTGATTAACCAAAAATATACTGAACCTCAGAAATAACGCACCACTTTTGCTTATTTTATATTTGTGTAACAAATTATTCATTTTGTTGACTCAGTGTTATTTCGTATCCGCCGGATACAAGGTATGCACACAGCACAGTCTTATGCACAAAACCCATTCATCCATGACGCTAGCCGTTCAAACATTGTGAACAAGGTTTCTGCACGTGCAGCAGCAACGTCCTCGTGCACAAACCAGCTTATCTGTTCATAGCGTACATGCAGTCGGTAACAGAAGGAAAACACCCAAACATTTCATCAGTCGGAAGCTTTAAATGCTTTAAAAATGCCAAAACTTTCCACTGACGAACGTGATCGTACTATTGGGATGCTTCAGGCAATGATGACGTCATAGTGTATTGCACACTTGATGGGATTTCATCACAAGACTTTTAGCAGGGAAGAGAACGTTTCCAACAACCTGGGGTATTGCTGGACTGCCCGGAAAAAGGTTCGCCAAATGTCCCAACTGCAGATCAAACCAGGTAAGCATGTTAAAGAGCAAAGTGACACATGGAAAATGTATTGCTTTGCAATGTGGTCACACGCAGTACTGATTTTGTGAATTTTACTTAAGAAAATAGTCAGGTTTGCGCGCGCTCGTCACGCTTGATCACTTTAAGGTAGCGAAACATTTTTTGAGCAGAAACTATCAAACTGATATCAATTCGGGTTGAGGTTTTACAATTTGAAAAAGTAACACAATAAAACAATTATAGTAAAAAAGATAGCTGTGGTGCGTTATTTCTGAGGTTCAGTATAGAATCGACATAATCCGAAAATTTGATAATTATCATTGTTTGGATGAATGACCGATTGCATGATCGCTTCATGTTTAGAACTTTATTGGATAAAACCAAAATAACAACAGTGGCGCAGTAGATCTATTTTGATATAGTTCAACAACATTTATCCGTGACATCTATGTAATTATGCAATGACCCTACTTCAGCAAAATTTTATTAAGATGCTTAGTTAAAGGACTTTGCAAAAGAAAACTAAGTTTTCTCGGGTTAACTTTACTGTTACTACAGAGTCTGAATGGATCACTATGAGCGGAATAATTTCTGACAGAGAGTACAAACCATCAGATTTTAGACTTTCCAAACTTTGTCCAAAAAAGGATGCTATACATGTAACTACAGACGACAGAATTAAAGTTATTGAAAAAGAAATCTATAATGAATTGCATAGATCTCCTTGTAGAGGGAAAATAAGAACACGCGATACCCTCTCTTTATAATTATTACTCGTATATTACATAAATGGCGGAATATAACGATAGATGTTACGGTAGTCTACCACTAATTAGATTCGCGCGACGTCAGAATTATTCGGGCGATGTCGAAAACATTTGGCGGTGGAACTTTCCACCGCCGAATGTTTACGACCGCGCTCGAATAAGTTCAGATATGTAGACTAACGACGACGCTCGAAAAAAACCGATGTTTTGTGAATCTCAAAATGGCAACATTACGTGTATTCTACCTTAAGAGATCATACACGTCTTTGATGCCGTTATTTCCATCGTCAGATACTATTTTGTTTCTGTCCAGACCAATTTCTCAGGCTTTTTTCTTCATTTCCATCTAGGTATTCATTTTGTAAACTTCATAGATAACAACTCGTCTTGTATCTTATTTATTTGATTTGTGTATCATCTTGATTAAAACAAACTTCCTTATTTGAACAAACCTTGATTAGATTTTATTAAATTCCAAATGGTCGAAAATAAACAAGGGATTTGAAGATCGTCCCAATATCTATGTTGTGAAAGAAATGCGTTCCTTTTACAAATGAAGAGTCCTTTAACCTTTTCCAAAATAAAACATAGCCCTGGTTTCTCGAAAAAAAAACACCCTAAGTACATGTACATACTCATGAGAACATGCTAAACTTCAAAGGACTTCTCTACAACGTTGAATGGTATTCGACTGAATTTCACGTGGATTTCGTGCGATTTGAGCACGGTGCTCTGATTTAAGTCTGAGAACGTACTTAAGTTTTTCGAGAAACCGGGTGTTTACGTCCCTTACTGAATAGACTTAAGAAAACATGGAGATATAAGAAGAAAGTGTTAGTAATAACATGTAATGTTTTTATCAACATCCGTTTTCTTGTCTGTAGCAGCTTTTGAATTGGACAACTCTAAAATATTGCTGTTTGGGAATGGATCAAAGTATCTTATATGTCAATGCATGTTATTTTATAATGGTCAGATATCAAATACAAGTCGATAACAAGTTTATATTCGCATGAGATCTATTGGTTAACCACGAAATAGGACTACTATTTGTTTGTCCGAAATTATGTCACGGTTAACTGAATAAAATTGTTCCCTATTGTAATACGTAAACATGTGTAATGCTATGTTGTGTTTCAACTGAAAGAAGAATTTATTATATTTACAGCCCACAATAAATATCATTTCAATGAGGGCAATATCCGGTTAAAAGTAAATAAAAAATTAAGATCAATCTTCGTAGCTTGACAATGCAATAAAAATGGTTTTGAACAAATACCAGTCAGAGCTACAAATAAGAAGGGGTGGATCTATATTTTTTTCAAAATTCAATAATCTATCACTTGTTTATCAAATCCTATATTGTCGGTACTTATTAGAATCGTCTCACGGTTGTGATAAGCAATTTCTTCATTTCCCATGATTTTTGCTTTCAAAAAAGTAAAAAAAAAATAAACAAATTAAAAAACTAAAAAAAAAAAATGCAAAATTTTATGACATTGAAAAATGTCGTCTGCATTTTCTTTCAATTTGGAAATCCCTAAAAAAAATTCGTTTGGGAATGGGTTAAGATCCCCCTTTAAATTTGATCTGGAATTTCGGTAAAGAGGTTGTAAAAACGCCTTTGATTTCATTTCTCTTAATCAATTTCAGCTATCTATGGTACACAGGGCCAACTTTCACAGAACGTTCTTGACCGCATCGCCAATGACTTACAGTTGAAAGCAAGGACCCTTGATAACCTGAATACCGGAGCGAATTATCACCAGATCCGATTTACCCTCACAAATATCGGAACGACAGACATCCCCAATTCTGGATGGGTCCTATATTTCCACAGCTTTTTCGTACCATACCCGGACGTCATTCCTAAGGTCGCTAAATATGTTGACCTTGAACTCGAGAAGGTCAGGGTATCCATGATACAGGGTGATCTTTTCTCCATAGAGCCGATCGTAGGGTTCAAGTCCATCAAGCCACAAGCATCTAGATATATTGACTTTAGAAAGCCCTTTTGGACCGTAGCGCGCTCAGATTTTATGCCACGTTTTTACGTAGCAGGAACGTCGGGTAATGCTGAGCCGAGAATTTTGAAATCGACTATGGACATGTCCTATGTGGAGCCCTTCTCTGACGTCAGACAATGGAAGAGGTTCCCTTTTGACAGATTTAACCCCTTTACTGCTCAAAAACGATTCGAACGTCTACACGTACACGACACGGGGATGGTGAGTTATGTTTCAACCCTTTACAAAACGGCAAACTTTTTTTATTGTGGTCCAATTTGAAAGAAACAACCGATAACGAAATAAGTGTGAATAAATCCATGGTTTCTGTACAAGATCGCACATAAAAAATTAAGGAAAATCAAACTGATGTTGCAGATGCCGGAAAAATGGCACAATATGTAGAAAATTCAATTTGTTTGTCAATAAATTAGAGACATCAAAAGAAGCTAGGGGTGTAAGTATACTATCAAATAACCTTATAATGTTACTAAGCTGTCATACAGGACAGTTAAACCGAAGATACACCCCTACATTTTACTGACTAAAGGTACTCAATTTTGATGAAATGTGTACCGCTAGCCATTTACATAACCAGCCCATTACCAAGGGCTTATCAGTAGATAGCATCTCAAATTGGACCGTCAGTCCCAGCATGAAAATAAATCACCCAGCTTAAATAAACAAAGCACCATAGAAAAGTGAAATTATCTTAAATCCTTCCCAAAACAATACATGGTTTTGAAGAAGCAGATTGAGAAAACACTGAGGTTAAAGGAGAAATTATTGATACCCAGCAATCTCCCATTTATTTCACCCATTATTTTACTAGCAAGGGGAATACATCAATTAGTCTCAAAATTGCATAATTGAAAACATAATTAGATATCTAAAATATATTGTATCTTGAAATCAAAAGAAATTTGTAGTACAAAACTTTTGTTACTCAACTTACGAAAGTTATTCACTGCAAATCCTTGAATTTTGAATGTAACTCAACCTACATTAGTTTTGCGTAACAACATGACTTTCAAAATGAATTGTTTCTAATGCAAGACTACTGTAAGTTATATTACAACAGTTGACAGAATAATTTGGAATTCAAAATCAAGGATTTGGGTTGCAAAACTATTGTAAAGAAAGTGAATAAAAATCGAAATTTGACAAGCTGTTAAAATAATATACTGAGACAAAAAAGATACGCAACCCCAATTTTTAGCTCCACTGGCCGAAACTACCGGATGGATTTCAATCAAACTTCACAAGAATGATCCTTGGGTGACCCTCTCTCAGATTCCTTCAAAGAATTTGGATTGAATCAGAATAACCTGAGTTATCTGCCCTTGAATGTCAAAAATACCTGGTTTTGACTTTAAATTTACTCTAAAATCCACAAATATCAATCAATCAAGACAAAACTTGTACAGAATGTTGATGACCATAAGATCTTGCCTTGGAATAATTTTCAGCTTGATCTGAATATAACATTATGAGTTATGTGCCCTTGATATTGACAAAATCACATTTTCGGCTCTATTTTGACATTGCTTTCACTCTAGCAACTACAAATATTGACCAATCAAGACAAAACTTGTACAGAATGTTGGTGACTATAAGATCTTGCCTTGTTTTAATTTTCAGCTTGATCTGAATTTTACATCAAGAGTTATGTGCCCTTGAAATTGAAAAAATTGCCATTTTCGACTCTATTTTGACTTTGTTTTCACTCTAGCAACTACAAATTTTGACCAATCAAGACAAAACTTGTACAGAATGTTGGTGACTATAAGATCTTGTCTTGGTGTAATTTTCAGCTTGATCTGAATTTTATATGAGTTATGTGCCCTTGTAATTGACAAAATTGCCATTTTGGCTTTATTTTCACTTTTACAACCATTAGTATTAACTAATCACTACAGAATTTTCACAGAAATCTTACTGACCATACGATCTTACTTGCTTGTAATTTTCAGCTTGGTCATGCATTTGCTTGTTTGCGCAGCCTGAACCTTTGAAATTGTATTCAACAAGACAAATAATCAGGCCTGTGGAGCGCTTTTAGGCCGCCAGGACTGTCTAGTTCATAATATTTTCGACAAAATATATGTTTTTAATGGATATTGAGTACATTTTTAACATACCTGCATCCATACGCATAAATACAGTGTCATTTTCTTCAGATGTCGTAAATTGATCCCCAGATACATAGTACATGTAAATGGTTTTAAACTGATTATCCCCTGTCGTGTTTTCTAAATGACTACTATCAAAACAAATTTTCATCAAACAAAAGCTTGATCATAGACAAAGAAGAGGCGAAAGAGTTCACACACTTCTCACTACCCTACGCATAGCACGGCTACGCCGAAACCAGCGCCAAGCTGCAGTACGGATGTTGTTAGGTGGAAGGTCAAAATTTTGTCATAAGACATTGATGGGGCAACAAATCGACACATTTTCGACTGTATACGTTGTTGGCTCTAAATGGGACCACAGCCGATCGAGCACGAAGCGGACATGCAAGAGATATGACGTCAAGGTAGGACCGTATCACAACGTTAACCCCACATACGGGATAGGTTTAAGGCTGCAACGGAGACCTCTAATAAATCCCACAGGCTTCGCAACATTCAAATATCGGACCAAACTGATCGAAACAGACTGTGTTTTTCGACCTACATTCAATTTTTTATACGCCGCCGGAGGCGGACGTATATTGGCGTCATCTTCTCCATCTGTCCGTCCGTCCATCCGTCCGTCCGTACACTTTTCTTGTCAACGCAACTCCTCCTAAGTTTCTGGCTGGATCTTCTTGAAACTTGGTCAATGTTATCACCTCAATTGGTAGATGTGCAGGAAGGAAGGATTTTAGGGTTCGTTGATTTTTGCCTGAGTTATGCCCCTTAAAAACTTAGTCTCTGGCGCTTATTGAAATTGCAGCCTTGTCAACGCAACTTCTCCTAAGATTCTGGCTGGATATTAATGAAACTTGGTCAATGTTATCACCTCAATTGGTAGATGTGCATGGAGGAAGGATTTTAGGGTTCATTGATTTTTGTAAGAGTTATGCATCCTTAAAACTTAGTCTCCGGGGCTTATTGAAATTGCAGCCTTGTCAAAGCAACTCCTCCTAAGTTTCTGACTAGATCTTAATGAAACTTGGTCAATGTTATCACCTCAACTGGTAGATGTGCAGGAAGGAAGGATTTTAGGGTTCATTGATTTTTGTAAGAGTTATGCCCCTTAAAAACTTAGTCTCTGGGGCTTATTGAAATTGCAGGCTTGTCAACGCAACTCCTCCTAAGTTTCTGACTAGATCTTAATGAAACTTGGTCAATGTTATCACCTCAACTGGTAGATGTGCATGAAGGAAGGATTTTAGGGTTCGTTGATTTTTGCCAGAGTTATAACCCCTTAAAACTTAGTCTCCGGGGCTTCTTGAAATTGCAGCCTTGTCAACGCAACTCCTCCTAAGATTCTGGCTGGATCCTAATGAAACTTGGTGGATGTTATTACCTTAATTGGTAGATATGCATGAAGTAAGGATTTTATGGTTCACATGATTTTTGCCAGAGTTATGCCCCCTTCAATCTTAGTCTCTGGGGCTTAATGATATTTCAGCCTTGTGAACGCAATTCCTTCCAGATTTTTGACTGGATATTTATAAAAAACCTTTTTCTGAACACAACTTTTTACAGGTTTTTGAGTGAATATTTATAAATCCTTGTCAATGTCATTTTTTTGGTCTCAAGTTTTATAAGTGGCGGCGTATATTGTGACCATGGCACTCTTGTTGTAAAATTGTGTTGACGCCCGGCGTAAACTGGGCGTTTTCTTATTAATGGAATTTACTACAAACAAGATTTTATGTACTTTGCAAGGTGAAATGTTATTGCTTTAAATGTACTATATTTTGTTTAAATCTGATTTGATGTCTTTGCGTAAAAAGGAATTGAAATGGAAGTTGCGTTTCTTTTTTGTTTCAGTATAAATTGCATAGATTCAATGTGGTGGAAAATTTCTCTCGGATTAATCCACCCACCCCCATCACTACCACATTTTTATGTCTTTATGATATCATGATCATTTATTGCAGATACTTGTACTTGTATTATGTACGCGAAAACAATGTTTTATACTGTTTTTGTGTTGCAAAAGGAGGGGATAGGGCCTATATGAACCCCGCCACAAGAGAAGCAGAGACTTCAGATAAGTCTCTGTGCTTCAAATGCACCTCTGATGTTCTTATAAAGTACTTCAAGTCATGAAGGTCTACTTCACCTGAAGTCCCAGAGGCTTCAGTTAGGCTTCTGAATTATACTTCTGTTTAAGCTAAGTGAGCTGCTCTATCACAATGGGAACTTCTTCAGAAGTACCAAGTACTTATAATGTACTTCGGAAACTTAAATTATTGTAGGTGGGACTTCTTACGAAGTACCAATTACTTAAAATGTACTTCAGAAACTAAAATCATTGTAGGTGGGACTTCTTAAGAAGTACCAAGTACTTTAAATGTAGGCCTACCTAAGAATACTCCCAGTCTAATTTCAGTCCAGTTCCAGCCTATATATGAGGTCACTTCCTCTTTAGAAAATTGGAGGGAATTGTACTTGTCTGACATTTTTTGAAAGAAAATGTTTATGAGCAGAATTTCCAACTTCACACTGATATTAAGGGACTCACTTAATGGACAGACCAAGTAGAGAGCTAAAGCAACTTTGATGAGTGTTCTTCTGACTAAATTTAACAAATTTAAAAGTTCTATTTTTTTACCATTCCCCACCCACCTATTGCAATCATTTGTTGTACTTCGTATGGTGAAGCATCTTTGAAGCATCACCTTGAGCACTGATGAAAAATATGCTTTGAATTTACTTCAGTAGTACTTCCTGTGAAGATTTTATGATATGCTTCAAATGTACTTCAGGGTGTGTACTTTAGTTGTACTTCCTGTGAAAGCTTCAATGATACTTCTATCTAATTAGCATATTTCAGACGCACTTCAAAAGAAGTATGCGATATGAAGTACAATTTAAGTACATGACATTGTTTTAAGGGATCATACTTTAAAGGTACTTCCAGTTAATACTTAAAATGTACTTCATATGGTAAAGCATCACCTTAAGCAGTGATGAAAAATATACTTTGAATGTACTTCTATAGTACTTCCTGTGAAACTTTTATGATATGCTTCAAATGTACTTCAGGGTATGTACTTTAGTTGTACTTCTGCCCAATTAGCATATTTCAGACGCGCTTCAAAAGAAGTATGGGACTTTAGTTGTACTTCGAAGTACATTTGAGGCATAATTAGCATATTTTAGACGCGCTTCAAAAGAACTTTAGCTGTATATTTAATATGTACATTTCTGATAAAATGCTAAAGTTCAGAAGAAGTATGTGCTTCTATTGTACCTCACTTATACTCCAACAGAGGACTTCATTTGTACTTTTAATATACTTTAAAGATACTGAATTTGTGGCTGGGAATGTAGGACAAAAGCCCACTCCTTATATATTTATATATTCAGTTTGTTTTATTTATAATTAATGGTTTTATTGTTTTTTATGTACATTAAATATTCTTAAATTAATCTATAGACACCTTCATGTATTAACACCAAAGAAACTATGAAAATCTATGAAGTGATAAGTAAGAGAATCAGAAACTTGTAATTTCATTTAATGTCATTGTTTGACTTCAAAATCTCTATTTATCAGACTGAACATGTCTATTCGGGCCATATAATTGGTCTAACCTCTATCCATATGAATCTATTAGTGTTGGCAGGTCCACATCATGTGAAGCCAACTCCTGCAACCAACATTTTTGGAGGGATTTTAATGTACATTTGTACCTTGTACATATTGTTGGAATTTTTCAATTTCGGACTAAATGCAAAACGCGGCGAATATTGTGACTATAGAACGTCATTTTCTTCGTTTATCTCAATGTTCTTCTAAGCCTTTTTATGAGAGACGTGAAAACCAGGTCTTGTTTGGGACAGGGATCTGAAGGAAGAAAATGTTGCTGTTTTCAATATCATAATTATAATTTTAGTCCAGAAAATAACCCTTTAAACTTTATCCAAATTATGAATTTTCATATTTTACCAAATTGAAAGCAAAACTAGATGCTTATGAAAATGAATTAATTAAGATACCCAAATACAATCGGGAAAAGTTGGTTATGCACACCCCCTTCTGACTCATCCCCACAAACTGTTCAAATGATGGAACTTCAAAACTTTGAGATTTTGTTTCGAAGGAGTTTGATATTATTTGCCCATGGACAATCATTTTAAATACCACGAAACAGTTGCAAACAAATTGGTCAGAAAAACTAATGTCTGATTGTCATCAGGCCGAAAGACTAGAGATTGGCTTTAAAATGCAAATGCTGTTGTTAAGTCCACTTTGTTTAATTGTTTGCATGGTATTTCTTTCAAATTCTTGCTAAATAAATGGTATCAAATTGATGATAAGATGCAAAAATGTAAAAAAGAAACCAAAGATTTTAAGTGAATAATGTTACAGGCTATTTGTCTAGATTAAGGATTATTGAGACCTCCTTCCGGAAATTTGTACCTGTACTTCCAAGTGTTAGTTTAAACTTGAATCAGGCCCCTAATAGTTTCTGCTACAAGAAGACTGAAAGCAAAACAAATTTTATGATGGACTATTGCCACAATCGATAGGTGGTTTTGCTGTGTATTTATCTGTTAAATATACTGCCTGGTGTGGTGTCCGATTACAGCTTATCAGATGGTGTGATAACATAACATGACGGCTGTCTGGGTCAAAATGGGGCTACCTCTACATGCATTGCATAGCTTCGAATCTAGTGTACCGTTACATTCAGAGGAGGATTTCTGGAGAAGTGTCAGTAAAATAATACAGTGGATAAGTTCAAAACGATTTACAGATTGCAGTGCATGTATTAGATAAAAGCTTTCAAGATTATCAATCCTAATCTGACATTTCACACATATGTTTTCGTAAATTTCACTTTTATTTTTATCTGAAAGAAAATATTTTCTTATGAACATTCTGATATTTTCAAGCCCAAGCATTGTGCCGTTTACGAAAAATATATATTTTTGTGTTAAAATTTAACGATTTAATGTATACAGCAGTTCAGATGTATATGGAACTTGTCATTTATGTCTCAACTTTAAAGGCGTGTGTTTCGTTTATAAACAACAACTTCAAAAACTAATATCATTTATACGCATTAGAAAAAACAATCTTGGCGTCAAGGCATACTTTAAGAAAATGAAATGGGAATGTGATGCCTCTATTTAAAGCTGCAGTTACGCAGTTTTTTTTTTTTTTTTTTTTTTTGTTTTTTTTTGAAAAGTGACGATATATATTTTTCGCCCAACGGCTAGGGCCAATTGCAGCAATTAAACCAAACTCTGTCATCAAGGAAATGTATAATTGGTCCTTCATTTCTTATACAACATAACGGCTGAGGTCATATCTATACGGAGCTAAACACCAAATATGGTCACTCTTGGAAATGTATCATATGATGCAATTAATATTGACGACACAATAGCTGATGTCAAATCTAAGGAGCTATCAAAATCAACGTTGTCGTGTTTTAATCAAAATGTATTTAATTAGTTTATTTGTCCGTTATTGTTTTATAGGTTGAAAAACTAGTTATACCAACACCAAAGATGGCCACTATTGGAAATGTATCAGATGGTACCATTAATGTTGACACCACGTGGTCTATCTATAAAGATTCACAAGACACAAGTCCTACAGCCGCATATCTCGCTAGTAAGTAATACCATCGTCACTTTTCAATAAAAAAAAACTCGTAACTGCAGCTTGTGTTATAGCTGAGTTCGCATACAGTTTTGTATGACTTCTACATATAATAGGTAAGTCGTGTGAAGAACTCCTGAATTTCAGTATAATCCCTTTCATAAGATATTTTCTAAAATTTACATTCTGAATACGGATTTGTTTAAGATGACTTAGAAATCAGTATGAATCATTTGTCAATACCATTTAACGCTTGTTTTTTCTATAAATGTAGATGATCCTAAATGTTCAGGCATATAATGTACAAATGTGTCTATAAAGAAATGTTTCATTACTCAATGTTCTATTACAGATGTGCTAAACATTGGTTATACAACTAACGCCAATGCAGCAAAGACGATTAAGCTAATGATCGACAACACTACCGGCAACGTCCCCGAAGCATATAATTTGAACATTAATCCGAGCCAAAACATGATTCAGCTTACTGGCATGGATAGTGCAGGCCTGTTCTACTCCATACAATCTTTACTGAGCATCGCCGCTGGTTACAACAACATGAATATACCGGCAATCAGCATAACTGACGAACCACGATATCATTACCGCGGTATGCATATTGACGTTGCGAGAAACTTCCATAGTGTTGATGATATAAAGAGATTACTAAATGCAATGGCGATGTATAAACTCAACAAGTTACATATGCATTTAGCGGACGATGAGGGATGGAGATTAGAAATACCGGGAATTCCAGAATTGACTGAGGTGAGCCTTGATTATCCTCATATGTCTTGCCCTATGTTTCACCAGTTGACGCAAATGAAGGACATTTATTTGATATACTTAAATGTTTACCAGGATAACTTAACATGATGTCACACTTTTGAGTAATTCCACATGCTGCTAATAGTTCGTCTTAAAACCTCACATTCCTTATAGAAAGCAATAATAAGAATAGAACTCGTCAACATTGATATAAACTTATACATAAAAAATGGTAAATGACGATTCTCTATATTCTCAACCACGCAATGTATACTAGGTTTACAAGCTGTATCAATTAGGACTGCCATTATTGCGTTTTAGGTTGGAGGTAAGAGATGCCATGACATAACCGAGCAGAGTTGTATCATCCCTCAATATGGGTCAGGCCCTTCCACAAACACGAGCGGTACGGGATATTACACCGTTAATGACTACAAGGATATTCTACGTTATGCTAATGAACGCCATATTGAAGTTATACCGGAACTCGACATGCCTGGTCATGCACACGCAGCTATTGTTTCAATGGAGAAACGCTATAATTATTATAATAGCCAGGGCAACAGTATGGAGGCGAACAAATATCGACTCATTGACCCAGATGATACGTCGTATTACAAATCCGTGCAGAATTGGTTGGACAATGCGATAAATCCGTGTGTTGAATCCACATTCACATTTATAGAAAAGGTTATTGATGAAGTAGTAGCGATGCATAAAGATATTCAGCCATTGAATATTTACCATCATGGCGGGGACGAGGTCGCAGGAGGAGCGTGGGAGAATTCTACAGCTTGTCACGAATTCATCGAAAATAATCCAGAATACAATGTTACTAAAGGTACAAAATCAGCTTATTCCATTTTTATTAAGGTACATGTTTGATTTACAGAATGATTTAACAATAATCTGTTTTGGCGTAATAATAAAATAAGGTAAACCTTAACACACATGGTGTTCATACAATTCATAATGAGTTTGAACAAAATGGGAAAAGAACTTGCTCATTTCTCGCAATTATGATATTCAGAATTATAAAAATGAATTACATATCAGTTTATGACATGGAATACCTCACAAATACTCCCTCTATTCGGTGATCATTTTGATGATATAAATCAATAGGATACTTCTGAATGTGTAGGGGAATTACATTGATTTACTTGAAGCTGTCGTGAATCCCCTACAGCTTATTGACCTGGATATAGTTCACTGAGCTGGACCTTACTTGGCGTTCTGTACATAAGATAATAATTAGCAGGACATCAAGTGAACACAATATAGACAAATTGCACTTCCTTATCTAGCGTTAGTTCAATGAATCAGATACACATACAAAACAGTAATGGCTTTTCAAAATGAAATATTTGACTACGTAAATCTTTTTCAAACCCTATGTTGTTGGTACGAATGAGTAAGTGGATAAAAAATGAACGAATGGACACTTAAAAAAGAAATAATGAATGAATGAAAGAATGAATAAACGAATCGAAAGAAACATTTAATGTTACTGTGTTGGCGATACTAGATTTTTCCATTTAATGTTGTAACTATTGATCTCAGCTTAAGGGGGAATGCTCCAGTTTTTCGGAACACTCGGTTATTACTGTAGACAATTTAATGTTTCGTACCAATATGTTTCGCTACCATATTTTCAATAATATAACACATCATTACAATTTACTATTTCCGACGGTAAAAGTGTATTGATTTTGCAAAACTGATTTCCTCAAGATGGAAATCGATCATTTAGAGCAAGACAGTCGTAAGTGTATATGCATTTACCACTGTTTTGCGTCATTTTATTCATGTGTAATTGATAAAAATTGCTTTAATTCACAAATAAGTGCGCTGACCTATACATTTTCTTTTTGAATTATTACCAGGACATGTTGCTTAATACAATGAGGTAGTTTTATCAAATTCTATTATGTAGAACTTGAAATATTTCCAAAAATATGTAAATTTTGACATAAAACACTCGAGCTCCGTTGATCTAACCGAACAAGTGAGCATGCTGTTTTATACATTTAGGCGTTTATAATAGCACATATTTTGGGTTTTCTGTTCTTATTAAATGTAAGACGTTACTTTAAATCGGTTTTCGGGACTAAACGATGAATATACAGCATTTTATTAGCATTTTAGCGACCTTGGACATGTGCAAGAAATTTTGCATTTTTTCGCTGTAGGGGTATGTGATACGAATGCCTATAAAATTCAAACAAGATCGCTGACCATCCATTTTTATTTGATTTTTCAATTGGTAATAACATGTAATTTCAACATACAAAATATAAATAAATTCTATTATTGGGAAAAATTTTAGGAAACTGGAGCATTCCCCCTTAAACACTAGTATATCAATTCAAATATGTGTTGTCTGCATCGTTCTCGAATTACTTACATTTACAGGTGTCAAGAGATATTTCGTTGAGAGAGTTGCTAACCTGACAGCTTCTAAAGGTTTAGTCCTGGGTGGATGGGAAGACGGACTCGTGGACGCAGAGGGGTTACCGTACGACCTATCAACTCTCGACAATATGAACATCTACGGGTATTCCTGGGATAATGTGTGGGAATGGGGCGCGGCACAGCGAACACACACTCTCGCTAATGCTGGATATAAGGTAGTATATTCGAGCCGAGATCTGAGGCGCGTTCTTTAGTGCTAGAATCTGAAGATATTTGAAGACCTTCTAGATAGAGCACTTTTAAGACCGGAATTCTTACTGAAGTGTTCCGAATGATCCATACTTTATATATATGACGTCATGATGATGTCATTTGTATACGTCTGGAACATTCAGGTCGTCGCGTTCTTTAAATCATAGTGCACCCGGAATAACTTGGCCAATTCATAGTGTTTCTATAGAATTATTATTTGAAGTGTAAATATGATCGTGAAAAAATAATAACTGCCGTAAAGCGGACTAATTTCGATTGTTTGAGTAGACTCACGATATAATTGCACATGTTTAGAAATTATACCCCACTGAAACGGAAAAGCGTTTGGTTCAATTCTTGCATTCGAACAATAGTCTTTGGTGTTTACATATGCGTTTTTTTTGTTTTGTAAACATTGTGCTACAATATCGAGACCGGATTATGCATTCTTTTCACCAGGTTGTCATGTCAGAAGCCACACATCTCTACTTCGACCACCCATACGAGCCAGATCCCGAAGAACGGGGTCTATACTGGGCACCAAGATTTACAGACACTTATAAAGTGTTTTCGTTTCTTCCTGATTCTCTGTACGACAACATAGACACACGGAGAAGCGGAGAACCAATAACGTTAGCGGAAGTATGTGAAATTGCGGCGTGTGATCAGCTGGAAAAGCCGGAAAATATCATGGGTAATATTATATACATGTACTATATAATGTTGTTACATTGTTATGAAGCATTCTGACACGTCGGAGCATCACATTCCACAACAATTGCAAAAAGTATTCAATAATTTCATCAATACTTGACCAACTTGAACTCGGGTTGAAGCAGAGAAATATGGCGCGCGAATAGGGTCTAAAGTCAATATAGCGCTAGACCGATAATTAAAATAGGGGTAGACCGGTAAAAATAGCGGTCTACCCATATATTTTTACCGGTCTACCGATAAAAATATCGGTCTACCCTTAAAATAAGGGTAGACCCCTATTTCAAATAACGGTCTAGCGATAAATTACCGGTAGACCGATAGTTATTTTTTACCCTTCTGCTCAAAATCTCATTAGCCAATCAAATGGCTCGTTACATCCTCAACCCACCGGGAATATCAACGACCGTATAATACAAGCTCTGTGATTGTCTATCGAAAAAATAGGGGTCTACCGATAAAAATAGCGGTCTACCGGTAATTTTATCGCTAGACCGTTATTTTGAATAGCGGTTTACCCTTATTTTATGGGTAGACCGATATTTTTATCGGTAGACCGGTAAAAATATAAGGGTAGACCGCTATTTTTAAAGGTCTACCCCTATTTTAATTATCGGTCTACCGCTATATTGACTTTAGACCCTATTAACGCGCCATAGAGAAATGGAAAAACGCCAGAAATCAGCAGTAGATGATAAATCATTTAAAGGGACCCCTGCTAGGTTGTCGGACTTAAATTTTATTCAAGACATATCGTCAAGAATGGTTACCTGCATAGCTAAATTATTTCTGTCCACGGAAAATTCAAATGAAGTTCAATTAATCCTTTTAGATCAAATATGAATATGATTATCTGTCCCACCATTTATATTTAAAGTAACATTTCTTGGAAACTGTACGTTGATAGATATATGGTGAAAATCATGTATCAGCTAGTGCTTGAATTATTTTCTTTTTGGCCATAGATAAAGCCAAACACCACACAACAATGCAAATTCTGGTTGTCCTAATGTTATCTTGATCCCTGAGAACATTTCAAAAGTCTCCTTCAAATTCATCCAATCAAATATTTGGTAGTCGCCAATAACTGTTTTAACAACTGTTATAAAAATCATTTGGATTCAAAAAATGATTGGAGTTGTCTCCACTTTTAAGGCTTTTTAATAGTTTTTATTAGTAGAATTATTGACAAATATCGAAAATTTTGCCCACTTGATTTCCCACAGATTCTTATATAATTTAGAGATAGTTCTAGAACTAGTTTGTATATCTATGGAATGGAATGTAAATTTTTGAAGACCATATGAAACAGTTTTCATAATTCATTATATTGCTTTTATAAACTAAAGTAATAACTAATAACTTGATGTACCGGTGTATTTAACTATGCAGGGTTATTAAAGGTAAAGGGAGCATCGTTTTATAGACCTAACCGAACTTTTCCTCATATCATGGTCTGTTATGATTGAGTACTTTGATTTAATTGATGTGATAAATCATGGAATCATATGATACTCGTTAGATCTTCTGTGATTCATTAGACATGTTTATCGGCATCAAACCATGTATTCAACAGGCATACAAGGTCAAATGTGGAGTGAAACCATACGTACAAGTGAGCACATGGACTACATGATATTCCCTAGACTGTTGGCTCTAGCTGAAAGAGCTTGGCATAAAGCTCCATTCGAGTCTGCTGACGCCTCTACCAGACAAGAACACATCGACCAGGAGTGGAAGGCATTTGCTAATACTGTCGGTTATAAAGAATTAGCTCGACTGGAGAAGTTAGGGATTAAATACCGGGTACCACCGCCCGGCGGCAGGTAAACAGAACGATGTTGTGTCACAAAACATAGGGCGATTTGTAGAGAAAATGATCTAATGAAAAAAGAGAAAAAAAAAGTGAGCAAATGTAGAAGCAAATATGATTTGCAATAACATGTAAAACATAGTCATAGTTTTCACCAGGACTAGGAATAAATTTGTATTTCTAAAATCATATTATCGTGTAATATTATTGTGATTCATGTCGCTAAGACTAATCTTCCTGTTTTCACTTAATACACTATTCTTGTTCTATAGGGTAGTTAACAACATGATAGAAGTATCCACCACATTCCCCGGTTTAGCAACAGAAATAAGTTTTGACCAAGGTGCTACCTGGACAGAAGTTATGATGAACAATAAACCACAATTTCCTGCTTCGGGAACCGTGCATTTGAGAACCAAGTAAGACATTTTATACAGTGGTCACTGTGTATAAATAAAATGAGTAAGAAACATATGAGATTCTATCGACTGGTAACCTTAGTTTCTTTGACTAAGTCATATTATATTTAAATGCATGAGAGTTATGCATTTATACTTTGACGTTACCTTGATGCCACGTGACGTTTTGGCGCTTGGGCAAATAAAATACATTTATATATGTACTTCTATTTCCAGATCGAAAGACGGAATGCGATACAGTCGGTATGTCCAAGTTTTTAAAGGTGAGACGATTTTTAAAGAGTTATGTTGAGATTTATTCGGATGTTTTAAGATAAAGCTCTATTTGGAGCAATGTTCTAAGCCGCTCAATGAGAGGCGCAATAACTGCGGAGCCCGTCCTACGATTCTGTAGAATAAAATGACGGAAAATCGATGGAGTTGTTCCATAATTTAAAAGTGGATTTCCAAATGATTCAAACTTTATACATCAGACATCATTCGTTAAAGTATTGAGTACCCGGAAACCTCGGCCTAAATCTCGGTCATTAAAAAGATTAAGCTATCAAAACTTTTTTCTTTAAAAAGGCGAATTTTCCTGCATTTCTTGGATTTACAATCAAGTGCCATTTGTTTCAATTTTTTGATATATCAATACAAAGTTCCTGATACGCTTATTTACTTTGCAGAAGAGCCAATCAGCGCGTCAGACCAGTCCATTATTGACTACATCGGTGATAATATCAACGTCAAAGTTGCTGTGATCGATAATTTAAACAAGAAAGATAACTACATCACAATGGAGATGCATTTAGAAAATACTGGGACTCGTGATGTGCATGCAGGAACGTGGAAAATATATCTGTATAGGTGAGTTAGGTAGCACCGAATGGAATCAATCTCATTTAAACTTGGATATATATATCTCCTTATTTTGGACATACTATCGTGAATTTTATGTTAAATTCTAACCCAGAAAATTAACTTTATTCAATACGCTGACAGTCATCTTCGGAAACCAAGGTGAAATCTACGACGTAACGTAATTGCTGTAATCACCCTTGGCGTATTAATGCCGATTTTTGTGTCCTTAAAAGCGTTTTCATTTGTTCAAACGAGGTCTCGCTGGAACCACCGTTTTCATTGGTTCAAAGAGATCTCGCTTGAACCAGCGTTTTCATTGGTTTAATCGAGGTCTCGCTTGAACCAGCGTTTACATTGGTTTAAACGAGGTCTAGCTGGAACTAATCAGACGACTCAATAGATCTGTTTGGAGTTATTGTCCTTTGTTGATTTTCAAACTTGATTCTTGTCCGGAGCATAACCAAAAAAGTATTTAAGGTAGAATCATGAAACATTACATGTGAATAGATCTCAATATTGAGAGAGGCAGAGCACCAGGGCCGCGTTTTACTAACATAGATTTTTGCAAAAATCTTGTAACAACACATCTGATTGAAAGAAAAATAATAACAGTAATTATTCGGCCAATCAGATGTGTTGTTGTTTTAAAAATGTTCGTAAGTTTGTTAGTAAAACGGGCCCCAGAACCGCAACTCTGCCGATCAAATATTTGGAGTAATTGTCCTTTGTTTATTTTCAAGCTTGATTATTGTCCGGAGCATAAGTAAAAAGGTATTTAAGGTAGAATCATGATTACAGGTGTATATATCTCATTATGGAGAGGTGCAGTGCACAAGAACCGTTTTTAGAGTCATTTTCCTTTGTAGATTTCTACACTTATTTCTTAACCTGGTCTATATCGCATGCCCCTTTACACATACAGCCTTGATATTTCTCAAATGGACACCTCCTATCAACATCGTTCAAATTTGACCATGTCCTTGGACATTGTGACCTTGACCTTGGAGTTTGACTTACTTTAAAAACAACTTAAACCAGGTCTTTATCCCATGTCCTATTACACATACAGCTTTGATATTTCGCACATGGACACCTACCAACCTCTTTCACATTTGAGCATGACATTGGACCTTGGAGTTTGACCTACCTTAACAAACTTTAACCTGACCGATATATATATTGTCCTTATACACATACAGCCTTGATTTTTCACACATGGACACCTCCGACCAAGACCTTTCACATTTGACCGTGACCTTAGACCTTATGACATTGACAATGAAGTTTGACCAACTTTAAAAAAAGCCCTAACCTGGCCTATATTTCATGTCCTTTTACACATACAGCCTTGATATTTCACACATAGACACTTCCAACCAAGACATTTAACTTTTGACCATGACATTGGACCTTGTGACCTTGACCTTGGAGTTTGAGCTATATCAGATGTAGGCCCTTGAGGGTGCATATATAAATGTTTAACAAACATCTCTTGTTACTAAATAAAACTAATGTTTACTGTGGCCCGTGTTTATTTAATCATGGTTCTTAGTAAGGCTTCTCAACGAATACTCCACGCGAGCTTTCGTTTTTGGATTACTTATTGTATCGCCTTAATCAGAACAGTGGATAAATAACAATATATCATGGTAGAAACGTTGAATATTTCTTACATCTATACGTTTACATCAACGATAGTTCATTGATATTCTGGTGACAATTTGATTTTAACATAGTTATTAATGAAGTCATATACAACATATCACAACAATAAACAGAATCGCCTTTAGCTAACTACCTTGAGATCGAGTGTCATGTTTGAAATCAATGATCTGGGAGGAATTATACCAACGGACTTAGGAGCGTTTTGTGTAAATTATGTTACAACACATTTAGATTTAAGGGTCAATCAGAACTCTTGCGTTCATATTTACTCAAAAATATCCGTAAATTCGTTTAGTAAAATATTACCTATATTTATAGCTACATCTTCATTTATAATTACTGCAACTGCAAGTATGGTCACAAATATATACGTCCAGACAGTAGCCCAGTAAGCTTAACGTAAAATCTGTATTGAAATTGATTTTTTCATTATAATTTTCTAGTTTATACGGCCTGAAGATGGAAGATCTAGACTGCGGTTTAAAGACAGGACACGTGAACGGCGGCTTGTATTACGTCACGCCACGTGATAGCATGTTTCCCGGCATCTTGGCGGGTCAAACTCTTCGATGTACCTTCCACAACCTATGGTGGAGCGTAACGCGGACTGATCAGTTCCCTAATTGGTACACAAGCACTCTCGGAATTATTCCAAAAGTTATCAAAAACACGGTAGATGATAGTTTGTCATTTGTCGGTGATTTTGATTCATCGGCGAAATGGAAGAGAACGAGAGAGGACAGATACAATCCCCTGACACCACAGCAGAGATTTGTTTACTTCATGCGCGACACTGACGCAATGAATAGCGTCATGGTTTTACCTACGCCTTACAGTGTGACCCAGAATACGTCACATATGGTCGATATTGCAGTTGGCTCCAATTGGAAGGTACAAGAGTCATCCGACTTTCCGTTTGAATCGAAACAACTCGCAAGTGAGTATAGCTCTAGTAATAAAAAAAGCGATTAAATTTGCATAAAAACAGATTGGATTAAAATTGCATTATATTTTTCAAAGTAATTTTCTTCAAACTATATACAATTATTCCAAGTAGACTTCCAATCCCTAGTAACCGACGTAAAGACCCCTTGGTACCATATCGAGTCCTCCACTACATTAGTGAACTCAACATTACCATCTTCACAACTCTCTCTCTGCATTTCTGAATTCCCTTACCTCAACGTTCGAATGTTGCAAAATAAAAGGAAAGAATATATCCTCAGAAGCTAGACGGAAATGTATTGCAACATTTTTGGATATTATTGAGCCTTTAGAACAAAAAGTCTTATCGCAACACTTTTTCTCATTAATGTACAATTTGCCAACATTTCCCTACATTCTGTATTTAAAGTATTCGTATTCATTGAGATGTACGCACTATACTCTCGAAATGGAATTAAAATAAACACACGAAGGTGAAAACAATTTTTAAACCTCACGTTGTTAACATTTGATCGTTTATGAATAAATCAATCTAAAAACTTCTCGTACATCATCAAGAATTTTCATTGTTTTGTAATTTTAATTATTTGTAATGTTCAATACACTTCTATAATTCGAATTAAGCGGACTGTTCAGTAAAGAAAACAGCTTTGGGGCATTATTTGATATGACATGCTTCTTTTTCAATATACTAGTTGTTTTTTATGTGATGATACGTAAATTCTGTTTTATGTTTTCTCTGTTCTGTTTACTCTTGAATTTTAGATAAACTACGTTTGAGTCTTGAATCAACTTTACCGAGTAGCGGGTATATAAGGTTTGTGAAGGCCGTTACGGAATATAACGTAACGGAATCATACCATATTAACGTCAACCCAGTCGTACAAGCTATCACCATTACGGCAAATGATAAACCCGGGGCGTTTTATGGTGTACAGACTCTGATAGCTCTAGTGACTAACCTTGGTGGGAAAATACCGATGATGACGATCAAGGATAAACCAAGGTACACGTGAAAGTCATTCATAGATCAGAAACAAGGAAAAACAAGAGATGTTTGTAAAACATATATGCCCCCTCAAGGGCCTACATTTGATGTAGGTCAAAGTCCAAGGTCAAGTTAACAAGGTCCAAGGTCATGGTCAAATATGAAAGGTCTTGGTAGGAGGTGTCTATGTGTGAAATGTTAAAGCTGTATATGTAAAAGTAAAATGAAACATAGCCAGGTTAAAAGTAAAATGAAACATAGGCCAGGTTAAAGTTTTTAAAAGTAGGCCAAATGCCAAGGTCAAGGTCATGGTCAAATGTGAAAGGTCTTGGTTGGAGGTGTCCATGTGTGAAATATCAAGGCTGTAGGTGTAAAAGGACATGATATATATGCCTGGTTTCAGTCTTTTTAAAAGTAGGTCAAACTCCAAGGTCAAGGTTGCAATATTCAAGGTCATGGTCAAATGTGAAAGGTCTTGGTAGGAGGTGTCTATGTGTGAAATATCAAGGCTGTAGGTGTAATAGGACATAAGATAAAGGCTAGGTTAGATATTTCTAAAAGTAGGTCAAACTCCAAGGTCAAGGTCCAAGGTCATGGTCAAAGTGAAATATCTTGGTTGGAAGTGACCATGTGTGAAATATCAAGGCTGTATATGTAAAATGACATGAAATATAGGCCAGGTTAATGTATTATAAAAGTAGGTCAAACACCAAGGTCAAGGTCACAAGGTCCAAGGCCATGGTCAAATGTGAAAGGTCTTGGTCGTAGGTGTCCATGTGTCAAATATCAAGGCTGTATGTGTAAAAGGACATGATATATCGGCTAGGTTAAAGTTCTTTTTAAAGTAGATCAAAGACCAAGGTCAAGGTCACAAGGTCCAAGGTCATGGTCAAATGTGAAAGGTCTTGGTAAGATGTGTCCATATGTGAAATACCAAGGCTGTATGTGTAATAGTACATAAGATATAGGCCCAGTTTATTTTTTCAAAAGTAGGTTAAACTCCAAGGTCAAGGCCACATGGTCCAAGGTCATAGTCGTATGTGATAGGTCTAAGTCGGAGGTTTCCATGTGTCAAATATCAAGGCTGTATGTGTAAATGGACATGATATATCGGCCAGGTTAAAGTTTTTTAAAAGTAGGTCAAACTCCAAGGTCAAGGTCACAAAGTCCAAGGTCATGGTCAATTGTGAAAGGTCTTGGTAAGATGAGTTCATGTGTGAAATATCAAGGCTGTATTTGTAAAAGGTCATGAGATATATGCCGGGTTTATTTTTTTTAAAGTAGGTCAAACTCCAAGGTCAAGGTCACAAGGTCCAAGGTCATGGTTAAATGTGAACAATGTTGATAGGAGGTATCTATGTGTGAGATATCAAGGCTGTATGTGTAAAAGGACACGAGATATAGGCAAGGTTAAGAATTAAGTGTAAAAATCAACAAAGGGCAATAACTCCAAGAATATGATTGGCAGAGTTACGATTCTTGTGCACTGCACCTCTCCATAATGAGATATATCCACCTGTAAAGTTTCATGATTCTACCTTACATACTTTTTGAGTTATGCTCCGGACAAGAATCAAGTTATAAAATCAACAAAGGGCAATAACTCAGAAAATTTGATCAGCAGAGTTACGGTTCTTGTGCACTGCACCTCTCCATAATGAGATCTATCCACCTGTAAAGTTTCATGATTCTACCTTACATACTTTTTGAGTTGTGCTCCGGACAAGAATCAAGTTATAAAATCAACAAAGGGCAATAACTCACAAAATTTGATCGGCAGAGTTACGGTTCTTGTGCACTGCACCTCTCCATAATGAGATCTATCCACCTGTAAAGTTTCATGATTCTACCTTACATACTTTTTGAGTTATGCTCCGGACAAGAATCAAGTTATAAAATCAACAAAGGGCAATAACTCAAAAAATTTGATCAGCAGAGTTACGGTTCTTGTGCACTGCACCTCTCCATAATAAGATCTATCCACCTGTAAAGTTTCATGATTCTACCTTACATACTTTTTGAGTTATGCTCCGGACAAGAATCAAATTATAAAATCAACAAAGGGCAATAACTCAAAAAAATTGATCGGCAGAGTTACGGTTCTTGTGCACTGCACCTCTCCATAATGAGATCTATCCACCTATGAAGTTTCATGACTCTACCTTTAATACTTTTCGAGTTATGCTCCGGACAAGGTTTGGTCTACGGACAGACCGACCGACATACGGACCGACCGACCGACCGACCGACCGACCGACCGACCGACCGACCGACCGACCGACCGACCAACCGACCGACCGACCTTCCGACCGACCGACACTTGCAAAACAATATACCCCCATTTTCTTCGAAAGGGGGCATAATAAAAAGGCATATGCACATAACTAATTATGGCTTTTCTATATCAAGTTCTGGAGAGACTTTAGTTTTTCCTTTGTCTGCAATAAATGTACTTTTCGCATTCAATTGTTTGTTATATAATTTATGTTTCCTTTGTAGTTTTTCTGTAATTCTACACATGATATTAATTTAAGATCTAAGTTAAGAACATGCGGGTAGAAAATAAATGTTTAAGTATTCATATAGTTGTTCATGTATATCGATGCTTTCTTACAAAAACCTCAACGATAGCTTATTTTAAGCTGCAGTTAAGCTTTTTTGTTGAAACGCAAACGTCATGATTATATCGATTTTGCCTTATATCATTCAGGTTCAGTTATCGAGGCATGATGGTAGACACGTCTAGAAACTTCAAGTCTAAAGAGACCATGTATAAATTCTTAGACGCAATGGCCATGTATAAATTAAACAAACTACATTTTCATTTGACTGACGACGAGGGATGGCGAGTTGAAATTCCGGGGATACCCGAACTAACTGAGGTATATACTGTATATATGTGACCCGTCACGCTAAAAGGGACCTTATCCGAACTCCAATTTTCCAAATTTTGACCAACTTGTCAGACTCACCACAGGTCAACTAGATCCCGTATGCGAAAGATGAAGATATTGTAAGATAGGGGAAACATTTCGAATTCAGAAAATTACATAAATATGAAAAGTGTTGGCCCTAGTCTGGCTGCAAGGACTGCGCAGACTGACTAGGGTCGATATTTTTCACACTTCCTATAAGGTCCCTTTTAGCGTGATGGGTCACATATATATCGATTCTTTTCAACGAAAACCTCGTAACTGCAGCTTATTTTTTTAAACTGCAGCTACGAAGTTTTTGTTGAAAAGCAAATATTCTTGTAATATTGAATACGTTTAGAGTTGATACTACATGTCATATCGCTTTTACTTGAGAGAATGTATTTTAGAGCCTTTATATGCGTAGCAACCCTTACGCAAAAAACGCAACTGCGGACAAATTGAAAAGTGATTTTTTGTTTTTGTTTCTTTCCAAGAAAAAACAACAACAACAACAACAACAACACACCCAAATCGTCAGAAAAAACATGCAAAGAAGCCACCAGGAGCCACGAATGACCATTACCATGACCATTGTCATTTGTGGCTGTAGGTTGGTATTCGGGTTTTATCTAAGATGCATTTACATTTCAAAATATCTAGAGGAGTTCTTTCAAGACTCGCCCCCAGCAGTAGCGACTTCCCGCAACCACAGCTGATGTAATAGGCATTAGTTTTGCTTACATTTTTTCTGGGCTACCTACGCAAGAGACCGTTGTCTCTTACTTTTGATACTGGGAAATGAAAATGTACCATGATCTGGAAAAAGGTCCCTTACGGCTTTTGAGCCCAACATGGTTCAAGATCAGCCTGCGTATACACGCAGTCTGATCAGGAACCATGTTGTTCTCCAATAGCTTCTCTATGACCTGTAGCAGCAATATGGATGTCTGCCTGTCTCAACTTAGGCACTGGTTGGTCTTGAAACATGGCTATTTGAAATGCTATAAGGGACCTTTTTCCAGATCCTGGCTCAAATGTTGGAACTGGTTTTGTTAGAAGTGGGCGTAACAATGTGTGCTGTGGTTGGTACTAAATACTCGTGTATCTTATGCAAATAAATGAATTAAAATGTATAGGTCATGACACATTCCTTAGTCGTTTGGAAACGGCATGGTGCAGATGTACGTGTACATGTAAATTTACACAAAGTACACACTACAGGATGAACGATGCTTGGAAGATATTCCAAATTATTGAAATTGATAATTGACAGATGTGTCTAGATTTGTATTTTTAGGTCGGTGCAAACCGTTGTCATAGCGATTATCAAGACACGTGTATTATACCTCAACTCGGATCAGGACCCGAAAAGACAAGTCCGGGCTCCGGCCATTACACAATGGAGGATTACCAAGAAATACTCGTGTATGCTGGGGAGCGCCATATTGAAATTATACCGGAAGTCGATATGCCGGGACACTCCACTTCCGCCATACACGCCATGGATCGCCGGGAAAATAAAATAAAGAAACAAATGATGAATGAAGCAGACGATGTTGATCAATCGTTTGCGCTTAAAGATTCAGACGAGAATATGGCAGTTCAAAGTCCACAGAAATGGCGTCTGAATGCTATGAATCCTTGTCTAAATTCAACCTACGATTTCGTTCGGGAAGTTGTTCGTGGACTCAAAATGCTTCATGATCCATTATTCAAACTAAAGTCATTTCATATTGGCGGGGATGAGGTACCTACAGACGTCTGGAATACTTCAGCGGCGTGTGCTGCTATGTATCCAAACTATTCGTAAGTGAAACAGTTTTATTTTTTACTTTAAAGATGAACAACATGTTGCTTTGAATCAACACATATGAATATAGAGCCCAAACAAAAATTTTGTGTGACATACCTCTTTCATCTGTCCATTATCTTGCTACTTCAAAAAATCAGAAATTCGCTGCTTAATAGCAAAGACCTCGTAACTGCAGCTTTAAACTATCTAAAGTTACAAGGTATTTTCTGTTGAAAAGCGACGAATTGTTCAGTCTTAAAGACTTCTAAAAGGTTCCAGTTATTAATTTTCAGAACAAAGGATCTACAAAGAGAGTTTGTTCGACGCATAGCGGACATTGTTGCGTCATTTGGCCTTGACCTTGCAGTGTGGGAAGATGGCGTGTATGCCAACGATGCTCCAAACCCGATTACTGACTTTGCTTCGGAGTAAGTTTATGTTTAGTTGCGTTTTCACGCATCTTCGTCGTTTGTGTTTGGTTTTCCAATCATTTACATGTGGCCTGTATTATCAACGATTTTAGGACTATGTTGGACGGGTAATCATAATAGTGATATTGGCATACGATCGTTGATATCATGTATCCAAGACAACCGTCGCGTTAAAAGGAACCTTGTAGGAAGTGTGTAAAATATCGACCCTAGTTAGTCTGCGCAGTCCGCGTAGCCAGACTAGGGCCGACGCTTTTTCACTTTTATGTATTTTTTTTAAAAAAAATGGAATGTTTTCCCTATTTTATTATAATTATTTTCATTTTTTTTGCATATGGGAACTGGTTGACATGTGCTGAGCCTGACAAGTTTGTCAAAATTTGGATTTTTATAGTTTGGATAAAGTCCTTTTAAGCGTGACGGGTCACAATTTAGTGAATACGGCCTCAGGTATGTTGCTGTTTGTTTTGCAGACACGTGTATGTATATCCATGGAACAGCAGATGGGATCTGGGCCGGGCAAAACGAGCTGCAGAGTTCGCGGATGAGGGGTATAAGGTATATTGTTTAAGCCATTACATGTACCAGAGCACAAAAGTTTAGACTGATTGAAATTCAAAGATGTCGCAGATAATTCCAATTGAAACAAAACTTACAATTTTGTGTCTTTCTTGGTAAACATACCGTGGGAAATAAAGAAACTGCTTGTAACAAGTGACTTCTTATTTTTCCACAAAGTTTTCATAAGCATTTTTGTAGGGCGTCGAAAAATGTCATTATATGGGAATTTGTAAATGTCTAGAATTACAAGCCACCAAAGTAGATTGTGCACATAATTCTTTTGTTTTTATTGTATTAGTTTTGTAAGAAATGACACTGACCTTTTGGCAAAACATTTTCATATTTTCTAAATAGCCTAATATACATCAATGAGTTTAAATTACACAATACAAAGGATTACAAGGAAATATGACTATTTTTTAAAGTGACATTTCACATTTATTTCATTTTTTAAAAGTATGTCTTGATGCAAAGATTGTTTATTCTAATGCGTAGAAATGCTATCGGTTTTTTGATGTTGTTATTCATATGCGAAAAATACGCATTTAAAGTTGAGACAGAATTGACAAATTCTATATAAATCTGAACTGTTGTCACAACAATTTGTTCAATTTTAGCACAAAATTATATATTTCTCGCAAACGGTTCGATATTTTGGCTTAGAATTGTCAGAATTTTCATAACAAAAGATGCTCTTTTAGATAGAATAAATTTAAAATTTATGTGAAAACAATCGTGAAATGTCACTTTAAGGGAAAATGTCTGAAATTGGCGATAACAAAGGCTCAACCTGTCCGATGTCAAATAAAATCAATAATATCTTAAACGTATTGTTTTCTAAGGATAAAATATGGCAAAATTATTTATTCGGACATTTCATGGTACCCTGTCTGGATCGATTGCAATTATAAGTCGTTAAGTTTATGTGGCGCTACATGGGCATCCTGACTGAATTAGATGCTGTTCCAAGAGAGGAATTTTGTAATGCTATTTCTAAATCAGGGTAATGCGTCTTATTAAGGCCGCTTGTAAAATGATGCAATTTTTCGACTTTTTTGATGAAAGTGGCGTAATATTTATCAAAATGTAGCATTCTGTAGTAACAACGTACGCTTACTTAGAAAAAACAAAGTAGCAACAACCGCCGATGTGTAACAGTTGTAGTATAAGAATGCGCATCTCAACTTCTACCTGTCAAATACTTTTCAGGTTATTCTACCGCTGGCAACCCATCTATACTTCGACATGCCTCAAGAACAGGATCCGGAAGAACGGGGTCTCTACTGGGCGTCACGTGTCACGGATATCCGGAAAGTGTTCGGGTTTATGCCCGACGATATCTTCGCCAATGCTGACGTCACCAGAATGGGAGTTCCGGTTACTCCCGAAGAAGCCTGTGGCACTCTTCCTTGTCCACAACCAACCAAACCAGAAAACGTCATAGGTAATTTCTATGCAAAATAAAACGTCAACAAAACATCGAAATACTCAATATTCACATTATTTCTTGTTTGCAATGCAAAATAATTATTTAGTTTATTCGAGAAAAAAATCGGCAAAATAGTCTGTCATTTTAGGTATGTCTTATGGGTGTTTAAGATAAATTTCGTAAAGCTTCACTTTGGAAGTTAGATTCAATTATTAAGTCTGTCTTAACTTAAGTAATTATTCGTACAAACCAATCAGGTCTTTTTCGAGAAATGGAAAATTTGATAAGAATGGAACTTTTTGATATGTATATACATTACTAATAAAATATAATCTTTTCAAAGACATGAACATTGGTCTGTGATTTTTAATGTTTTTTTTTTTTTTTATTATTTACTTTTTTTTCTCTAGGAATTCAGGCTGTCATGTTTAGTGAAACTATGAGGACAGAGGAACAATTTCACCACATGGGCTTTCCTAGAACTCTCGCTCTTGCGGAGCGCGCGTGGCACAAAGCATCATGGGAGGACATCAGTGACGTCACGACAAGGAACTCCCAACTTGAGAGGAATTTCGAGTCCTTCATAAAATTGCTTGGAGAGAAAGAGTTATCTCGTTTGGAAAACAACCATATTCTATACCGAGTACCGCCCCCTGGCGCAAAGTAAGTTCAACATTGTTAGCAATCATATTGTAAGCGAAATGTATGATTTAAAATAATATTAGTTACATGTACTTCACAACACGTTTGCAAGAGACGACTTCTTCAATTTTCTTTTATTAGCGAGACAGTAGGTATTCAACTTGCATATTCAAAGAATGAAAATGTACATGAAGAAACAAGGCGACATTCTTTTGAAATTCCGTGTATGATAAATGCACATATCAGAAAGGACTTAATACAATGACTCAGATTTTCACATAAAGAGCGCATGGTCCCCATTCCATCGTTTGCAATTTGTTACATTTTGGCATCCCCCCTTTCATAAAAGAATGCCGGTAGTACTTGATATTTTGAGTGCAACTGTTTTACAAAGTTTTGAATCGTTTCAGGATTGATGATGGTAAATTAAAGGTCAATACAAGATTTCCAAACCATCCTGTAGAGTACAGTCTAGATGGGAATACTTGGGTAGAGATACATGATGGTGAAGTGGAGCTAGCTAATGGGGAATATACAGTAAAATTGAGGTCAAAGTAAGTGGAATACTAGGGCTACTCAAAGCGTTCGCACACTTTTATCTCAGCGTCTAGATAATTGCAAAACGCTGGTGGGGAGTCAAAACCTCGTAACTACTGCTTGAATGAGCTGGAGTTACGAGGTTTTGACTCCCCATCGACGATAAGTTGCTGAAATCCAACCTATTCTAGGCAATATTGTTATCTGAAAGAAAAAGGCTGTGTTAAACACACACTGACGATACACGGGAAGGGCGTGTACAGACGTTGACATTATATCAAATCGTTGGTGGGGAGTCAAAACCTCGTAACTACAGCTTGAATAAGCTGGAGTTACGAGGTTTTGACTCCCAACCGACGACATGTTTACGATACAAGCAATGTCAACCTCTCAAACATGGTACAGAATTGTTAGTTGTTGAATAATTACCCTTTATTTAATTTTATACATATTGCTTTTAATTTATTAGCGATTAAAAAATCTTGCATGTCTATTTCAGAGTGCATTTTAATGATATTCGCACTTAGTCTAGTAGGCATACTATGAACGTAGTATTTATATTTTGTATTAATTTGCTTTACCATTCTTCTCTTTTCCAAATGTTGCGGTGATACCACTTTTGTACAACAAATATTTATCGAAATTTTTCAATAATCACAAATCAGTAACTCGGAATCCATTTACAACTAAATTATGCTGACTTTGGCGTATTCAACAAGACATTAGGAAACCACAATCTTCGTATAAGTTCTACTCCAGCTTCGTTGTTTTCCGTGACAACGGAAATTGACGAGGTTATCACGATTTTGAAAATCCGGATATCCTCGCCTATCTCCATTGCCATGAATAACGCCGAAAGTACACGAAGTTTTTGGTATCGTATGATGTGTGTAAATCCTGAAATACACTCTCGTCTGATTCAAATCTCCAAGACTTGGTCGTCATAGCAGAGAAATACAATTATACACTACCGTTATCTAAGCGGCATACAAGTTACCCGTTATGTCATGGACTTTATTTTATGTTATGTATTTGTTAATTTCACCTCTATTTGGCATGCAATGATAGTTAACTATTTTTTGTCTTTTGTTTCCAGATCTCCAGTGCTTTGTCGTTAAAGCAGAATTATAGAGATCGAAGCGGTCGTAATCGTTGTGTTCGCGGCGTCAAAGTGACACGTTATGTCATGGACTTTATTTTCTGTAGTGCCAATAATGGATGTAATAACTTTAGTCATTTTCCTGTCTGTTTTCAGATCTCCAGTGCTTGGTCGATATAGCAGAGTTATCGAGATCGAAGCGGACGTAACCGTGGTCTCCGCGGCATCAAGATTACCTGTAATAACATGCGTGTTATTTTCTGTTGCATATTTGTTGATATCATCTTTGTTTTGATGAAATCCAGTAACATGATCTAGCTTCAAGTTTTGGCTCATAATACATGGCCTGCCAGAGCAGCTCTAGCTATAAACTAGATGCGCTCTTCCAGATAATTATCGTGAGTTTAGAGGGACATTTCATTCTCATTGCAATTTTTTAAAGTATGTCTTAATGGCAAGATTTGGGTATTCTTGTGAGCATAAATGCAATCAGTTTTTTAAGTTGTTGCTGATAAGCGAAAACACGCCTTTGAAGTTGAGATAGAAATGACAAATTCCATATAAATCTGAACTGTTGTCCACAACAATTTATTTAATTTTAGCACAAAAATATATATTTCTCTTGAACAGTGCAATATTTTGGCTAAAAATTTTCAGAATTTTCATAAGAAAATATGCTCTTTCAGATAAAAGTAAAAGTAAAATTTATTAAAAATAAATGTGAAATGTCACTTTAACGTGTATATGAGCGGTTGAGCACGAACCCATTATGAGTGCAAAAATACGAAATGTATATGAATTCTTTGCACACTTACTCTAGTTGTTTGCCATTTTATTAAGGTAATCATTATATATGAAACTCTTCATGAAACTTCGGAGAACTTCTGGGTAACAGAGAGTAGTGGGGTTATCCACATTTTCCCTATCCAGATACTCTCTTCAATTGACGTTGTCACGTAAAAGGACACAGTTAGGGCATAAATTGCACAAAGTGTTTAGTATCTAATGATTGGTGAAATACCTTTACACAACTATGCTCAAATTTAGGAGATCGTTTTAAATATAATACGTTTTGTCGTTTCGTCATAGAAAAGATAACTTGTTCATCTTAATGCTGAAAAATGTCATTAACAGACACGCCTATATTGTTGTGTACATGTCTTTCAGTCACTTAAAATGGTTGTATGCACCATCTTTTAAACCATTACCACACAGTGACTCATTTTGTGACAAGCAATTTCTTCATTTCCCACAATGTTTTCTACCAAAAAAGCTGTAAAATTTCGAAATTTCTTCACTTTGAAATGTCGTCTGTAACTTCTTTCAAATTGGACAACCCAAAAAGTTTTTCGTTTGGTAATTGGTTAATTAGGACCACACTCTCTCTGCCGCATTATGTTTTAACAATTTCCCAAACACGCCGCGGTTTTGACGACCATATCTTAAGTATCAAAAAACCTTAAGGAGAAAATTAGAAACTATTTTTATATTCATCCAAAACAGCAAAGTTTCTTACATTCATCCCTTATTTTCAATTCTTTCAAACTATTTCTGCCTAAAAATCTATGTAGTCTTTGGTTTTAACTACCGCATTGCTATTTCATCTTTTGTCTTTCGTAACAGCATTCATTTTTTACCAAAATCTGTGTGTGCGAAAGGGGTAAATATATTTCTTTCTGTGCCACATCGGAATCAACATGAAAAAATGTAATGATAATGTTTAAGAGTAAAAGATTTCAAATTTGTTTTGTTTTTGTTGTATATAAATGCAAAATAAACCCAATATTTACATGTTTAGCACATTTTATATTAGATACATGTTTATATAAAATGCATTATATATTTTTATATTTTAATAAAAAAAAAACAGTATTTTCTTACCAACATTTACGTTGTCTCTTTCTTTCCCCTGCTAGTTCCTTTCCCATTTCTTTGCATTTTCTCCATGTCTCACGTTCAGATGCATATAATGGGAATGAATATTGTGCTAAAATAGACTAGTTTTACATACACATAATTATTTATATATCGTATGGAAACGCATATGGTACACCCTGATAAAATAATAAAGTCGACTTCAGGTAAGTCGACTTGTCATGATAACAAAAGAAAATTAACTCTACCGGTTGTCTACTTAAACTAATCTTTCCGACATAAGTTAGTGCATCATTATTTTAAAATTTGTCATGTCGACGTATGCTTTGTCATCTTATCCACATAATTTGTACATCGATTGACAAAAATCCTTTATTTCTTTCCTACATCAATATTTTTGTCAAAAAGAAACAAGTCGCATTCACGTGGTAATCAAGCATCTGGAATATATATTTCCACTACTTGAACATTTAATATCAGCTTTGCGTCATAACCTACGGCGACAAAAAGCTGCTGTGCGAGTGTCAACGGACTGCTCCCCCCACCCCTACTAGGCTTGTTCAAATGACTATAATTTCTTTGTTTTATGGAATATCTTTGTAAAAGTTTGGACATTAGTAGAATATACGTGCAATGTTTTCATGTCAAATTTTACTCAAATAGAAGCTACCATATGAAAACAAGAGATGTTTGTAAAACATATATGCCCCCTTTAGGGCCTACATTTGATGTAGGTCAAAGTCCAAGGTCAAGTTAACAAGGTCCAAGGTCATGGTCAAATATGAAAAGTCTTGGTAGGAGGTGTCTATGTGTGAAATATCAAAGCTGTATATGTAAAATGACATGAAATATAGACAACATTAATGTATTATTTAAGTAGGTCAAACACCAAGGTCAAGGTCACAAGGTCATGGTCAAATGTGAAAGGTCTTAGTCGTAGGTGTCCATATGTCAAATATCAAGGCTGTATGTGTAATAGCACATAAGATATAGGCCCAGTTTAATTTTTTTAAAAGTAGGTCAAACTTCAAGGTCAAGGCCACATGGTCGAAGGCCATAGTCGTATGTGATAGGTCTTGGTCAGAGGTTTCCATGTGTCAAATATCAAGGCTGTATGTGTAAAAGGACATGATATATCGGCCAGGTTAAAGTTTTTTAAAAGTAGGTCAGACTCCAAGGTCAAGGTCACAAAGTCCAAGGTCATGGTCAATTGTGAAAGGTCTTGGTAAGATGTGTCCATGTGTGAAATATCAAGGTTGTATTTGTAAAAGGTCATGAGATATATGCCGGGTTTATTTTTTTTAAAGTAGGTCAAACTCCAAGGTCAAGGTCACAAGGTCCAAGATCATGGTTAAATGTGAACGATGTTGATAGGAGGCATCTATGTGTGAGATATCAAGGCTGTATGTGTAAAAGGACATGAGATATAGGCAAGATTAAGAATTAAGTGTAAAAATCAACAAAGGGCAATAACTCCAAAAATTTGATTGGCAAAGTTACGGTTCTTGTGCACTGCACCTCTCCATAATAAAATCTATTCACCTGTAAAGTTTCATGATTCTACCTTACATATTTTTTGAGTTGTGCTCCGGACAAGAATCAAGTTATAAAATCAACAAAGGGCAATAACTGAAAAAAATTTGATCGGCAGAGTTACGGTTCTTGTGCACTGCACCTCTCCATAATGAAATCTATCCACCTGTAAAGTTTCATGATTCTACCTTACATACTTTTTGAGTTACGCTCCGGACAAGAATCAAGTTTGAAAATCAACAAAGGGCAATAACTCCAAAAATATGATCGGCAGAGTTACGGTTCTTGTGCACTGCACCTCTCCATAATGAGATCTATTCACCTGTAAAGTTTCACAATTCTACCTTACATACTTTTTGAGTTATGCTCCGGACAAGAATCAAGTTTGAAAATCAACAAAGGGCAATAACTCAAAAAATATGATCAGTAGAGTTACGGTTCTTGTGCACTGCACCTCTCCATAATGAAATCTATCCACCTGTAAAGTTTCATGATTGTACCTTACATACTTTTTGAGTTATGAATCAATATAAAGACAAAAGTCAACATAATTTGATAAGTCGACATGGGAACTAACACCTAATATGATAATGTCAGTTTTCAATGACATGAATATATTGTCATGATCTGTACTTGTCGTCTAAAACAAAAAATGACAAGGCAGTTAAATCCGACATCTCGACCTATAGCAAGTCATAAAGCCATAAACAACGAGCATAGTCAACATAGCAGTTTTTACAAAATACGTTATTATGTAGTTATGTCGTTTTATTTTAAGACGACAAGTCGACTTCTGTTATTGAGTAATGATCAGATTAAGACAACAAATCGTGTTCTGTTAATACGTCATGATCAAATTATCATATTATTCTTTAAATTTTATGACAACTTGGTGTGATCATGTCGTCCTATAAGCACACATCTTCGCATCCAATGACATCATCAGGGTGTACCATATACGTTTCCATATATATCGTCAGTGTTGTCAAAACATCTCGCAACTCGGCTTAAATCAACAAGTAGTTTCAATGTTTTAGAAATAAACTGACAAAATGAAAGTGTTTGTTCGACATTTCGCAAAAGCTTACTTGATAAAATCGTATCTCATTTGATCTGTTTTACTTGCCGGTCCGTCCATTTAATCATTTCCCAATCAAGTCCTGGTTTTGACGTATCTAATAAAAAAGGTCTCTGAACAACACTGTGGAAAATGAAGAAATTGTATGTGACCAGCAATTTCTTTATTTCTGACAAAACGTTCTTCGTTATATAGTACAAACATTCTATTGTAATCAACATCCAATATGCTCTAAAAGTGCACAGATTCTGAATAATTGTGCTTGTAAAGTCCGGGGATGGGGGATACCACGCTTACCCCATCACCTAGACCCTGACCATAGCTCAACGAAAGATTTACTTTCGATGTTTTGGAAAACGCGACGGTATATGGACCCACTCTAAAAATCTTAATATATATTAAGTTTATCATATTTAGGGGACATCATCATGATATACTATATGCAATAAACAGTTATAGTCTGGTTTACCTTTTCCTAATACTGCGTTATTCGGTCAGGTACACAGTAGTCATGGTCGCCTCCAGTGGCGTAATTTCAGTACAAAGGTAAAGAGCGAAGTTTGTTAAATACTTACACACATATCTATTTTAAAATCCGTTTTCCTCTACCGAGGGTTGGGCTTGTCTGACGGGTCTGCTGCACAGTCGTCTTCTCCATTCGGACCGGTTCTGAGGGTCAGTGGAAACCATTCCTAGTTTTTTCTGTCATCTAGCACAACTTCTTCCCGGGTTTTCGTGGGTCTGTCGGAGCTTTTCTATGCAGCTTCGTTTAACCTTCATGCGTTCTACATGACCGAACCACCTAAGTCTGTTGGTACGTAGGACTGTATCAAGATCCTGACACCAAGCTTTGTTAGCAGGCACTTTTAGCTAGTGTCGTCCATAGCTTTAACATTGAAGATAATGCGAATCATTGCTTTAACGTATCGCTGGAGGCGGTTCAGTGAAGCAGCTGTTGTGGCCCATGTCTCTAATGCATGCAGCATGACGCTTCTTTTGCAGGCTAGATTTGCTCGTTTTCGGGCTAAACGTGGTAGATTTCTGTTGCTGGGAAGTAGATCGGTGGGTGGAGGGAACGTGTTACAGATGCTAGTTCACAGCCTCGTCGTGCAGAGAGCATATCCCATGATAGCAGAATTCAAGGACAGAATTAATTAAAATTTTGGGAGCAAATATAATGACATCTTTGAAGTAGGTAGCTCCAGTATATTTTCAACACTAGCAGTAACGGTTTTATACGATCATTACGCTAATACCCCAAAAAGGCGATGTTAAAATATGAATATATAAGCTATAGATTGGCAATGTGGATACAATATGATATAGTTGTCTGATTGACTTATTGGTAGAGGTTTCGCCTTGTGTTGCAGAGGTCCAGGGTGCGAATCCCACGTCGGATTCATCTTTTGTTCCCCTATTTTTACATTTTTCATACCAAATGATTCTAGAAATATCAAAAACGCAATAAAAACATAATTGCCAATTCTGTTTTTATTGCGTCTTTGCAATTTCTGGAATCAGCTTGCATTTTGTGTTAAAAATACAAATAATTATAATAAAGAAAAAATAACAAAAGAAACGCCGAGTCCTAGGATCGATTTACCGAAGTTGTCATCGTAATTACGTCATTTTTAAAGAGTTAATCTTGTTATAAATTGAAAATATTAATGAGAATATATTTGAAACATTTATGAGAATAGATTTGAAAAAACGACAGACGTTTTTAGCTCCACTGGCCGAAGGCCAGCGAGCTATTGTCATGGCATTGTGTCCGTCGTGTGTGCGTCCTTCCGTGTGTGCGTTAACTTTTTCTTTAAAAATCTTCTCCTCTCAAACTGGAGGGCCAATTTTGACCAAACTTGGCAGGAATGTTTCTTAAATGACCCTTAACTTAAATTGTTCAAAGAATTTTGATTGGTCCATAAATGTGGGCGTGGCAGGGCGGGGCTTATCAGACTAAGAGAAATCACAAAATATTTTTTTAAAAATCAACCATTTGGCCAATATTGACCAGACTTGGCAGAAATGTACCTTGCGTGACTCTTTACATAAATTGTGAGTGAAATTTTGATTGGTCCATAAATGTTGGTGTGGCAGGGTGGGGCTTATCCGACTTAGAGAAATCACGAAATAGTTCTTTAAAAATCTTCTCCTCTCAAACCAGCAGGCCAATTTTGACCAAACTTTGCAGGAATGTTTCTTGGGAGACCCTTTACTGAAATTGTTCAGAGAATTTTCATTGGTCCATAAATGTTGGCGTGGCAGGGCCGGGCTTATCAGACTTAGAGAATTACAAAATAATTCTTTTAAAAATCAGCCATTTGGCTAATTTTGACCAAATTTGGCAGAAATGTACCTTGGGTAACCCTTTACTTAAATTGTGAGTGAAATTTTGATTGGTCCATAAATGTTGGCGTGGCAGGGTGGGCTTATCAGACCCATTGGAGAAATCACAAAATAATTCTTTATAAATCAACCAATGGGCCAATGTAGACCAATTTTGGCAGTAATGTTCCTTGGATGGCCCTTTATATAAGTTGTTTGTGAAATTTTGATTGATCCATTTATGTGGACGTGGTAGACAGGGCTTATCAGAATTGGAGAAATCATGAAATTATTCTTTTAAAACAACCATTTGGTCAATTTATTACAAACTCGGCAGAAATGTTGATTGGGTAGTGCTTTACTTACATTATTAGTGAAATTTTGATTGGTCTATAAATATGGATGTAATAGGGCAGGACTTATCAGAATTGGACAAACCATGAAATAATTCTTTAAAATTAAACCAATGGACCAATTCAGCCCAAACTTGGCAGAAATATGTTCCTTGGGCAACCCTGCTCAAGATTTGGCAGTGCAAGGCTTACAAGAAATCATGAGATAATTCTTTCACTATATAGCCAGTGGAGCGATTCAGGCCCTCTTGGGCCTCTTGTTCATTATGTCCCCGGATTTCCCTCGATTTCGGCAATTACTATACTATTTTCAGGGTTCGTTGTTTGTCTAAACCGCCTTCCGTTATTATTGTCCAAAGGTGGCCAGTCTACCTTTCTGCGTTCTGCGTTTCATTCCCTGTTTTTTTTTTTCGTTGTTTTTTTTTCTTTTGCAATTTGGCCATCTTTTGGTCTGTAGCTTTAATATCAGCACAAACTAGAAGCTAAACTGACACGATTTAAAACCGCAAAATGCACTTCAACAGATTATATCAACGACATAACCGAATAGCCTTGTATAATTGTAATGTAACAATTGTAAACATAACAGGGAATGAAATGACATGTCATTAATAACGTCTGAGTAGACTTTCGTTTATACACAGTCCCTAAAGGCGATGACGTTGGATGAGAGCCTAGCATCGAGTAAGAGCCCCATTTTCTCGCAGACGATTTATCACCATGTCAGGATGTAAAGGCCGCCTGTGATTACCAACTATAGCGTTTGCTGTAGACTGAGCCGTCACAAATCTGTTGCGTAAGTGACATTAACATGTACAATTGTCTACGTACAGTTGTTACACGCAGCCGAAAGGGACGAAGGCGGTTTGCATGCCTTCCCGTGTGATTTACACGTCTCACTAACCATGGAAAAGTCGAGTTGGCTACATTAAATCGTCTAGCTACCTCCATTTGCAAAGCATCGCTGATCAAGAGCCCCAAAACTCGGCTCCTTTGTGCCAAAGTAAGCCTCGGAATTTTACATATGAATATTATCCGTAGTTGTTGCGTGTTTTCGATGAGTAAATCAATGTGACAGTTTGCACTCAAAAAATCTTAGTTATTTTATACTTTGTAGGCATGCACGAGCCACATAAGCTTTTTGGGATTGGCGGACAAGATGTCCACATGGTATACAGAAGACATGACAAAATTAGTGGGATGTGAAGGGTATACATTAACTCATGAATATCCCCAAATATGGTGCCGATTGAGGCTGCAGTAAAGGATTGGTTGATGAAAATGTCTTTTGCGTTTTTAAATCGTGTCAGTTTATTTCTGATTCGTATTTCGGGTTCATTTTCAAATATTCTATGTCGTTACCATGACGTCTTAAACATCGCTAATTGATTCCATTTTTTTCAAAAAGGCTTAATCCACGCTGTCGTCTGCGCAGCTTTCAAAAGGGATTACCCTTTTATATTGTCGCGGGAAAGGATTAATCAAAACTCGACCAATTATGAAAAAACAAATGAAGCTTATCAAGAACCGTAAAAAGATAACGCGAATTTACAAAAGTGATTATCCATCCAAATAAACTTGCATAAATACTTGTTTTCTAATACGCATGCGCAAATGAAAATGGCAAGCGTTTACTAGATATAAAATATACATCTAATCTAAACTGAGTGATTATTGTATGTTTCACCGGCAAGTTGTTAAACGCACTGAGTTGGTGAAAATGTTTAGGTTACTGCTATTCTTTACCATAGGTAAGAATTTTATGTTTCTGCTCTTTTATTCAGATGGCATTTACTACTAATTTTTAAAGTCCAAGTCCAAATATTTGCCGACATCTTTGCAGACCTTAAATTTTGCCCTTTCCAAAACGGCAAGTATTTGGACTGCGATTTAATTTGAAAGGAATCCATGACGACAAAATAATTGGTCTCCCAAATGGAATATTTATTTCATTGCATTCTCAGCAGTTTCTTCGTTTCTTTTAAGCTATTTTCATAAGGTGTTTCTAAAAGTGTTACTACTTGGGAAACATCATAATATATATGTAGTGCCTATTTTTCTGTTCTTTGCCAGATTTTACAATTTGGCATGCCTAGTTTTGAATATGGACACGGAACTTTGCCCAATTTCGAAACTTTGGGACAATTTTCGAAAGTATCATTCGTTATTTTCCGTGTGTCATGCAGAAGCACCTCTGTTGATATTTTGTTCTCTGCGATTGATTGATGAGTGAATCAATCAACACCCGAAAGGATAATGTTACAGGGTTTATTGCTACAGACACCAGTGTCATGCAGAACTATTTCTGTTGATTTTTTCTTGTTGTTTTTTTCCTAGAGATTTATTGATTATGGATAAAACGACACCCGAAATGATTATTTTTACGGTTTACTTCGAATTCTGATTATTTGAAAACAGTGTAAACCAGATTTACTTCGAATTTTGATTATTTGAAAACAGTGTAAACCAGATTGTCATAATTTGAACTGTGGGTCCTGCAAAGGTCCTGACCAAATATTTGTATCAGAAAGATAATTATGGGAACGATGTAAGCAGCAATAATCCTTTCATATCATAACAAGACAAGTTTTGAATCACAAATGCTCTTGTTTTGTAACAAAGTCATATTCTGTATTTTCAATATAGTCCGGCCGAAAAATGGCATTTTTTGACCGAACCTGGATTCGAATAACACAGAAAATGTTTTTGATGTTTCATAAAGCTGAAGTATTGTAGTTATGAAAAATGGCGGGTATTAACTGGGTACCCTTGAGCAACTCTCAGACATCAAGATGGCGTTCAAGATGGCGAATTATAAAGTTATAGGCTAAACAACTGACCATGAGTGTTTTAAAATCGTATTTGAAATGGCAATGATTTATTTTGATGTATTCAAGTGAAGTGCTAAGAACATTTTAGATGTTTTGTTTAATTGTTACTTAGATATGAAATGAGGCTTACCTAAGTCGGTCCTGCATCTAGGCGGTCTAACCAGACATGACCAAACAACATGCAGGTCGGACATGGATCAATGATGAACCCTGAACAAACATGCCATATTCAACAATTGGGAATGTTTTCATTGTTTTCAATGAATGCAATGATGTATCATTAGCATTAAATCACATGGCATGTCGTAGCATAAAATTTTGCATACATATCTACTATTGAACATTAGGCTCTGTTTCAGATTGATTTCTAAAACCAGATTCAACTTAACAATCAAATTTCAAATATACTCATTTCCAAAAGAAAGTGTTCGCTTTTAATTTTTGAATATATCGAAAAATATACCGTCTACCATCAGGAAATGTTATACGACACATCTCAAGACTATCGATAAACGATATGTTGAAGAAGAAATCACATAGCACGCACAAATTTTCGGCTTGGTTTCACGTATGCACATTGTACTGGATGGGTTATCGATCTGAAATGAAACTTACTTCAATCCGTTTGGCATACCTTAGGATAAAATCACATTTTCATTACATTTGTACATATTGCATCAGCGGGAAAAGATTAACGATGAACGTCGGTGAACAAGACCGAACCTGTTGAAAACAAAAGTCCTCAACCAATTTGAATTTGTACGGTACTTATGTTCTTATAGCAAATGTCCATTTGTATGACATCTAAAAGGCATACAAATTTGTTGTAGAACGTTGTTGCACCGTTCGACGACAATTTTACTAGACTGCTAACGTAGCGATTACTTAACGTTGACGCACACGTAACGTCTACAGGAAAGTTCAAACATTAGCGTGGAAATGGCTTTGAAGGCACGGTCAACCCTTCAACGGCATATCAGCATGTAACTCTTTCCACAGAAGGAGCTGTAAGGAGTGGAAATCTCAAGACCATCAACACCATAATGATCTGAATGCGTGTATGCAGTATGAGCAATTCTATCGACATCTGTTTGATGCCAATTTTCTTTAAGGTCTAATCTGAAGTATGATATCACTTTTACGCCCTAAATTTCCATATACTTTGTGAAAATTAAGGTAAAAGCAAAAGGTGTAAGTGCACACTTTCTTTTGGAACTGAGTATATCAAACATTAATATGCTCATTGTATCAGAAAGATAAGCCCTTAACTGTCACACCAACAATTTTGGTACAACTTGGATCAACGATTGATTTTTAAAGAATTTTTTTTATGAATTTTCTTGAAAGTCTTATCAGCCCTGTCCCACGCCCATATTTTTAAAGAGTAAAACATTCACCACTGAGCGTTGAAAAGAGTCACATAAGGAACTTTCTGGCTTAGTTTAGTTTAAGTTGGCCGTACAGTTCATTTAATAAGAATTTTCCTTTGATTTCTCTTAGTCTGATAACTCCCACCCTGCCATACCCGCATTTTTTTATTAAAACAAGACATGAGGAAGGTTACTCAAGGAACATTTCTGGCATAATTGGTATAAATCGGTCCACTGGTTAAGGTAAAGAAGATTATCTAAAGAATTGGTTTTTGACTTCTCAACGTCTGATAAGCCCTGCCCTAACACACCAACTTTTTTCCTGAACTAAAAGTTAACAAACAAGTGTTGAAAAGAGTCACTTATTAAGGAACATTCCTGCCTATATTGGTTTGAATTGGTTTGGTTTTAGCTTGATTTCTCAACAGTATGTGAAAACTTTTGACTTACAATAAGCGTCTAGAAAACAGAAGTTATGTACCAAACTGATCCAAAAATTCCGTACGTTGAGCCAACTATCTCTGTTAAAGGCCAGAACTTACAAGCAGTAGAGAAGTTTCCTTACCTTGGCAGTACATTATCCCGAGTTGTTCATATTGATTATGAAATAACCTCCAGGGTTTCAAAGACTATCTCAGCTTTTGGCAGACTTCGAACAAAAGTATGGGAAAGAAGAGGAATTAGCCTAGCTACTAAACTGAAGGTATACAGAGTTATTGTCCTGCCTACGCTACTCTACGCATGCGAGACATGAACACTCTACATCCGCCATCCTAAGAAACTCAACTGTTTTCACTTCTGCTGTCTAAGGAAGTTGCTACAGATCAAATGACAAGATAAAATGCCTGATACAGCTGTCCTCGCTAGAACTGATATGAAAAGCATCCATGTCATAATCAGAAAATCCCAACTACGATGGGCTGATCATGTATCCAGGATGTCAGATAAGTGCCTTCCAAAAATACTTTTCCATGGAGAACTGAAATGAGGTAAAAAGAAACGCTTCAAGGATACACTAAAGTCATCTCTCAAGTCCTTTAGCATGATCCTGATAATTGGGAGAGTCTTGCGATTGACAGATCCTCATTGCGAAGTCATGTCAGATCAGGCGAAATTGCCTTTGAAAAGAGGAGGAAAAGGGAGGCTGCATTGAAACAGGCTACACGTAAATCTAGAAGCATTTCCACAGCAGACCAAACCGCAACACGATCTTGTCCCTTGTGTAATAGACGATTCTAGTTACAGATTGGACAAAGAAGTCATCTGCGCACTCACAAACTACAGACAAAATGGATGATGACATGATCGTCTTCGATACGATGGACGAACAAGAGAGGTTTGAATTGACCAGGAAGCTGATTTTTAAAGAATTTCTCTCAGTCTTCTAACGCGTCCTGACACGGCCATATTATTGATGAATCAAAAGTTAGAAAACAAGTTTTGAAAAGGGACACCAAGAAACATTTCCGCTAAGTTTGTTGAGAATAGACTAAATGGTTAAAGAGAAGAATTTTTTCCTTGAAATTATTTGACAATTTCTGATAAACCCCGTCCTGGAACGCCCGTATTTTGACCAATCAGAAAATTATTAACATGCATTAAAGACAGTTACTCAAGAAACATTCCCGCCAAGTTTGGGTAAAATTGGACCAACGTTTGATTTTTAAAGAATTTGGCTCCGCCACGCCACGCCCACGTTTTTGGCAAATAAAAAAAATTAAAACAATCTTTTAAAAGGATCACCTAAGGAAAATTGCTGCCCTGTTTGGTAAGACTTGGCTCAGATTGAAGTCTGATAAGTCCCGCCCTGCTGAGCCTACATTTTTTGGCGAATCAAAAAATTGAAAAAAAAAAACTTTTTAAAATGGTCACTCAAGGACAATTTCTGCCAGATTTGGTAAAAATTGACTCAAGGGTCAAGGAAAAGATGTTTAAAGAAATTGTTGAAGTCGCACGATGTACCACGGACACAGGTTGGTCACAAAAGCTCGCCTTGAGCATGTTGCTCAGGTGAGCTAAAAACAAATGATGCTTTTGACGCCTCTCAAAGATATGGCTTCTGAAAATGAATTAAGGCATGTGGGGAAATGTTGATTATCAGCATTTCTCTCCATTTGGCTCTTTATGCTAAAAATGGATAAAATATCTTTATACTACAATGGATACGCATTCCAATGCAATTACCTTTTATCTTCTGCTACTCTTTTGAGCATAATTACAATCGACCCCTTTCAATTATCGTTTCAGTCCGTACCCATAGAACACTTCCGGTGGCAAACAATGGGTTTATGGGAAATAAACATTGAAACGTTTTGATTTCGTATGCACAGTCATGAGTGTAAATTACGATCTAATCGTCTAATGCACAAGTCAATACTATATCAGTGCAATCGAAAAATGCTCTGTGTATCATTCTTTGGACGAATCTCAATCGAATTAAATAATGACTGGGATTTTGACGATCGATCTCAAAAATATTGTGTACACATTGATAGAAAATCACGATCTGCAATTTTCACCACAAAAAATACTTGTACATTACGTTTAGTACTTTACGTCGATTCTATTTTTGGCCAATAATGGGAATTTGAAATTTCAGCCAACGAACATTTGTATCAGATTTGTTCGATGTTGTGCCATTTACAGCCAGCGATTGGATAACGAAATCTGTTTGAGGAGGCGAGATTCGACGAGATTACTTATGAAAACAACTTATGTACTACAGACATTTGAGCGGATTTTTAAGACTCCAAGGACGACTTCCAGTGGCTGCTACGTGTGTTTAGGGGGGTCTTACTAGAAATAAGCTAATTGTTCATTTTGGGAAATAGATAAAAATTCTCGTAACCAATGAGATTATTATAATGTGAGACGACAAACTTAAAGCTTTTATTTTTAATGCTTATAAACTCTTCATGCGAAAACAGATAGCTAATTGTATTTTGCAATTTAGCAGCGACGAAAAAACCATTAAATTTTGAAGTCGCGTTTTATAACTTTAAGATATGGGTAGTATGATTTTGTTAACTTTCACACATGAGACCTTATTTGACGTCCCTAATTGAAAAAAAAACAACTTTGGAAACCATTGAGAAAAACGAAGTTGCTGATGATATTTTTTTCTTCTTTGTTTTCAATACTCTCTATATTTTAATGCGTTTTATTATATTTTTGATATCAATTATTCCATTATCATGTAACATCTTTCAAAATGATCTGTTGTAAATCACACTTTTGGGAATTGGTTGAAAGAGTTAAGGTACTGCATCCATCATTAGATATCAAATACTTCCTCCAAGTTAGGGGGTATTCAGTGGCTACGTAAACTGACGATAGTATTATCTCGTCAAATTCCGTGCTTCATTCGCTACAACGGATATTGACGAGGAGTACCACGTCATTTTTTGTCGCAGATGAATTTGATATCTATTGATGAGTGTAATTCTTTAACCCTTTCCCAAACAAGACCTGGTTTTACGTCCCTAGAAGAAATGGCTTGGGAAAACATTGAAACAAAAGAAGAAACTGCTGATAACCAGCAGTTCAAATTTGAATTTGGGAAATATTTTTAATATCTTGCCGATACAGGAAATCTAAGTTGCATTCTGTGACTGGGAAACCTAATTTTCCATCTTTCTCAAAAAATAAAGTTAAGAGTGATTAAAAATGAAAGGGTCGTGGATGCCAAGTGACTAATTCTGAAAGGATGAATCCACTGTCTACTGTTGACACCATGTTCCCCAGATTGTCTGTGCGTTTTTGTGTATTTTTTGAAGTCGTCGAGTCGAATCCAAATTTCGTTTGGGAAATGCTTATTTGTTTGCATATTGTCAAAAAAGCCAAATTGTCTCATTTAACAATATGAAAACCACGTAATTAGTGTGATATGAGATAAGAGGTCTTTTAGCAGCTGTCACCAAATACATATCCAGGGATTGTATTCACCAACCAGTCTAATAGGGAATGATTTTATACAGATACACAGTGATGTAAATTCGGACAAACAATAGTATTTTCGTGGACGTTGTTTTAAAATTTCGTAACTACGGCTTGATTCAATTACGAGATTTTATAACTACTCCGACGGTTTATCAAAATATAACTGTAAAAACATCCTAATTTTAGCGCAAAATTTATTGCCATTCAAAGTCAATCTTATTAAAGTCCTATGTAACTTTTACAGTTCCATCTGACAGGCACCCGTTATGGGGGCCATCTTTAATGATCTTTTTCTCAGACCAATCAAACAAATGTTTGAAACATGCTGAAAAAAGATCTTAACCGAAAAGTACCCAGTTATGACAGGTCATTTTAGAAGAACCACGTGTTTGCATGTTTTTATCATGGAAAAGCAAATAAAACAAGATATTTGATTCGTGATGTTAAAATAATTGATATCGGAATTCCCGGGGTCAGTGAGATTGTTTCTAACTCACGACTCTCCGAAGTTATTTAATAGAATTAGATTAGACATCTAGTTTTAATCTGATTGAATTCAAAGTTTATCTTCAAAATTATACAACAATCCTTGGGGATAGCCGATACATACGCCTGGTCCAATCAGATGGCTTGTAATATAATTTGGATTTACATAGCCGAGTTAGAAATGCTGGCGAATACGGATCAAAATCGAAAACATGTGTACATGTAGTCTGATCAGGATTGATGTATTTTATTTTCCCATATATTGCACATAACTACAACACTGGTGGTGAACTCGGCCAAAGCGAGGGACGTTTTTCGCTACAACAAGGTACAGATATTTTGCGTTTAAATGCGAGTTTTGAAGATCTGATTGGATAGTTTTTTCTATTAACAATGAATTTGTTCTAAAAATAGACCAGGTTTACCGAAATGTATTGACAAACCGTCTGTGTAGTTAAAAAATCTCGTAACTACGGCTTTATCAAAGCCGTAGTTACGATATTTTATAACAACACCGACTGATTACTATGATCGCGAAAAAACGTCCCACGCTTTGGCCGAGTTCACCACAAGTGTACAAGGGACTGTAAAATATTTAAACCTTTCCCTAACAAAAACTTGTTTTGACGTCCCTGGTTCAAATGGACATGGAAGACATTGGGGCAAAAAAATACATTTTTCTTCTTTTTTCTTAAAGGGACATTTCATCCACGTTTCAATTTTTTAAAGTATGCCTTGATGCAAATATTGGTTATTCTAATGGGCATAAATGCTATAAGTTCTTTTGAAGTTGTTGTTGATAAGCGAAAAACACGCCTTTAAAGTTGAGACAAAATCGACAAATGTTATATACATCTGAACTGTTGTGGACAATAATTTGTTTAATTTTAACACACAAATATTCATTTCTCGTAAACGGTATCATATGTTTGCTTGAAATTTTCAGAATTTTCATAAGAAAATATGCTCTTTTAGATAAAAATAAAAGTGAAATTTATGGGAAAAAAATTATGAAATGTCACTTTAATATTTCCAGTACTATATTGTACAAAAAATACTTTAAAAAAATCAATATGTTGCCTACAGCAGCTTTCAAATTTGAACAGTCTAAAATTTTCTGTCCTTTGGGGAAAGGGTTAAATGCAACAATCAGTAGACCTTCTAAATTGTCAATTGATCTTGTTCCACAATGTTCTGGGACGGAGGTGGTGCAGTGGTAACGCGCTTGAAACACAGGGGTAGCTGGTTCTATCCCCCGCTCCTCCAGTCTTTCGGATGAGACTTTAACCCGATGACCTAGTAGTTGAGTGGGACGTAAAACTCCATTCAATCCAATCCACAATGTTCTGAATTACCAGGAGTCCCATGTTCCCTCTGTAAGCACACTTAATTAACATTCTTACGTAAGTCATCGCAAAATTAATGGGTCGATGCATATTAAGACACCAAATTTGCAAGTTACAAACTCATGTAATTGTACAATTATTGCTTAACTTAAACCATTAAATCTATTTTTTGACAAATTATGCCCACTTTCGACATGTATCAATAATTTTTGAATAAGTTTAAAGTTACGAAACAAAATTATAGTAGATGCTCTGTATCGAAAATGTGGATAAGCGTGTTAAAAAATATCTGTCTCTACCTTTTATGATACATTTAGGGTTAAACTGAAACGCACAAAAAATCACCTCTGTATTAAACATTGACTTTAATAAAGTGACATTTAACACAATTTTTTTCATAATTTTTTCTGTTTGTTCCTATCTGCAAAACCATATTTTCTTTTGAAAATTCCGAAAATGTCAAGCAAAATTATTTTGCCGTTTACGAGAAATATATTTGTTTGTGCTAAAATGAAACAAATTGATGTCCACAACAGTTCAGATGCACATGTATATGGAATTTGTCTCTTTCTCTAACTTAAAATGCGTATTTTTCGCTTATAAACAACAACTTCAAACAAGTGACAGCATTTATACTAGCACGCATTAGAATAACCAAACTTTGCATCAAGGCATACTTAAAAAATGAAATTGGAATGTTTTGTCCCTTTAACAGTTTTCTGATCGACAAAATTCAGGGCTGCTCAAAGGAAATTACAACATTTAACAAAAAAATAAAGTTATGAAAAATAAGTTTTGTGAACAATGTAACACAGAAAATATTGAGCACTGCCAAACGCAAAAAGACATATTTGTATTCTTTATGCTCCAATGTTTCCCAATCCTTTTCCTCTATGAATAACTTCTTTTGGAAAATTTTAAACAATGATTCACCAAATATATACACGCAAAAAGATTATGTAAAATACGACACCGATAAAGTGCGTTAAGTTAAATACTTGTCCTTGAATTATGAATTTTTTTTATGATAAAAAGAGCCCAATAAGTCAACCGAAACATATACTTTCAGTTTTCTTTATATCATACATGTATGTACTCATTACAATATTGTCTTATCAAGACGCAGCATAGTGTCTCATTGACAATGACTTAGCCTATTTTAATTATCGGGCTCCATAATAATAATTGCATAAAATCTTCAGTAATGCTATCAATACGTGACGTCAAAAACTTTCCCGTTTGATACTAAATTAACATCGGTCAGGTAGAATTGTGGGAGATTTTTTTTTTCAATACTTTTATTTGTGTAACGTCGTTAATAGCTTATTCTAAATTGCACTAATCTTTTAAGTCAAAAATTGGACCACATTTGAAGAAAATTGCATGATAACAGTGTGGACCCACCATTAAGGTGAAAAGTACGAAAAATAAATACTTTTAACCCTAAAGGTAGAATACCCGTAACGTCGCCATTTTGAGATTCATAAAACATCGGCTTTTTTCCGAGCGGCGTCGTTACGTATCCGAACCTATTCGGGCGCGGTCGTAAGTATTCGGCGGTGGAGATTTCCACCGGCGAATGTTTTCCATCGCGCCCGAATAATTCCGACGTTATGCGAATCTCATTAGGGGCGTACTACCTTAAGAAATGTCTTGAAAACTAGCTCATTGCATAAACTAATTATAAGAAAGACTTATTTCTAATGCTTCCCGAAAGGATAAAAGAAAGTATATGTATGGTCAAACAAAAATTGATATTCTTGGCACGGAAAATGATATTTTTCAGACAAAAAACTTTCGTCCGACGAAAAAAAAAATCTGTTTACCCTTTTTTACCGCCACACAAAAACATTTTTGAAAGATATAGCCTAAAACATTTTAACCACATTTGTGAGTACAGATAAGTTGTAAGTATCTAGAGCATGAAACATAATTGAAACATTAAATAAACCAGCCGAATCGAAATATTCTGACAACATATCTATGTTTCAATTCGGTTCAAAATTTAAAACATTGCGATTACATAAGAAAAATATTATTTAGCGTTGTAATTTTGCCGAATCAGTCAGATTCAGTAATGGTCGTCACCCATCACTAGATACCACAAACTTTGTCTTTATTCGTGACAACGGATATTTACGAAGTCATCCAAATTTGAAAAAAAATGAGAAATCGGCTAACCTCGCCATTTTCCGTCGTCATGAACAACGACGAAGTTGCGCGACGTTTTTTGCTGTTAAATACCGGTAGTAGATTGCATACCTAATGCTTAATGAAAGTCTACTTTTAGCCTAAAGATTGAGCATTGCATTAACCCTTTCTCAAACGACAAAATTTAAGGATGATCCACTTCAGAAACTGCCATAAATGACAAAATGGATGTTATTAAAGATATAATTTGTGTAAAATATGGCACAGAAAATATTGAGACAAAAGGAGAAACTGTTCGCTATCAGCAGTTTCTTCTTTTGTTTCAATGTTTTTCAAAGCCCCTTTTATTATGGACGTCAAAACCAAGTCTTGTTTCGGAAAGGGCTAAATAAAGCTCAACAACAAAAAGTATAATTCATGTATAGCTCAGTCAAGATATGATGGTACATGTTTACAAATTTTACCTATTATTTTACTATTCCACCAGCGAAATTTGAAAGTGACGTATGATGTGTTTATCGTTTACAACCAATCAACCTGTTCATTTATCACGTGCGCATTGTAAACGGTACAAATGAGAAATGTTTATTGGTTTAGAAACAGTAAACACAAAACTACGTCACTGTCAATTTTTGCGTGTGGATTTATACCTATATGTAAACAATGGAAAACGTTCTTAATCTTTAATACAATATTTCAATGGTTGTTTCTAGTCCGATGTTGCGTTACAATAGTTCCAGCCGAAAATGACAGTGACGTAGGCTGATGTTTACTGCTGCAAAATCAATCAATTCGTCTGATTTGCACCGTTACAAATACGAACAGAGTTTATTGGTTGTCAAGTAGTAAACATTAGCCCACGTCACTGTCAATTTCGGCCGGTACTATTTTACTTACATAGGTGAATTGTATAAACTTAAACGGTAATGTGGTGACAGGATTGGGTGTGAAAGAAGAATCTAGTGACACATACGACTAGCATGGTTCTGATCAATAGATAAGTCTGGTGAAAAGCCACGTTTTGTGCGTGTTTTTCTTACTAGTACGTAAATAGAATTAGGCCCTTCTCTAAAAGACACTATGACACATTTCAATTCATTTCTCTTTTTCAATTTTAGCCATCTATGGTACACATGGCCAACTTTCGCAGAACGTCCTTGACCGCATCGCCAATGACTTACAGTTGAAAGGAAGGACCCTTGATAACCTGAATACCGGAGCGAATTATCACCAGATCCGATTTACCCTCACAAATACCGGAACGACAGACATCCCCAATTCTGGATGGATCCTATATTTCCACAGCTTTTTCGTACCATACCCGGACGTCATTCCTAAGGCCGCTAAATATGTTGACCTTGAACTCGAGAAGGTCAGGGTATCCATGATACAGGGTGATCTTTTCTCCATAGAGCCGATCGCAGGGTTCAAGTCCATCAAGCCACAAGCATCTAGATATATCGACTTTACCAAACTATATTGGACTGTAGCGAGGTCAGATTTTATGCCACATTTTTATGTAGCAGCAAAGTCGGGTAATGCAGAGCCCAGAATTTTGAAATCGACTATGGATATGTCCTTTGTCGAACCCTTCTCTGACGTCAGACAATGGAAGAGATTCCCCTTTGACAGGTTTAATCCCTTCACTGCTCAACAACGATTCGAACGTCTACACGTACACGACACTGGAGTGGTGAGTTATATTTCAACCCTTTACCAAACGGCAAACTATTTATTGTTGTGCAAATTGAAAGACACAACCGATAACGAAATGTGTGTAAATAGATACCGGGTATATAGTTTCTGTATAATAATCGCACCTACAGCATTGATGCAAATAAAACCGATATTGCAGATGCCAGAAAAATGACATAAGGTGTAGAAAATTAAATTTACTCGTCATTAAGAAAGAAAAATTAAAAGATATAGGGTATGTTAGTATAACCAACTAACCTGAATGTGTGACTAAAGTTTCTCCTACAGAAAAAACAAAACAAAGATTAGTTCGGGAAACTTGAGATATTTCTGCTCCTGCTAGAGATAAAAGCTATCACGGTGATCAATTTTCAGCACCGCTTCTGTGCCGCTTCCGTTTCTAATTCCTACATTTTACAAAGGTATACATATGAGCCGGGATCTGGAAAAACGTCCCTTATAGCATTTTTAAAAATTGAGTTTCAAGATCGGCCTGTTGTCAAATGGAGTTCAATATGCATCAATGTTGCTCTCTATAAGTTACTACAGGTCACGAAGAAGCTATTGGAGAACTACTTGGTTCCTGGTCAGACTGCGTGTATACGCAGGCTGATCTGGAACCATGTTGTTCTCAAATGCTATAAGGGACGTTTTTCCAGATCCCGGCTCATATATTTTACTTTTGCATGCAACGGCTGCGGCAAAGTGGAGTAATAAAAGTAAATTTGTTGTCTTTGAAAACTATTAATGGACGTTCTCCATTTTTCACAGGTTGAAAAGCTAGTTATACCAACACCAAAGATGGCCACTGTTGGAAATGTATCAGATGGTACAATTAATGTTGACACCGCGTGGTCTATCTATAAAGATCCACAAGATACAAGTCCTTCTGCCGCATATCTCGCTAGTATGTAATATAATAAACATTCACTTGACTAATTTCTGGTAATAACCAACCATTCTATTTTAATTATTATACTTAAACCATCAATGCTTTTCACGACCACGAAACGCATTAGTTTAGACATCATTGGAGTTTCCCGATCGAAACGAGTTGAAATTCTGTCTTATTCGAAAGTGTTAAAGATTGTCCCTCTTTCAAACATATGAGTTGGCTGTACAATCAATGCTGACTATACATATAATTATTCGCAACAAACCAGCTACATTGCGGTTCATCTGAGTTTTACATCAAAAGTGGGTCTGTACTCAATATCAGTGAAATCTGAAGAAAAAGTATATGCCTTTACCTGGATTACAAAATCAAAGATTATTCTGAAATCAAAGTTGTTACAGACAAAAAGAACAAATACATAGATTGTTTGTATAATAATTACTGGGAACTTTGTACGTACAAAGGGTTCTTGATTTTAGTATTTCACATGTCATAATATATTATCTAAAGCTTGCATTCAGAATGAAGTTTTGGAAGACTAAAAAGGTCATTCGTTCAATTCTTTGCGAAAATATGTTCTAACATTGTCTCAAATTATGCGTCGATGAATAAAGATAATCACAAATATTGATGTTACAAATGTAAAAACCGAGTCAATATCGTTATGCTACATTACACAGTGTCTTCTAATAGGTATGCTAAACATCGGATATACAAATGACCCAAATGCTGCAAAGACAATCAAGCTTATGATCGACAACATGACCGGTAACGTCCCCGAAGCCTACATCTTAAACATCATGCCGAGCCAAAACATGATCCAACTCACTGGCAGAGATAGCGGAGGTCTCTTCTATGCCGTACAATCTTTACTAAGCATCGCCGCTGGTTACAACAACATGAATATACCGTCAATCAGCATAAATGACGAACCAAGATACCATTACCGCGGTATGCATATTGACGTGGCGAGAAACTTCCATACCGTTGATGATATAAAGAGATTATTAAATGCAATGGCGATGTATAAACTCAACAAGTTACATATGCATTTAACAGACGATGAGGGCTGGAGGCTAGAAATACCGGGAATACCAGAATTGACAGAGGTGAGTTTTGATCATCCACATATGTCTTGTCCTTTGTTTATCAGTTGAGGCAAATGCCTGACATTTATTTGATATACTTGAATGTATACCCGGACAATTCTACACTTGAGTTAATCTACATGATGTTAATAGACCGTCTAAAACCTCGTGTTCCTTATAGAAAGCGATGCTTAGAATGAAAATCGTCAACATTGATATGAACTATACTTTATCAATAAAAATCATGAAATTATGATTTTCTATATTCTCAACCATGTAATGTATACTAGGTTTACAAGCTATATCTATTAGGCTTTATTTTGTATTAGGTTGGCGGTAAAAGATGCCATGACATAACCGAGCAGATGTGCATCATTCCTCAATATGGGTCTGGTCCCTCGACCGACACGAGCGGTACGGGATATTTCACCGTTAATGACTACAAGGATATTCTACGTTACGCTAATGAACGACATATTGAAGTTATACCAGAACTCGACATGCCTGGACATGCGCACGCAGCTATTGCCTCAATGGAGAAGCGATATAACCGTTATATGAGCCAGGGCAATAGTATGGAAGCGAACAAATATCGCCTAATTGATCCAGATGATACTTCTTATTACAAATCCGTGCAGAATTGGTTGGATAACGCGATAAATCCGTGTGTTGAATCCACATTCACCTTTATAGAAAAGGTTATTGATGAAGTAGTAGCGATGCATGCAGATATACAGCCGTTGAAGATATACCATCACGGTGGTGACGAAGTTGCAGGAGGAGCGTGGGAGAATTCTTCTGTTTGTCATCAATTCATCAAGGACAATCCTAAATACAATGTTACTAAAGGTAAATAATTTGTTTATTCTATGGTTAAACAAAACACAAATTTGGTATCCCTTAGATATACAAGCTTGTTAGCTGTAGTTCCTGTATATGTTATGCATAAAATACTTAGTGTAAATATAGATATTTCTTTTGTATGACATGTATATAATATATTTTCAATGATAAGAACAACATTCCGAGTTTGCATTGTTTCGTAATGCATAACGTTACCGGCATCTACTGTCCACAAGAAAGAACTTTTAGCGCCGGCACCAAGTTTATCTCTATTTGTCAATGTTCGGTTCCCCAAAAATATTAGAATAAACAGAAAGTTCGGGTATGCTAAGTTAGATAAATATAGAAGGACATTATGTTTAAGGAGGACATTATTAATGAACTTCCTAAAAGTGTCCTTTGATATTGACTGAATTGATTCAGCCATATAAATGCATAGGTTTCTTTAATATATCTTTTTACCCCAGTGTATGTTCGACAACTTAGAATTGGTTATTTGTAACGATTTCTAATTTCTGTCATTTCGTCCGTGTTATTGCAAAACCTTTATCTCCTGGAGATACGAGGTTTTGCAAAAACACCGACAATTTATTGTACAGGTGTTAAAGGATATTTCGTTGAAAGAATCGCTAACCTCACAGCCTCTAAGGGTTTAGTTTTGGGTGGATGGGAGGACGGATTTATGAACGGACAGGGTTTACCGTTTGATCGTTCGACTGTTGGCAATATGAACATGTACGGATATTCCTGGCAGAATGTATGGGAATGGGGCGCATCACAACGTGCACATACTCTCGCTAATGCTGGATATAAGGTAATCTAACGGTTTCAAAATGCAATACATGTATTTCCTTTTTTGTTCACCACACCTTTGCTGCAGTGGCAGAACTTATCAAAAAATACTTTACTTTGTGTTAAAAGCACCAATTTTGGCACGAATGTTTTCTATAGTTAACTATTTTCTTTAAAAAATGGTATCTATCATAAAAACCCAACATGGCAGCGATTTTCCAAGATGGTCGCCATGACCTTATTAGAAAAGTTAAATCAGAAAAAAAGTTCCGGTCATCAAATCAATTTGAATTTTGACAAAATTGAGTACGAGAGGTTTTTTTGGTAATAAAGTCCATTTCGCATGTCCGAAACCGATCTTGAAAAATAAAATATCTATTGTTCATGAACAATCTCGTCCAATCAATCAGAAACGTCCAATGAAAGTGCTCTCAGCACTTTGATTTGAATTATTGCTGGTGAGCCAAACTAGCGCCTTTGAAGTTGAGACGGAAATGATTAATACGATTTACCATTATAAGTTTAACTTTAACTAACATATATAAGCGGCACAATATGTTAGCGTTAAATTTTTCCGAAGTTTCATAAGAAAATATGTTCTTTCAGATGAAAAATTACTAGAGTCTATCTATGGACGTCTCTTTAATGAGACTGTATAATGCTGGTATCTTGATATAATAATAATTATGCTTAGAATATCACTGAAAGTGATCATACCCCCAAACAGCGCTGTTTTTGTGCATTTTGAGAAGTACATTTCATTTGAACTGTGAGCTGATCAATTGGGAAAAATAGCAAACAAAAAATCAACAGACCAAACAACACATGTAAATCTTGCAAAAAATGCCAATTTTCAACTAAAGGACATAGCTCATCTAAAAATGAACAAGCCCCACCCTGCCATGCCCACATTTTTCAATAAATCAAAAGTTCACAACCATGTATTGTAGACAGTCACTCAAGGTACAATCCTGTAAGGTTTGTTCCTAATTTGCCCTATAATTGCCTTTTTAAAGATTTTTTCACGATTTTGTTAAGACCGATAAGCCCTGCCCTGTCACGACCACATTTTTTGACGACTAAAAAACTCGCGAACAAATATCATAATGAGTCACCCATTGAACATTACTGCCAAGTTTGGTAACAAATAGCATGATGGTTAAACTGACATTTCACAATTATTTTACATAAATTTTATTTTTATGCTATCTGAAAGAGCATGTTTTCTTATGAAAATTCTGAAAATTTCAAGCCAAAATATTGAACCGTTTACAAGAAATATATATATATATTTTTTGGTAAAATTAAACAAATTGTTGTGGACAACAGTTCAGATTTATATAGAATTTGTCATATTTGTCTCAACTTTGAAGGCGTATTTTTCGCTTATAAATAACATTATAAATAACTTAAAAAACAGATAGCAATTCTTCGTATTAGAATTACCAATCTTTGCACCAAGACATACTTTTAAAAAATGAAATAAATGTGAAATGTCACTTTAAGGAGAAGAAGACTTTTGAAGAATTATCTAACGATTTCTCTAAGTCTGATATAAAGCCCGCCCTGACAAGCCCACGCTTTTCACCGTATTAAAAATCAATTTTCACGTGTTGAATACAGTCATTCAAGGAAATTGATTTCTCTAAGTCTGGAAAGCTCCACCCCGCCACGCCCACAAATTTTGACGAATCAAATATTCGCGAACATATTTTGAAATGGGTCACCCAAGTAACATTTCTGCCAAGTTTGGTAAGAATTGGCCCGGTTGCAAAGGAGAAGATTTTTGAAGAATTATCAAACGATTTCTATAAGTCCGATAAGCCACATTTTTTACGCAATCAAAAATTTATGAGCCTGTGTTGAAAACAGTCACTCAAGGGACATTTCTGCCAAGCTTGGTTCAGTAAGGCCTAATGATCGATTTTTAAAGATTTTTTACATGATTTCTCTAAGTCCGATAAGCCCGGCCATGCCACGCCCGCAATTTTGGACGAATCAAACATTCTTGAACATGTTCTAAAAAGGGTCACCCAAGGAACATGCCTGCCAAGTTGGGTAAGAATTGGCCCATTGGTTAAAGAGGAGAAGATTTTTGAAGAATTATCTAACGATTTCTCGAAGTCTGATAAGCCCCGCCCTGCCACGCCCACATTTTTCAGACAATCAAAAATTCATGAGCATGTGTTGAAAACAGTCACTCAAGGGACATTTCTGACAAGCTTGGTTCAAATTGGCCTAATAATTGATTTTTTAAAAGATTTTTCACATGATTCCTCCAAGTCTGATAAGCACCGCCCTATCACGCACACAATTTTTGACGAATCAAAAATTCACTAGCAAGTTTTGAAAAGGGTCACCCAAGTGATATTCCTGCCAAGTTTGGTAAGAATTGGTTCAATGGTTGAGGAGGAGAAGATGTTTAAAGAAAACGTCAACAGACGGACCAACAGACAGACAGACAAGCTGAATCCTATATACCCCCCATTGAATTGTGGGGGTATAATAATTGTTTAATGCGCGAAGCACACATTTCTACCCTCAGCAGGAACATTTTCGATCCTATAGATACTTTTCGGACTTTCCAAGTCACTTGTAGCGTTATGTGTCACATAATGTCCATATGTTCGCGGCAATGGAAATCGATAGGATACATACATTTTGTTCTTTTCGGTGCTTTTTACCTTTTTGGTCGATAAGTAGATCTAGGTGGTTTTATTGTAAAGCACTTTGCATACCAACCATATTACAATTATATTTAGACTTGGACTAAAATGGGTTTCATTTTAGGTCGTCATGTCACAAGCTACCCATTTTTATTTCGATCACCCCTACGAAGCGGATCCAGAAGAGCGGGGTCTATATTGGGCATCAAGGTTCACAGACACTTATAAAACGTTTTCGTTCCTGCCTGATTCCTTGTACGAAAATATTGATATCCGAAGAAGTGGGCAACCAATCACATTAGCGGACGTTTGTCTGTTTGCATGTGACCCGTTAGAAAAACCAGAAAATGTAATAGGTAAGAATCTACCCCAAATGTTCTTCGAAAGACCATTGCTATTTTCCGAACAAAACTAAATATTACGTTTTATATGGCTGAAGAGTCTTGGGCGTTTGTTCGTCTATCCGTATGATAATCAATGAGTGGATTCTAATCAGGGCGTCTTTTCCTACCGTTTCATTTGGGAGATTTACTACCACACCACAGTGTATTTCCATGATGTCAAAATGGGCATGTCAACTTTGAAATTAAGATTACTCTTGGTGTTCTTAAACATCTAGCCATACATTTTAAAGAATTCACTTTCTTTATTGACGATTCCCGCCCGGGTGTATATGAATCGCCATTATCTTGTTTTGTAATGTTAATGTGTAATTGGCAATTTTGACAGGATTATGTTCTAAGGTAAGTATCTCACCAGTCGATAAAACACAATTATTGTTATCCCCAATTCGTAGGTATACGAGGTCAGATGTGGATTGAGACTATTTGCACCAGTGAGCACATAGACTACGTGAGCCGCTGGTCTAAAAATAGTAACGTTCTTTATAAGCAAATGCGTTACTATGAATAGTAAAAGTAAGGTGGCGATGAAGTTATATTTGTTTGCAAGTAAAGAGATACATATTCTACTTTCATTAAACCAGATAACACTTTATTGAAATCCAACATCTGTAGGTATTCAAGGTCAAATGTGGAGTGAAACTATACGTACAAGTGAGCACATGGACTACATGATATTCCCTAGATTGTTAGCTCTAGCTGAACGGGCTTGGCATAAAGCTCCATTCGAGTCTAGTGACGCATCTACCAGACAAGAACACATCGACCAGGAGTGGAAGGCATTTGCTAATACTGTTGGGTATAAAGAACTAGCTCGACTGGAACAACTAGGGATTAAATACCGGGTACCGCCGCCCGGCAGCAGGTAAGCAGAACGATGTTGTGTCACAAACCATAGGGCGATTTTTAGAGAAAATGATATAATGTAAAAGAGAAAAAAGTGAGCAAAAGTAGAAGTGTTTTGTGAATTGCAAATGTGGTAAGAATTTTAGAATTTTTAGCATTGTCTAGGGATAAACCTGTGTATCTTAAAATATTTTTGCTTTATAAAATATAATTTCAATCTAATATCGTGCGTAATAAAATTGCTATTTATGTCGCTAAGATTTATCTACATGTTTTCTCTTAACACATCATTCTTGTTCTATAGGGTAGTTAACAACATGGTAGAGGTTTCGACCACCTTCCCCGGATTGACAACAGAAATAAGCTATGACCAAGGTGCTACCTGGACAGAAGTTATGATGAACAATAAACCACAGTTTCCTGCTTCGGGTACTGTGCATTTGAGAACAAAGTAAGGCATTTATTTAACAACTATTGCTCATGATTAAATTGAGTAATATACAAATCAGATCCTTTCGGCTTATTAACTCAGTTTCTTAAACTAAATGGGAATGTTTAAGAGCATGAGAATTGTGAATTTTATTCTATTGTGTTATTAACATAATAAACAAATTAACCAAGAACCATTAGAGTTCATACTCGACGTATTACTTTTCTAATATTAAGTTGTATTCATTATCAGCTACAACATCTTTGTTGTTAAAGATCAACCTTACCCAAGAGAGACATTTCAATTTCCAGATCAAAAGACGGAATGAGATACAGTCGATATGTCCAAGTTTTTGAAGGTGAGAGGTCATTTTTATAGTATGTTAAAATTGATAACTGGGCTCCCTTTGAGAGAAATCAATCATTGTTTCGTATATGCCCCATCGGAGTGAGAATTTTTAAGATATCTTAATATTTCTTAGTATGTTTTAAGATTGCGCGTTCTTTAGAAGCCGCTTAAAGGGGCGCCATTACTCTTTACTTTTTGTGGAACTCCTTGGTCGATTTTGTAGAAATAATATAAAAGAAAAGCGACCGAATTGTTCTAGATGCTCCATAAGTTATAAATCGGGGTCTTCCGAATACTTTAGATATGAGAGATATGGCACCATTTGTATAAAGTATAGATATCGTAGTACTAGTACAGCCTTTCTTGAACACCAATACAGACAGTGTTTTGTGTTGTTGTTTTTTATCTTTTGAAAAGCAGCGATTTCCGTATTTCTTGGATTTGCAACTAAATGTTATTTGTCTCAATGTTTCAATGATACAAAGCTCTCGATACGCTTATTTACATTACAGAGGAGCCAATCAGCGCGTCAGACCAGTCCATCATCGACTACATCGGTGATAATGTTAACGTCAAAGTTGCCGTGATAGATAATCTAAACAAGATTGGTAACTACTTTACAATGGAGATGCATCTAGAGAACAAAGGATCTCGACATGTGCATGCAGGCACGTGGAAAATATATCTGTATAGGTGAGTTAGATAGCACCGAATGGAATCAATTTCTCTTAAATATCTTAAACTTGGACATTTGTATCTCCATATTTTGAAGAGGATATCGTGCATTTAAATTGAATTCTAACTTAGTTATTTCCTTTTAATCATTACGCTTACAGTATGTGTATATAGAGTCATAATGACGTCATTTATCCTGTGACATATTTCTGTTTTGGAATTCAGATAGGGTACGTCGCCATTCCTTTCTTTTATCACCTATTTACGTGCAAAAAAGTGGATAATTATCAACCATTAAACGCATACGTATATTTACTGAAATAGTTTTTGCTTCTTTATTTTTAGTTTGAATCGAATGAATCAATTTTTTATCGTGGTATGCGTTTATCATTGTTCTAAGTGAGGCTTCTCAACGAATAATCCGCTCCAGCTGTCGCTTTGTGAATAATTTGTTGTGTCGCCTGAATCAGAACTGTGCCTAAATACCGGCAGAACATGGAAGAAACATTGAATGTTTCTTAAATCTATATGTTTGAGTTTGAGTTTATTGGGGTTTTACGCCGTTTTCAACTACCAGGGTCATATCGCGGCGGCTGGAGCACCTACCCATGGATTCCTGTTGTTTCTCAAACCAGTACTACCACAACACCCTTACCGAGCCTCCAGCTGCTCGCCCACTTAGGTTAACGATTTCAAACCCATTGGTGATTAAATCTATATGTTAACGCAACGGTAGCCCAGTATGTATTCTCGTGACAATTTGGCTTAAACAAGATGTAAATGAACTTAGACATCGATATATTTAAACACCGAACTGTTTTTCCATTATGGCGTAGCTTCCGGTTTTAATCGCTATAAGAATCTTGTAAGTTTATATTATATTGAATGGTCAGGCAAAAGGCCATTGAAGAAGACCACTAATTGTTGCGGCAGGTTTTATCGAACATCTTATTTTAGACATTTCATTTCCAGTTTGTGTCCATTTTCCCAAATAGGTTTCTCACGTATCCGTGTACCAATAACTTCTTCTGTAGCTACATGTTCATTTATCATTAATAAACAACTATTAGAATTGTTAAAAATGCATATGTTCAGACAGAAGCCCAGTTACCCCGATGCAAAATCTGCATTGAAATTGTATCTTCATTTTTTCTAGTTTATACGGCCTAAAGATTGAAGATCTAGACTGCGGCTTAAAGACAGGTCACGTGAATGGCGGCTTGTATTACGTCACGCCACGTGATAGCATGTTTCCCGGAATCATGGCGGGTCAAACTCTACGGTGTGTCTATCACAACCAATGGTGGAGCGTCACGCGGACCGATCAGTTCCCCAATTGGTACACAGGCACCCTCGGCATGGTTCCGAAAGTAATCAAAAACACTGCAGATGAGAGTCTGTCATTTGTCGGCGATTTTGATTCACCAGCGAAATGGAAGAGAACGAGAGAGGACAGATACAATCCCCTAACACCACAACAGAGATTTGTTTACTTCATGCGCGACACTGGCGTAATGAATGATGTCATGGTTTTACCCACGCCTTACAGTGTGACCCTGAATACGTCACATATGGTTGACATTGCTGCTGGTTCCAACTGGAAGGTACTCGAGTCATCCGACTTTCCGTTTGAATCGAAAGAACTTGCAAGTGAGTATAGCCCTAGAAATACAAAAAAGTGCTCAGACTCGCATAACATATAATATGTATTAGATAGAAGCTGAATAGTAGATTCTACGCGATATAAACGTAATCTACTATACAGACTCTATCTGACTTAGTGTTCGTCAACCAATGAATGAGCGGATCTTACTTGAATTACATCATTTTCCCATAAATTACATCATTTTTCATAACTGCACAGGAAACGGGGGCGTGGCTATGTATATCCGTGACATAAACTGACCGGCAGCGAGTTTATGTGAAATATAGCGCCGAAATTTTCAAATATACTGCAATTTCATTGGTCCAAAAACTAGGACGAACACTAAACTTGGATTAAAGTTGCTTTATTATTTTTTTTTCAAAGTAGACCTCTTCCAAATCTACACAATTATTTAAATTCCTAGAATCCGATATATAGACGTCAAACTCTTGGTACTATAACCAGTCCTCTGCTGCATTAATGAACTCAACATTATCATAACAACTCTCTCTCTGCCTCTCTAAAAGATCATTATCCCAACTTTCGAAACAAAAAGAAAGAATGCGTCCTCTTAAAGTAGACGAAAATGTATTGCAACATATTTGGAAGATTTTGAGCCTCCAGAACACTTTTTTTCGCGACACTTTCCTCATTAATTTGCCAACATTTTGGGGTCGGAGTATTTCCCTACTGTAACTGCATATAAACTAATAAAAATCGACTAGCAATCTGTATTTTACATCAAGGTGTAAAATATCATACTATGTGAATGGAATAAAAAGCCCGAAACTGAAAACAGTTTTGAATACCCAGTTGTAAACCTTCGATAGATTATGAAACATATTCTCAACACTTCTCTAAGTTCATCAAAGATTCTCATTATAATTGTTATTTTGAATGAGGAGTGCATGCCTTTCGTGAATCCTTTGATATTTCACGCCTCTTTTTTTTCAATATAAAATTTTCTTTGTGGTGTTATATGTAAATTCTTCATTTTTGTCTGGTTTATGTTTACTATTGAATTTTAGATATACTACGTTTGAATCTTGAATCAACATTACCGAGTAGCGGGTATATAAGGTTTGTGAAGGCCGTTACTGAATATAACGTTACGGAATCATACCATATTAACGTCAACCCAGCCGTACCTGCTATCACCATTACGGCCAATGATAAACCCGGGGCGTTTTATGGTGTACAAACTCTGATAGCTCTAGTGACAAACCATGGTGGGAAAATACCGATGATGACAATCAAGGATAAGCCAAGGTACACGTGAAAATCATTCGTAGATCAGACAAAAACTACAGGGTGTCCCAAAAGTAAGGTAACACTTATAAATGGTTCTAGCTCTGCTTTTTCTTAGCCGATTTCTGTTGGAAAACTATCAATATCTGCAGAATTCATTGGACTTTTGTTCATCATACATTTCAATGATATGCACATATCAAAATGGCGTCATTTTGGACGTCATCTGTGCCACTATCAAAATGACGTCACGACATACCTTCTCAAAACGTATGTATGCGGTAAAGCATAATTATCATTAATCTAAATGACCAATATGTGTGCAAATAAAGTTTAAATTTTAATTAAAAACAAAAGATTCACCATGGGAATTCATGAGTAGATTCATCTACTCAATAACAGATAAATTTAAAAGACCTTGGTCAGATTTTGATGAACATGGAAGCAAAAGCCCGAAAACATCCCTTAGCACAGAAAGCATCTAAGCTTTGAATAAGACTGCATATGGAAGTCCAGGAAAGTCAATGAGAAGATTTCGTCCTGTCAAGATTCATTGAAATCATTAGTACAGTGTATTTAGAATTTTTATTTGAAATTTTCCCATACCATATTTAAATTATGACTTTGGAAGATCGAGTTGAACGCTAGGAATATGGACACACATTGGACAGTTATTAGCCTAAAACTATAAGCAAAAGAATAAACCAAGGAAAGTGACCGAAGGGACGTAATAAAGAGAACGTCATTTACTATCAAAATGATGTCATTGATAAAATAGGGTGTGTTTGGTTTATCATATATGAAATATACAATTTTTATGATAATTTGATGAAATTTCTTTTATTCATTTCTACACATAACCTTCCGTACTGTCAGCGATATAAGGGATATATAAATGATATATTGACCGAGATATATTAGATTTTAAGTGTTACCTTACTTTTGGGACACCCTGTAAAATAATATTATATAAAACACTAGAGCGCTGTTGAAATGGTTCCTGTATAGCAAGTCAATGTGATACTTCAGATCGATTTATTTTAACATTAAGAACATGGCAACATTGTTACAACATTTCAAAAGTTTGACAATGATGGGAAATATATTACTTTATCTAAAAGAATAAACTAGGATATTACTGAAAGTGATCATACCCCCCAACAGCACCTATTTTGTGCATTTTGAGAAGTAAATTTCATTTGTCAATGTACTGTGAGCTGATCAGTTGGCAAAAAGAGCAAACAAAAAAATAACAGACAAACCAACACATAAATGTTGCAAAAATGCAAATTTTCTACAAAAGGACATAGCTCATCAAAAATCAACAAGCCACACCCTGCAATGCCCACATTTTTCAATAAATCAAAATTTCACAACCATGAATTGAAGACAGTCACTTAAGGTACAATCCTGTAAGGTTTGATCCACATTTGCCCTATAATTGCCTTTTAAAGAATTTTCTTATGATTTCGTTAACACCGATACGCCCTGTCCTGCCACGACCACATTTTTTGACGAGTAAAAAATTCGCAAACAAATATTGTAATGAGTCACTCAATGAAGATTCCTGCCAAGTTTGGTAACAAATCGCCTGAGGGTTAAGGAGATTTAATTTTTTTAAGAATTATCTAACAATTTTTCGAAGTCTGATAAGCCCCGCCTTGCCAAGCCCACGTTTTTCATCCAATAAAAAAATCATGCACGCATGTTGAATACAATCACTCTAGGGACATTTCTACCAATCAAGGTTCAAATTAGCTTGATAATTTATTTCTAAAGATTTTCCACATGATTTCTTCAAGTCCGATAAGCCCCGCCCTGCCAAGCCCACATTTTTGACGAATCAGAAATTCACGAACAAGGTTTGAAACATGATCACCCAAGGAACATTCCTGCAAAGTTTGATAAGAATAGGCCCAGTGGTTAAGGAGGAGAAGATTTTTGAAGAATTATCTAATGATTTCTCGAAGTGTGATAAGCCCCGCCCTGCCATGCCTCCATTTTTTTCATCCAATCAAAAATTCATGATCATGTGTTGAACAGAGTCATTCAAGGGACATTTCTCCCAAGCTTGGTTCAATTTGGCTTGCCAGTTGATTTTTAAAGATTTTTCACATGTTTCTCTAAGTCCGATAAGCCCCGCCCTGCCACGCCCACAATTTTGGACGAATCACAAATTCACGAACAATTTTAAAAAGAGTCACCAAAGGAACATTCCTGCCGAGTTTGGTAAGAATTGGCCCAGTGGTTAAGGAGGAGAACATTTTGAAGAATTATCTAACGATTTCTCTAAATCTGATAAGCCCCGCCCTGCCACGCCGACATTTTTCACCCAATCTGAAATACATTGGCATGTGTTGAAAACCGTCGCTCAAGGGACATGTCTGCCAAGCTTAGTTCAATTGGCCTAATAAATGATTTTTAAAGATTTTTCACAGGATTTCTCTAAGTCCGATAACCCCCCCCCCCCCCCCCCTGCCACGACCACAATTTTTGACAAATCAGAAATTCACGAACAAGTTCTGAAAAGGGTCACCCAAGGAACATTCCTGCCAAGTTTAGTAAGAATTGGCCCGGTGATTGAGAAGATGTTTAAAGAAAAAACCACCAAACGGACCAACAGACAGATAAGCTGACTCCTGTATACCCCCGAAATTATGTCAGTTACATAAAGAGAAAGAGAAACAAATCCCTTTTTTCCATGATGGACCTTCTCAGTGAGGGTCTGACACACAGATGAATGCATTAATTAAATCTTGTTGTGACATTGCTTTCTGTGATAAATGTAATGTTCGCTTTGATAACACAATCGTTTATCATGTGTTCTAATAGATTTTCTTCTCTATTTTGTGCATTTCTGTTGTTCTATACATGATGCCAATTCAATACTTTAGTTAAGAAAATGTGGGTATCAAATAAATGTTTACGTAATTCATGTATTTGTTCATGCGTGTATTGATTTTGCCATACATTTTTCAGGTTCAGTTATCGAGGAATGATGGTAGACACATCCAGGAACTTCAAGTCTAAAGAAACTATGTATAAAATGTTAGACGCTATGGCCATGTATAAATTAAACAAACTACATTTTCATTTGACTGACGACGAGGGATGGCGAGTGGAAATACCGGGTATACCCGAACTAACTGAGGTATATATTTGCCTTTTTGAATTTTTATAATTCATGCTATATACATTCAAAATTAAACCAGAATCTTTACATTCGTTTTGGTTTATCAAAACAACTGTAATTAATTTCGTTTAATTCTGAAAGCATTATAGTATTCATTCTGCGACAAGGCATTTCAGAATCAAAATATTTTACTGTTGATATTTAGATATAAGAATACTGATTTTGAAAGTTGTGAACGTAACGATGAATATTGATGTTGTTACTACACATGCCCTCTGCAAATGAATGAAATAATGTGTTGAAATATATAGATCATGATACAACCCTTAGTCTTTTGGCAACGGCATGATTTGAACAAAGTATACTCTGCAGAAAGAACATTATACATGATGGATTTTCTAAAATATTGAAAAGTATTACTGATAAATGTGTCATGATTTGTACAATTTTTCAGGTCGGTGCAAACCGATGTCATAGGGATTACCAAGACACGTGTATTATACCACAACTCGGATCAGGACCCGAAAAGACAACTCCAGGTTCCGGTTATTACACAATGGAGGATTACCAGGAAATAGTCGCGTATGCTGGGGAGCGCCATATTGAAATTATACCGGAAGTCGATATGCCGGGACACTCCACTTCCGCCATACACGCCATGGATCGCCGGGAAAATAAGATAAAGAAACAAATGATGAATGAAGCAGACGATGTGGATCAATCGTTTGCGCTTAAAGATTTGGACGAAAATATCGCAGTGGAAAGCCCACAAAAATGGCGCCTCAATGCTATGAATCCTTGTTTAAATTCAACCTACGATTTCGTCCGGGAAGTTGTTCGAGGACTCAAAATGCTTCACGATCCATTAGTAAAACTAAAGTCATTTCATGTTGGCGGGGACGAGGTTCCTACAGACGTCTGGAATACTTCAGCAGCGTGTGCAGCCATGTATCCCAACTATTCGTTAGTGAAACAATTTTACTTAAATGATTGACATCATGTTGCTTAAAATTAAAATCTTTAGATATGAAACAAAAGCCTATAAATAATGTAAAAGGTAAAGGTTAATGGTTGTTTATTATAGTGTCACCCCTATTGAAAGTTTTGGCTTATGTGACATTCTCTTCTGTACGCGCAGTCTCAACCGATTTCCTACTCATAATGCTGAGCTTTTAGCACAGATGTATCTACGTAACCATTAATTTTACTAGATGGAGGCTCGAGAACCGGTCGCACACATTTTGCTGTGCAATATCTTGCCACTTTAGTAAATCATATATTCGCTGCTTTTCAACAAAAAAACTCGTAACTTTAGTTACAAGTTGTTTGTTGAAAAGCGACGAAACTATCATATTTAAAAGGCTTTAGGTATCAATTTTCAGAACAAAGGATCTACAGAGAGAGTTTGTTCGACGCACAGCGGAGATTGTTGCGTCATTTGGCCTCGACCTTGCAGTATGGGAAGATGGTATATATGCGAACGATGCTCCAAACCCGATTACTGATTTTGCTTCTGAGTAAGTTCATTCACTACTGAAGGCTTTATACATCTTCCTCGTTTGTCGTTTTTTTTTTTTATTTTTATTTTTTTACTATCACCGATCTAATTCAGTACTGCTTGAGACCAAAGTATGGAAACATACGTTAGTTTGTAACGACATTCCAGAGATGGCAGATAGGAGTTCTTGAAAATGTGTCATTAATTTTGATGGAAATTGCTTGAATATGCCCTCCAGTATATCGTTAAAAACACGAACGTCAAAAACTTTGAACAAATAGTCGACATAAAGTTACAAATAGGCTATTGCTTCCAACATCGTGTTTTGGTGACATTCACAATTGAAGTTATAAACGAAACATTGGTGTTTAGTGTTTCCCTACTGTGGTCACACGAGTAAGAAATAAACTGTGCAGCAGTTCCTTTCAATAGTTCTTCTTGCTATTGTTTGGGACCTATTTCATGAAATAATGTTTGTATTATTCATTATTGGAACAAGAACTTGTCATAATTAATACCCAACATCTATACTTCTTCATTATTATTTCTCCTACTTGGTATCACGTTGGCAAATGTTTTCCACGTTTTTGTTACTTAGCTATGAATCCAGCAATCACATACAAATATACCATATTCAATATTTGGTTGTTTATACACTGGTATAGTTTGTAAATATGAAGCCCGTACTATAAGCCTAATGCTAAATGGTTTTGTAGTGTATGAAGTCCAGTTCATGTTGCTGGTGTTTGTTTTGTAGGAACGTGTATGTTTACCCCTGGAACAGCCGATGGGAGCTTGGTCTGGCCAAACGAGCGGCAGAATTTGCTGACGAGGGTTATAAGGTATGATAATTGATGTCGCGTGTTACCTGCCATTGACTCACTACCAAACAGTCTTATTTTAGGCTTGTCCAAATTCAAAGATGTTGCAGACGACATTTTCAAGTGAAAGATTTTTTTTTTATTTTTACGTCTTTTTGAATGGAAAACATTGTGGGAAATGAAGAAATTGCTTTTCACAAGCAATTTCTTCATTTTACACAATGTTTCCATGGTCATTATTTTGTGGGGAGTCATAAGGAGTCACTGTGTGGTAATGGGTTAAAGTACTATCGGAGACATTGACGTTTTGTTTTAAAATGTCTGATACGTAATTACTATTTTGTGCAAACATTTTTCAAGAAATTTCAATATTTTAACAAAATATGAAAAGCGGGGTCATTGGTGTTTTGTGTATGATGACTATAAGGTATGTGAAAACATTACAGAATTGCATTGAAAAGTTTTTAGTGTGCTTATGACAAAGTAATATTGACTGTAAACCATCAATATGAATAATATCATGTGTCGACATGAACCCAGACGGGAGACTCTATCAGTTTAGTATGTCACAATTTTATGGCACATGTTTACAAATTTACCTAGTATGTAAACAACACAATATTGAACTCCAAACTAGTGAAATTTTGTATGTGATTCTGCAGCTTTAAGGGGGAATGCCCAGTTTCCTAAATGTTTTCCCAATAATAGAATTTATTTATATTTTGTATGTTGAAATTACATGTTATTACCAATTGAAAAATAAAAGCGATCTTGTTTGAATTTTATAGGCATTCATATAACATACCCCTACATCGAAAAAATGCACAATTTCTTGCACCGGTCCAAGGTCACTAAAATGCTAATAAAATGCTGTATATTCGTCGTTTAGTCCCAAAAACGGATTTGAAGTAACGTCTTACATTTAATGAGAACAGAAAACCCAAAATATATGCCATTATAAACGCGTAAATGTATAAAACAGCATGCTCACGTGTTCGGTTAGATCAACGAAGCTGGAGTGTTTTATGTCAAAATTTGCATATTTTTTGGAAATATTACAAGTTCTACATAAAATAATTTGATAAAACTCCCTCATTGTATTAAGCAACATTTCCTGGTGATAATTCAAAAAAGAAAATGTATAGGTCAGCGCACTTATTAGAGAATTACGGCAATTTTTATCAGCTACACATGAATAAAATGACACAAACAGTGGTTACTGCATACACACTTACGATTGTCTAGCTCTAAATAATCGATTTCCATCTGCAGGAAATCAGTTTCGCATAATAAAATAATACACTTTCACCGTCGAAAATGGTAATTTGATATAATGTGTTATATTATTGAAAATAAGGTAGCGAAAAATATTGGTACGAAACATTTAATTGACTACGGTAATGACCGAGTGTTCCGAAAAAAAACGGAGCATTCCCCCTTAAGACATCTGAAAGATTCGAACCAACACATACAACATATTGTCCACCCAAATTAACCCGGGACAACTTAATTTTCGTGTGCAAAGTCCATTAGTTGAGCGTCTTAATAAAATATTGCCGAAGTGGGGTCATTACATGTTCAGATGTTCCGGGTTAATCTTGCCGGACAATACACAATTGTATTTTGATTATGCTTTTCAGTTATTTACACACATGAAATTTGTTAACATGCCCCATAATTTCGTGAACGGTATAAGTCAAAAAATGAGAAAATAATTTAGCAGGTTCTAACAGTTTATCATTAACAATAATTTCAGGTTATTCTACCGCTGGCAACCCATCTTTATTTTGACATGCCTCAGGAACAAGATCCGGAAGAGCGAGGTCTCTACTGGGCATCACGTGTCACGGATATCCGGAAAGTGTTCGGATTTATTCCCGGAAATATCTTCGCCAATGCTGACGTCACAAGAATGGGAGTTCCGGTCACTCTTCCGGAAATCTGTAATAACCTTCCCTGTCCACAACCAACCAAACCAGAAAACGTCATAGGTAATTAATTTTCAAACTAAAATGTCAACAAAAACAGTATCGAAAGGCTCAAATTTATTTCGTTTGCAATGCAAAGTACTTAGTTTATTTGAGAAAAGTTTTCAGGAAAACAGTCACGTTATTAAAGGTAGGTTTTGTACGTGTTTAAGATGAATTATCGAAAGTAATCATTCGTACAAACGAATCAGATTTTCTCGAGCAATGGACATTTTGATAAGCAGATATACATATGAAATACAGTTCTAATTTTTCAAATGAATGAACAATGATTTTTATTTCTAGGAATTCAGGGTGTCATGTTTAGTGAAACTATGAGGACAGAGGAACAATTTCATTACATGGGTTTTCCTAGAACTCTGGCTCTCGCGGAGCGCGCGTGGCACAAAGCATCATGGGAAGATGTCGGTGACGTCACGACAAGGAACTCCCAACTTGAGAGGAATTTCGAGTCCTTCATAAAATTGCTTGGAGAGAAAGAGTTATCTCGCTTGGAAAACAACCATATTCTATACCGAGTACCGCCCCCTGGCGCAAAGTAAGTTCAACATTGTTACATGTACGAGTCATGTGTGTCTAGTGTATGTTATTTCTTGAGTATTCGTTAATATAGGGGTCCTAGTAACTGGGTATGTAAAGTGCATATTCGATAATAAAAAACAAGTAGCATTAAAAAAAAACGAAAGACATACTTCTGAAGTTGTTGAAATGATACGTGTATATTTAACAAAGGAATACGTGCAAAATGTCTTTAATCTCGCATAAAGAAGAATTAGCGTTCTTCCCCAATTCGTTGCTTTGAATTTGATTCATTTAGGCAGACAATTTTCATGGAAAAATAGCAGTTGAAATTTTGCAGTGACTTTGTTTTACTAAATCTTTATAGTACATAGATGGTCAATACAAGATTCCCAAAACACCCAGCAGAGTATAGATAAGATGGAAAGTAAACATTTTAAATGTGTTATTTTAAGTCCAGACCCTATGCTGTTGATACTCATTTGAATCGTCTCATCGAGATGATTCAAATGAGTACCAACAATATATGATTTGATGGGCTATATACGTAATTTTGTATACTGAAAAGTCAAAATAGATCATTTTTCTGTAGCTCTGCAAACAGTGGAATAACATTGAGATATGAATAATGGGGTAGAGATTCATATTGGTCATCTACAGTCAAAGTGGGGTCAACTATTTATTACTTGGAATCACCTTTTTTCCAGGATTGAAGATGGTACCCTAAAGGTCAATACAAGATTCCCAAACCATCCAGTAGAGTACAGTAAAGATGGAAATAATTGGGTAGAGATGAATTATAGCGAAGTGGACCTAATACAGGAGAATATAACCCAACTTGCATTACTTATAGCATTTGAGACAGCCACATTTCAAGACCAGCCTGTGTCTAAGCGAATACTGGCATACACCGATGCTGTTTACCTACAGGTCATAAAGAAGCTATTAGAGAACACCATGGGTCCTGATCAGACTGTGCGTATGCACATGCTGGTCTGGAACCAGGTTGTTCTCAAATGCCATAAAGGACGTTTTTCCAGATCCTGGCTCATATATATCTCAATTTATTCCAGGATTGAGGATGGTACATTGAAGGTCAATACAAGATTTCCCAACCACCCAGTAGAGTACAGTCTAGATGGGAATACTTGGGTAGAGATACATCACGGTGAAGTAGATTTAGATGCAGGAGAATATACAATTAAACTGAGGTCTAAGTAAGTACCAATTTAACCATTTGTGACCCATCACGCTAAAAGGGACCTTATAGGAAGTGTGAAAAATATCGACCATAGTCAGTCTGCGCAGTCCGCGCAGCCAGACTAGGGCCGCCACTTTTCACTTGTGGATTATTTGACTTCTGATAAGGTCCATTTTAGCGTGACGGGTCACATTTACCAAACAGAAAATACTAGGGAGGAACAATTTGAAAGATACTGGAGATGAGAAAATATATGGTCTCCAGTGCTAGGTCGTGATAGTATAAAAATAGATGATATAACCGTTATCTCGGCGGCATCTAGATAAAACGTTATGCCATTGGCTAAAGTTTTTTTTTCTCTTGGGTATTTTGTTTATTTCATTTCTGTTTTAAAGAAATTCTGTGTGAATATTTCTTCGTCTTGTTTTATCCAGGTTTCTAGTACTTGGTCGCTATAACAAAGTAATTGTAATAGAAGCAGGCGAAACCGTTGAATCCGCGGCGTCTACATTATACACCATGTCATGCGCTTTAGTGTCTGTTTTTTTTTTTTTGTTTTTTTTTTTTTTTTGTTTTTTGTTTTTTGTTTCTTTTTTTTGTTTTTTTTTTTTTATCATCTCTGTTTGACATCCAATGATAGATGTAATACGAGGGGCGTTCAATTAATTTTGGAACTGGGGTTCTCTAAGCCATAGTTATGTCGCAGTTAACTTTTTAGTTTCTTCAATCCTTCAAAGTAAATCTCTTTGACAAACACACACTTCTGAAATTTTGAGATCGACTACTTATATGTCAATAAATGGGCCTCTTTTGGAACATCCCACAGACACTGGTAAATTGCACTGCATATGGAATATGAAGGCCTATACCGACGACCAGAGGTCTTTTCCATCATCACGGGGAACACAAAAAAGATACAAGGGCTTAAGCTCGGCTATAACAGTGGATAAAGACGCTGTGTAGCATGTGTCTCTTCCAGGAAGTCTTGGACAAGAGGACATCTGTGGACAGCTCCGTTGTCATGGATTTGGCACATGCCTCTTTAGTCGGTCCTAGACCTGCTCTTTTTGTGATATTTCTTTACTTTCGCCGACATACATTTTTTGTATGTATGAAAGGCGATTGTGGTACAATTTGAAACAGTAATTTGAACAAAACACTCGTTACATTTGAAAATTACCGCGTGCAAAACTTTATCGCGCTTTTGATTTTTTTGGTTATTACGTACCTTGCCTGGTCTTTTCGCAACCATTGCTTGCTAACGACACGCCATTGGTGCTCATAATAATAGATTATTGTTCAATCATATGTATAAAGCTCAGAAAGTCCACATTTGTTGCTTTTATTGCATTATTTCAAAATATATTTTGCCACCTTTACACGGGTGGCTCTCTGTCCTTTAGGACGCAGATAGGGTACCCAATGGGCATAAACCTGTCTGTGTTTCAACCCTTTCGTCAAAATGGTATAACATGTCCCCGATGAAAAACCAACTTTATCTGCTATTTTTTGCAATCTGAGCTATGCGTCTTGCTATGTCATGTCGGAATCTACACCAACATCTGCTTTGGTACTAGCTCTACCCGGGTTGCCTGAGAGGGGGGCATCATTTAGGCCAGTTTTACCAATTTCAATTTTCGTTAACTTCCTAAAAACTGACATATGTTCAACGTTCGAATGTCCATAAATCTGATATATACTTAGTACATTTAAAAACGCAGAGTTTTCAAAGCCTTAAATCAAGATTTTATAAGATGTTATAAGAAACGAAAATAAGTGTTATGAATCTCCCACAAGTTTTTAAACGTGAATAGAAAAGATTAGTGTTAGTAGTGTTTGATCATTTTACGGCGCCATAGCCAAAGTGTTAAACACGCTGGCGCAGCGTAAATTTAATTCACGTGAAACTCGAGTTAAATTGCAACATGTTTATAAAGTTTGTCTATAGGGAGACTATAAAAACACGTTTCATCGAAATATTCTCAATTCTATCAGTGTGTCCCGTCTTATTGAAAATGTGAGGAACCAAGTTTTTGGAACGCATTTGCTTTGTTTTTCAAACGTGGACATTTCACGGCACGTGGGATGCCGTTACTTATTAATATCACGACTAACGACACTATGGCTAGGCCACATATTGTGGTTACACACTACTAACCTGTTATGTACCCTATAGAACATGCTTGGAACGACCTGAATAGATGCGTATATTCACGTACACCACCAGCCAAAACGTTGCAATAACTTCGTATTCCTGTTATTCAAGAGCGGAACAAAATGCCACAAGAGGTTTCATTGCGAGAAAATTCCTTTCTATGCGACGAAAATGTAAGGCTTTAATTCAAGCTTTAGGTGGACACACTTGTTATTAATTGATTTGTCCTATCTCAGTAAAAAATAATCAAATTTTATTCAAACTTGCATTTAAAGGATCTTCTACCTTTTGAGTTTATGGAATTTAATAAATCAACGAAAATAAATCCGCATTACGTAGCCTTTGACATGCCATTTCCATCCTATAAGGGAACGAAGTATCTCTGCGGAATTAAATGTACTCAGTATAGTTCATAATTTACACGTGATACAGATATTTCAAAACCTATGCGACCTTTAATGTAGACCCGTACATCCTACTTCAATTCGTTTTCCATTTTGCGCACAGCGAAATAGCCAGTGTATAAGACTGAACCAACTTAAAAGTCCAATAACTGTTGAAAGAGTGAACGAATTTGCCTCAAATTTTGACCAAGGATAGACGATAATTTTCTCGTCAAATGGTCGCAAGCACGACTAGTTCTATAGAACCGTGAGGTATGGTGGACAATTAGTACCACTTTTAATTGAACGTCCCTCGTACCCTTTATTGATTTCTGTCTTTGTTTTCAGATCTCCAGTTCTTGGTCGTTATAGCAGAGTTATAGAGATCGAAGCGGACGTAATGGAGGTCTCCGCGGCAACACGATTATCACATATGACATGGGCTTTATTTTTTGTTGCATATTTATTGATATCATATATGTTTTGATGAAATCCAGTAACAAGATCTAGCTTCAAACTATAGCTCACGATACATGACCTGGCAGAGCAGATCTAGCTATTAGCTAGAGATGCTCTGCCAGGTCATTTATCATATGCTATACGTGTTTATAAATGGTTGAGCATGAACCAATTGTAAGAGCATAATCATGAAATGCACATAATTGTCAGGACACTCCTTCTAATTGTTTGCCATTCCATTAAGGTATTCCATCCATCATTAGATATGAAACACTTCGTGTAACTTTGGTGATTTCCCGGGTAACAGCGAGTGGTGAAGTTATCCGGATTATCTTTAAAAATCCAGATCTACCCTCTTCAATTTTCGTTTTCACGGAAAACAGCGAAGTTAGAGGAGAAAAATTACGAAGTGTTTAGTGTCTAATGATTGGTAAAATACCTTTACACACTATGCTCAAATTTAGGAGTTCGTTTTAAACATATGTGGCTCGTCACGCTAAAAGAAACTTTTAGCAAACTACAAAAATCCAAATTTTGACAAACTTGTCAGATCCACCACAGGTTAACCAGATCTTGCATGTTGAAAATGAACACATAGTAAGATAGGGAAAACATTCCAGATTAAAAAAAATACATAGAAGTGAAAAGTGTCGGCCCTAGTCTGGCTGCGCGGAGTGCGCAGACTGGATAGGGTCGATATTTTTCACACATCCGATAAGGTCCCGTTTAGCGTGATAGGTCACATATGTAAAGTTTTGTCGTTTCACCATAGAAAAGATAACTTAATGCTGAAAGATGTCATTAGCAGACAGGCCCATATCATTTGCATGGCGTCTTACAAATGCCCTGATTTGAACGCAAGCTATAAGAAATGTTTTAACCCATTGCCATTTAGTGACGCTCCAAGCAATTTCGTGTTAAGGATAAATAGAAATTATTCTCATATTAACCTCCTATCTCTATTTCTTTTCAAACAATTTCTGTCTATTGAATTGAGCACTATTTGGTGACACTCCTCAGCGAAACGGGCCTATTAAATGTATAGTTAAACTTTGTCAATTTGGCAGCTTCTAGCATCTCTCAGAAGTCTCTGTGACACCGTTTACTTAGTCTGCCTGATAGAGCATTCCTTTGTCTTTAATTTACTACCAAGAAAGTGGTATCAATAGCACCATCAGCTAAAATCACGCCCCGTGAACACAGACACCCTTGCAATTTCCCATCTCATTTGAGATCTGCATGTGACACCCCCATTGAAAGGTCACGGCCGCGCAAGAAACTGTTTCCCGAGAAATTTATTAAAACACATCCTAGCAGTACACTGATGGTCTGTCAGAGAACCACAGTTCATGCATCTGCCTATTTTATAGACACAGAATCAATGCAACGAAAGGAGCGAATCCATTTTCGACGGAACTATGTTCGTATACTACGTCCCGGAAGCATTTCCCGTTGTGGAGTGTCTCCACTTGGTTTCAACTACCGTTTTTTTTATTTCATCATGTTGACTTCCGTATTAGCATTCATTGTTTACCAGTCAAAATTTGTCTTTCCGAAAGGGGTAAATATATTTTTGTCTGTGACAGAAAGGATCCGATAACAATATTTTTTGTGGTAAAGTTCAAGAGTAAAAAAAGCATTTTTTTTTTCTTTTTTTTTTTTTGTACATAGATACAAAAATAAACCCATTATTTACATGTTTACCACATTTTATATAAAATACATGTATAACATGAATTCCATTATATATTTTATACTTTAATAAAAAAAGGATATATTATTCTATCACATTTACGTTGTCTCTTTCTTTCCCGTGCTAGTTCCATCCCCATTTCATAGCACTTCTTTTTTATCTGCCTCACGGTCACATGTATGTAATAGGAATGAAAGTTGTGCTAAGAATAGACAAGGTATACATATTGATAAATCGTCGGTGTTGTTAAAACATCTCGCAACTCGGCTTGAATCAAGCAGTAATTACGATGTTTTAGAGATACATCAACAAAATCATATTGTTTGTCCGAAATAACGTCACGATTTGCTTCATAAAATCGTTCCCCATTTGAACTGTTTTAATTGCCGGCCGATGTATTTAATCATTTCCCAAGTAAAACCTATTTCTGACGTTTCTAATAAAAAGGACATGGGACAACACTGTGGAAAACGAAGAAAATGTATGTGAAAGCTGTTTTACCTATTAGTCTGTGATGGTATGTCCTGAAATCACGTCCCGTATGCATTAGAGTATTAAGCATGCCAACAACTGCTGTTGTGTGCATCAATATCTTAACTTTCACGATCCACTTGTTGGCATATCTGGAAATGCGTCATTACGTCGTATTCCGCTGATTACGTAACGTTGTCAATTTGCTTAATTGCAAACTGAGTTTAGTTATACATATGAAAATGATGTTGTTTTTTGTTTATGTGTGTTTCTATTAACATACACTTAAAGACACTTCTAACGCAACACTTACCCTTTTGGTAATAACTTGAAATTTTATGAACCATTTTTCATCAAATTTTCAACAAATTCAAATTCATTCACAGTTGCACAATATCTGTAATTTTCATAAAGAAACATTGAGTAGAAATTATTAAATTTGCAGTCCATATAATATGACCAGAAAACAAAAAGTCGCAACAAAGCTATGCGTGCTGATAACGTGAATTCATGTTATTCACGTAACAGCAGTAAAGTTAATGACATTCTGCTAACATTCTGTGTGTCCGTCATGGACCTAAATGGCACGAAGACACCCCTATTCTCATTGATTAAGCATAATTGATGATGAATCTTTGCGGAATAATTCTTAACTCGTCCCTTTTAAGTCCCTGTTCCAGTTGTTGAAAATCTCTTGGAGCAAAAAGGCGAAAAACTAATGTCTGATAACAAATTCGATAATTTTGTGCAATGCTGACATGTACGAAACATTATTTCTTAAACAAAATAGATGCAAGTGAATTCTAATAGTGTTTCGCACTTGAAAGCATGTTATCAAATCTTGTGAAGCAGGGGTTCGAGAAATGAGCATGATTTGGTGACGCTGGTTTGATGCTATTAAATCCTGCAATTGCCTGGGGTTTTGCGACTTTTCATATTTGAGTCTTAGTGAAAATCCTAAATATTCTTTATGTTCGAATCAATCGATTTTGATGAAATTTACGGAAAACATGTAAACGTAGTTAATTTATGTCTGCTGAAAATTTCATAAAATATACTGCATTATTCATTTAATTATGATGAAAAGTGTACGTGTTGCGTTGGAAGTGTCTTTAAGTGTATATCTAGATAGACATATAAAACGCTTTGAAATGAACAACCCATACATGTATGATGCATAGATATGCCATAGTTAACAATATTGAGACAAATACTGACGTATTCAACGTTCTTTACTTTTGCACTACTTGAAATCTATCTTGACATTTGATTTTAATCGTGTGGGTGTTGTAGTTGTTATTACTTAATTGATCGGACGTCTTCGACGATATATCGGGTAGATGAATACCGATTTCATATATTTCACGAGCCGTATATGCACATGACCCACGTGTGTGTGTGCTATACTGATCGAAAGTTTTAAAGCGCCAAATTACAAATGACTATAACTATTTAAATAATTATTATATCTTTATAAAATCTTATATGTGGATCAATATTATCAATTAGAGTAATTTTGACATTTTTTTTGTCATTTATCATCGAATGCCAGGATGGTATATGAGTAAAGCTTAAAAAGCTCTAAATCGTCGTAGAGCTTCAGAAAATGCATTTTTACTGATTTTAAGTTACATGGGTTTTTAGCAGAACCCACCCAATTGAGAAAAATAAAAATGAATGACACGTTTATATTGCTGACGACTACAGCAAAAAGAGAAATGGGGTGGGTGGGGTAAATCATGGTATTTCAATTTTCCAAACATACTTCTTTTTATTGACAGTTGTACATTCCTTTTTGCGATTTGAATTAACACAATCAAAAAAATTTTGAACATATAGTGTAATTTTGTGTCGTCGGGAATCAGGAGGGAAAATTTCAATCATTTGTCTGAGAAGACGAGTATATATTATGGTTATTTTGTCAGTCAAAAATACCCTCATGTGAGTGTACATGTATTTAATCCCAAATATTCTGTATCTAGTGTATATTTTTGTACGTTTAGTATTCAATTACAAAGACGTGCATTACGTACGTTATTGTGGGTGAAATTGATACGCGTGTGCATTAGTTTTTGTATTGTAACTATAATGGCAAGAAAATTATCTGTCAAAGAAGCCAAGGATATTTACCCAATGGAGCAATTGTATCATGTCAAGATCTAGATGGAATTCTAGTCAGTGAAGCAACAAAAGATTTTTGTGAAATTTTACGTTAGGGTATTAATACCATCTCCCAGTATGGGGACAAAAACTGAAATTGCTCAATGTTTCAGCATGTTTGGTGACAGATATTTGTGTCAAAAGAATAAAGCTTCTTGACACAAACAGTAATACAGTGGTGGTACAAAAAATACTGTGCAACTGCCAAGAACGAGCAAAGAAACGCCATGAAATACTACTCACGGCCAAACTCAGAGAAAAGGCAATATCAACCTTAGCACTCTTTATCTGTAACACAATCGAAATTTGAAGGTAACAAAGAGGTTCCTTACACATTTGACCGATATATGCACTCTGGGAACTTGTAATGTGTGGTTGCATCAAGACAATGTGTCGTACATCAAGGCGTACATTTATGTCAAACGGGCTGGTCTACACTGCATTGTGGTAAAAAGAAGCGGACAAAGATGCTTGTTTGAATCCGGAACAATTTACAGATTAATAAATGTTTTCAGTATTCTACCGTACTTCAGCTAATTGTGGTGTGCCTTTATAAGTAGAGATCTATTTTTCGATTTTCTACACTGTATATTTTATCATACTTTAATTTCTTCTAAGAATCGTTGTCTTCCTCTAGAATCTCTTCTTACTCGATGGGTAATTGGGTATTCTATTTTCATTCATAGTTGTACGCCACAATTCATTTACGCCAGAAAAATGAAAGGTCAACCTTGACATAATCAAAATCTACAAGACTAGTATATATTTTTAGGATACTTTTTTTTGAAAAGCCCTAACAAGTAGAGAAAAGGCTTTTAAGATAAAGTATATTACATTTTCCAACATAACTTTAAACTTATGAAGGAAAATCAAATGAATGAGATGAAACAGAGTTAAGTGGAATAAATATTCCACATTACGGTAAATACCTAAATCAAACTTTAAAAGTGAATAACAAACCGTATACGTTTAAACTTTTTAATGTTCATATACTGGTTTCGCAAATATTTATCATCCGGATGTTTTGATGTAAATTTTATGATTATTAGTAATGACGTTACAATGACGTTGTTGACGTTAATGCGTCAGAGGAAAAAATATCGAAGGTAAATCACATAATGGAACATTTAAAGGTTAAAGTTTAAGTGATTTTTCGCTTTGCAAATGTAATGCAGTGAATATATGTATTAAATATAATTGACATATCATCGACGTCATTTATCTTTTGACGTAATCAGAAGTTGTGACTCTAGGTATAGTATTTTCATGATTTCACCTTTAGTGTGTGTGATCTTGAACAGAAAATTGCTAAAACTATTCATATAAGCAGTAAACATGTATGTTTGTAATTTGACATCAGTGTGACGTCTTAATACCAAAACGCATTTAACATGTTTACAAAATGATGCGTTTTCTCTAAAACAATTATATCAAAGGATTTGAGTTATTTTCTTGTACTTTTTCTGTACGATATCCCTGTAATCGACAGTTTATCTCAATTTTGTTATTTATAATCGTTGTTTTTGACGTGACGTCACAGGAATACGACGCGTCTACAGATATGCCAACAAGCAGTTTCATCATTACCGGGGAATTGTTTCTCTGATTTGCGATGTTGGCATTCTTAATACTCAAATGCACACGGATTACCGATTATCACAGACTATATTATAGTACACAAGTTCTATTGTAATCAACATCCAATTTGCACTAGCAGTGTACACATTTTGAATAACTGCATAAAAATATTATGTCCTGCTCTGGCGGACCTTACTATAGCTTAACCCTTTCCCAAACAAGACCTGGTTATGGCGTCCCTAATAAAAAAGGATTGGGAAAACATTGAAACGAAAGAAGAAACTGCTGGTAAACAGCAGTTTCTCCTTTTGTCTCAATATTTTCTGTGTCTTATTTTACACAAATCCTATCTTTAATAACGTCCATTTTGTCATTTGTTGCAGTTTTTGAAGTGGGTCACTGTAATTTTTTGTCGTTTGGGAAACGGTTAACGAAAGTTTTAGTTACGGTGCTTTGGAAAACGTGGTTGTATGTTTGATGCGGACAATTTCATTTGTGGTGAACTCTGCCAAAGCGAGGGACATTTTTCGCTACAACAATGTACAGATATTTGGCGTTTAAATGTGAGTTAAAAGATTTTAAACTCTAATAGCGAACAGTTTTCGTGCGCTCGTGTGCTAAAAATAGATTTCTGATGGGAATACCCCCAACAACGTTTGCCGGGTACCAGTCTAATATTTTGTTTATCGGTCATGAATCGGACATTATTTTCGTAACAGTGTTACCATAGAATAATTATTTTCAAGCGAGATATTAGTCGATCATAGATAATGCAGGCGGGAACTAAAACTACGAAACATTTCGCATATTCAACATGCAACATTGCTTCCAGATACGGAGACAGACCAGAAATGACAAACGTTTTTTTTTCTTGAGATTTCTCAACAGCTTAACAAGAAAAAAATCGAAAAGTCTGAAAGTAAAGTAGCTATGATCATGAAACTTCTCGGGTATAGATCTCACCAAGGAGAAGTGCAACGTACAAGGAGCATAACTCTACCTTGCTTATTTTTTGAGTTATTGCCCTTTGTTGTAGTGAAAGCCTGTGGGGGTATCAAATCACATTCAGCGACAAATTCTAGCTTTTTTTCTATATTAACCCTTTCCCAAATAAGACCGGTTTTGACGTCCCCAACAGAAAATTCCTGGGAAAACATTGAGGCAAAAGAAGAAAATGATGATCGACCAAATTGAAAAGGCCTGCACAGCAGACAAAATCGATGTGAATAACTTCTCTGGATATTGATGATCATTCTTCTTTTGCCTCAATATTTTCTCTGAGATAAAACACTATTTAAAAGTATTCATATCCGTTTTGTCATCATCACTTTTCACAATTTGGCCCAACATGACATTTTGTCGTTTTGGAAAGGGTAAGCGAGTACGCACGAGCGACACGACGAAGCCAAGACAGGACAGTATGTGTAAACATTACTTCATTGTCAACTGCTTATTTCATTGTTACCGATCTTAAAAAGTACACGACAGTGCAGCAACCTTCTCAACTCTGAATAGAATGTTTCTCAACAAATGATTACGGCAATCCAGCTCTTAGAACGTCATCTTCGGCAAGTTGAACGTGGAAAAACTTCGCGAGATTCACAGCCATATTTGTACGATAAGGGATTCCCAATCTATTTTTAGACCAGTGAGGCGTGACGATGACGTATTTGTTTCACGGGAAAACCGAACGCTATTGCAATGAATTTGGTCTAATAATAGACCGGGTTAACCGTTATGTATTGACAAACCGTCGGTGCATTTATAAAATCTAGTAACTACGGCTTTATCTAAGCCGTAGTTATGAGATTTGGTAACAACACCGACGGAATACATTGTTTGCGAAACAACGTCCCTCGCTTTGGCCGAGTTCACCACTTAAAGGTCAAATATGGGCAAATGAAAGAATTTTCTGGTTTTCTCATAAAGCCTTTGAAAATGTCAAGATATCGGGGTTTGTTTTTTTTTTTTGGCCGAGATAAAATGTCATGATCGCACGTGCGATTTGTTTATTTATGTGGTGAGGTATTACGAATTTTCCTTATAAGGTAATATGTTTTCAAAGATCCTCGTGGATGCCAAATGCCCCCGCTAGGTCCATGTTTTAGTGGGCGGGCGTTGAGCGTCACATGCCTCTCTGTGCAGTATACCGTTGCATATGACCAAATTCGTATATCAACATAGATCAAGCACGTGTACTTTCCATGCGGTCTTTGTTTACCCTTTCATTATTGCTTGCATTCAAATGAAATTCATTTTTTCCTTTCTCAATAACTTCTATATTGAATTCTATCATTTTGAACATATCTTGATCGTTTTCGAGTTTAAATGGGTAATATATGTGCAACTGGCATAAATGACGACGGCGACCAACAAGTGCTGTTACTGGTTTCGGACTCCAATGACGCCTCGTGTTGACAAAGAGGAATAATCTATCAAGAACAATCACTCTAGTCGTTTTTTAAATACTAGGTCAGTTGTCTACATGTTCTTTCTAGTTAACCGGAGGGGTAAATTTTAAATAGGAATCGTGAAAATGTTGTTTTTAACTACTTTTCACGCTATGAAAATTTAAAATATAGGTCGTAGTTGACCTTTAATGTATCGATTTTACCATTTTCAAGGGACATCATAATGGTATACTAGATGTAATGAAATATCGATTATCTTTCCTAGTTCACTCATGCAACAGAGATCGATTACATCAAGTAAAGTGATGTATTTTCGGAGAAACAATAGTATTTCGTCGGTGTTATTCTAAAACCTCGTAACTAAAACTCGATTGAAGCTGTTGTTACATGTACGATATTTTATAAGAGACCGATGATTTATCAATCTATATGGGCAAAATAAAATTTTTATAGTACAAAATTTATCCTTTTTCTGTTGCTTTGTATTTTGTCTGTCTATGGAACTGAATGTACATGTATGCCAGTCTGCTAAAATATTTCTGATCGTTTCAAATATCCCGTTTACCAAAATAAGACAAAGTTTTGAAGCGACTAATATCGCATTGGCTTGGGAAAACATTTAGGCAAAAAAAATCATTCCGATTATCAGAATTTGTCCCATTTCTTTAATATTTTCCATTCAATACTTTAAACAAATGCTAAATGAATTGTCACGCATTTTGTCGGATTGCACAGCTTCCAAACTTGAATAGCCTAGATCTGTGCCGTTTGAGAAAAGGGTTAAAAAGAAAGTTCATGATTACCTTTGTATGCGGGAAAGTGGTTCTATGGACACCCAAACTAGGCAGGAGGAAAAGAGGTCATCCAGCCACAACCATGGTGCATATCTTAGTGCAGTTCGCAAGTGCAGCAAACATAGAAGAACTCAGCACATGTATGAAGAAAAGGGAAGATTGGAGGTGTCGACAGCCTGTCCCTCTGTTGACGACCTGACATAAGGATACAGTGCACTCCAGCGGTTGCAGGATGTTTTTGAACGGTTTTCGAACAAAAATAAGGGGCTCGTTTTCCTAGAATAACGAAATTTTGGCTGAATTTCTGTATGAAAATGAAGTTATTAGGCAAGAGATGGCGGCTCATTTAAACCGCCCCCCCCCCGACCCCGCTCTTGATCCGACTTGTTGCACATGGCGTTTCACAAGATAACCATCTTTATACAGTGTAAATCGTTTACGCATTCATCACCTCAAGGGTATCACATCATTTACAAATTGGTAATGACCATTGTTTCGTTAACACTTTCCCACACAGTGACGCCTTTTGACCCACTCACTTGGGAAAACATTGTGGAAAATGAAGAAATTGCTTGTGACAAGCAATTTCATCATTTTTCACAATGTTTTCTAACCCAAAATGTAAAGATGTTTGAAATTTCATCAACTTGAAATTGTCGTTTGCAACACCTTTCAATTTGATATGGTCCAAAGTTTTGCTGTCTGGTAATTGGTTTACACTTTCCCTAACGACATTCTTTGGTATATCATTAATTTACATTGGTCATGGAAGACTAATTCTGTATAAATTGTACTTTACAAAATGAAAGTATTAAGGGGGAATGCTCCAGGTTTTCGGAACACTCGGTCATTACTGTAGTAAATTAAACGTTTCGTACCAATATGTTTCGCTACCATATTTTCAATGATATAACACATCATTACAATTTACCATTTACGACGGTAAAAGTGTTTTTATAATGCAAAACTGATTTCCTCAAGAAGGAAATCGATTATTTAGAGCAAGACAGTCGTAAGTGTGTATGCAATTACCACTGTTTTGCTTCATTTTATTCATGTGTAGCTGATAAAAATTGTTGTAATTCACTGATAAGTGCGCTGACCTATGCATTTTCTTTTTGAATTAATACCAGGACATGTTGCTTAATACAATGAGGGAGTTTTATCATATTCTATTATGTAGAACTTGAAATATTTCCAAAAATATGCAAATTTTGACATAAAACACTCCCGCTTCGTTGATCTAACCGAACACGTGAGCATGCTGTTTTATACTCTCTTACACATGTATGAACAGAGCACATTATCTCTACATTCCATTTCGATAGAATGAGCTCTGTTCTCGCGGGGTCATTTCACGTCTAATCTCGGGGCCTTGGCGGGATTTCAGTATCCAATCGTTGGCGATACACAACGAAACAATTCAAAAAGCTGATACAAAATTTCATTGGCTGACGCTTCAAATTACCGGCTTCAGCCAAAAATAGAAGCGACGTAATGTATACGTAATTAAACCAGATCAAACTGAATGATTTTGATTCGATAATTCAAATGTTACCGGCTTCAGCCAAAAATAGAAGCGACGTAATGTATACGTAATGATCATGCAAGATAAAACTGAATGATTTTGATTCGATAATTCAAATGGTGTGCTTTAATTAGATTCTGACGACCAAATAGGCTGTTGGCGTACCGAAAACTGCAGAGGTCATATTTGATGGTTTAATCAATAGAGCTCGGCAATGGAGAGTAGCTGTTTTATACATTTACGTGTTTATAATGGTACATATTTTGGGTTTTCTGTTCTTATCAAATGTAAGACGTTACTTTAAATCCGTTTTCGGGACTAAACGATGAATACACGGCATTTTATTAGCATTTTAGTGACCTTGGACAGGTGCAAGAAATTGCGCATTTTTTCGATGTAGGGGTATGTGATACGAATGCCTATAAAATTCAAACAAGATCGCTGACCATCCATTTTTATTTCATTTTTGAATTGGTAATAACATGTAATTTCAACATACAAAATATGAATAAATTCTATTATTGGGAAAAAATTAGGAAACTGGAGCATTCCCCCTTAAGAGAAAAGAACGATAATGTTTGAAATCAGGACTTTCTCCAACACAGTGTAACACGGTGGGGATTGTGCATGCTGGGATGGGTAAATCTACGGACAAATTTGCCTCGCTTCAGGTAAGACATTTTGCAATAACTTCCTTATTTCTGCGTCAATTCAAAAACGTTTTGTTGCATGTACCCCGCCTTACTGAGCTCTTTCCTCCGATGTATGCTTTACACGAAACCTTTTGGTACTTTTTACGAAAAGTGATCACATCCGACCAGAAAAACGACAAAAAATCTGATCGTTTTTCAGGTCAGTTGGGATCAATTTTTGGGAAAAATATGGGGAGTTTTCAAATAAGTAATACACATGAGGAAAGCGCTCAGTAAAGCGGGGTACATGCAACAAACCGCTTGGAAATTGGCATAGAAATAAGAAAATTATTGCACAATTTCCTACCTGAAGCGTTGCTTATTTTGCCGTAGTCGTTATCATTTCGTTTTCTGGTCAGTTGGGATCAATTTTTGGAAAAATTAAAAGGATGCCACAAATAATCCATGTATCCGATGAAAGAGATTTTCAAGGCGGGGTACATGCAACAGACCTTTTAAGGAAAGCGGTAATAACGGTATACGACAAAGAAATAAAGGAGTTATTGCAAAATATTTGACAATATTCGAGATTATGCTTGTCTGTATTCGTTATCCATCCCAGCATGCACAATCCCCACCGTGGTGTAAGTCAAATGGTCAAAGCAAAATTTGAGATGAGCTGTGCACACCCAACGTTGGCAATTTTTACTCTCTTACCCTTTCCAAAACAAGACTTGGTTTTGACGTCCCTAATAGAACAGTCTTGGGGTACGATTGAAACAAAAAAGAAACTGCTGATAACCAGCAGTTCTTCATTTTGTCTCAATATGTTCTGTGTCATATTTTAAACAAATCATGTCTTTATCATCATCATTTTTGTCGTCTGCATCATCTTTCAAATTGGATCACCCATCATGTAGCATAGCAAAGGTATTAAAAACAATAGGTACATTTTATAAAAAGTCAAATATAATACAGGAGGAACATTCGAAAAAGAAGATTGTGAATCGACTGATGTTATCCAGATTTGAAACGATTTCCTTTCCGTGATCATATCAATTTAGTTTAAGGAACAAAACACAAACATATTAAAAAATAACATTGATGGTGATTGAATTACATTGTTATGTGACGTGAGACTAATTAAAGATTCCACAAGACTCATAGACTCTACCTGATTGATCAATCGATCTGTGACCTCAATACACGTTTGGTACTCATTGTACAAAGGTAGGACGTCCCAAACGACAAAATAAATCAGACGAATGGAAATGAATTTTCTGCTAAAAATAGACTGGGTTTACTATTATGTTTTGATAAAATGTGGGTGTTGTTATGAAATCTCGTAGCTTCGGATTGATTCTACAGCTTGAATCAAGCCGTAGTTACGAGATTCTATAATAACACCTACGAAACACGACTTGTTTGTCCAAAATTACGTCACGGTTAAATTGATAAAATCGTCCCCTATTGATAGGTGTTGTAGACCAAAAAAGGGTTACAAAAAAATGCAAAATCTGTACGCAATGTCATAGAAAACAGGAGGGAAAAGAGAAAAGTGCTGGTTATCACTTTTCAGCATTTTTTTCTCTCAATGTTTCCCGAAACGTTTTCTCTTAAATCGATGTCGTCAAAACCAAAATATGTTTGTAAAAAGGGTTGATTGAAAGGTAGGCCGTCCCAAAACAACACCATAAATTAGACTCTTCCGAAAGGATCTTTTCCCGAAATGTTTTCCAAAATATTTTCTCTAAATGTCGTCAAAACAAGATACATGTGTTGTTTGGGAAAGGGTTATAGGTTCCTGAAAACTCAAAGACTCATACCTGTATGATCAATCGATCATGACCTCAGTACACGGTTAGGGTAGAAAGAATACACCCAATAGTCGTATATTTCTCGTGGCATAGACAGTTAACCCTATCCCAAATGACAATTATATTTCGGCCGTTCCATTGCATTAACGCTGCAGAATATAGAATAGATGTTGCGTAATGTTTGAAAATGGGAAGTCTATGGAATAAAACGTAGCTAAGATAGCCGGTTTTGTCTCATTTTCTCTCAATGATTATCAATTAGTTTGATATTTCTCTAATACAAATCAATAGACATGCCAAAAGCTTCTATTGTTTGGGAAAAGGGTTGTACTCCGCCATTTATAGAAAATCACCGATGCGTAAAGTCGACATTGAATACCTTCATGCTGCGGTTAAAAGGAAAATATTTCGATACTTTGCTTTCAAATGTGTTATTTTCTATATAAACCCTATGTTGTCGGTACTCAAAAGAATCGTCTTAACGAGACGATTCTTTTGAGTGCCCACAACTTTGGGTTTGGAAAAGTATAATTGATAGTTTGCGTTTTGAAATATTGTCGGAATATAGTAGCCGGAGCGCCTTTTAAAACTACAGGTAAAAACCAGTGGAAAACGCCCCAGTGTCATGAATGCTTGTGTGACAGTTGGCCGAGCGACTTGACGGGTGAAATCGACATATTTCGCTACATTTCGGACGGGACCTTGTTTTCGGGTGTTTTTTGGTGACAGTCGAAAATCAGGACCACCTGTCAAGGATCGTGTGAAAATCTGGACTTTCTGTTGAACTGGACTAGTTTGTGATCTTTAGGACATTTGTTCGAATCGTAAAAATCATAATTTGATTGTTTAAAGTTATTATTTACAAAATGGGGAAGAGTTCTTGTGGTACCTGCGCTCTCGTTACAGCGACGATTCTAGGCCCGATCGTGTTGGTTTTGATGGCCGTGTCGTTTGCGACGGATTTCTGGCTGGATTTTGACGTCAATCGGTCGTCCCTGTCGGCGTCATTAAGGACGACGTCACAGACCAACTTCGTCATGGGCAGATACACACATACCCGTAATAGAGGATTGTTCAGGGAGTGCTACCCAACTAATGATACTCTGTGTAAGTTGATGTTGTTCTTATTATTTCTAAAATGAATACTTGGTTGATCCTTTCACACAGCGGGGAATCGCATACCATAACAACAACAACAACAACAACAACAACAACAACTACTACTATTACTAACACGTTTGAAGAATATATTCAATATTTTTGTAATCAGTAAAGTAAATTAGAGGGGAAAAAGTGCACTCGACGTGGGACTCGAACCCACGACCCCCGGATTACTAGTCGGACGCTCTAACCACTGAGCTAGCCGGGCACATGGTCGTGTTTCTACCCAACGTCACTACACTCCTCCCCCTCATAATTTCTTGGGAGTCTCCCACTCCCCCGGTCCCTAGGACCACCAGGTGCCGCCTACCCGCGCTCACCAGTTTACCTCGTCGCCATTAAAGTAAACATGAGAGGAAAAAGTGCACCCGACGTGGGACTCGAACCCACGACCCCCGGATTACTAGTCGGACGCTCTAACCACTGAGCTAGCCGGGCACATGGTCGTGTTACTACCCAACGTCACTACACTAGTCTAAATATGGTTTGAAACAGAGACGGTGAACACCATGAGAGATTGTCTTGATCTAGCGGATCTTTTAACCAGAACCTGAAAAAAGATACTTCCGACCAAACTCAATTTGTCGGGGGTCGTCAATAACTTTTTTTCAGTGGCGTTTCAGAAATTCACCATCAAAACACATCCACATGTCCATAACGCTTTACACCTTCTCTGCTCCGAACCAAATTCAAATTGGTCTCGTTTAAACAGATTCATTGAATATTTTCTGCAATTGTCGTTTTTAGCGTGTCAGTTTTTAATTCCCCACCCTGTTTGGGAGGGGGGGGGGGATTCAATACTAAAGAATAGTAGACGATTGTTCAGGGGATGCTACCTAAAACCGACACTGTTTAAAGTAACTCGTTGTGTTTCCCATACATTTTGAATGAACAATTGAATGATGGTTTGTTTTAATCTTTGCATAGACAACAGATTGCTAGACTGTGCCATTTCCAGGGCTGCAGCCTGTCACATTGAACTTGAAACACGGTGGTTGCTAGGTCCATCCTCTATCATCCCCATCTTTTTGACGAGACAATTAATTTTTACGACTAAGTTTTTCCTTTTTGACATGCATGTATTTCGCCAGTACTTCAATTGATATTGTCTGAAGTGGTCTTAGATTGAGCCCGGGCAAATTTTCGGGAAAGGTTTAATGTAATAGGAGTTTCTTTGTTTTTGTTAATACGTTATTGAATGAAGAAGAGGTGAAATGTTCGAGATGAACTCATCGATTATATGTTTTCTCATAGGTAATTCCTTTGTTTACCTAAATGTCATTATTTACACTTTAAAGTTTAAATTTAGAATGAAGTGATTAATATTAATCACCGATTATTCAAAACCCCGCCTTATGTGTTGGACCTATTCTGAATAACTCAGTATTTAGCAATTATGTGGAATGCATTATCAATTGTCAATTGACAATGTAAACACTCGAAATGCTACCATCAAAGGTTTTGCGCATAACCATTGGCTGTGTTTCTGTAGTTACCGTAGAGTGTTCATGGGCGGATCTAGAGGGGGTCGGGGGGGGGGGGGGTTCCGGACTCCCCTGGCATTTGCCAAAATTAGATTTTGACTATGTAAATCTAGTGAAACATTACATATTTACTACATTTTAAGCCATAATTTTGGCTTGGACCCCCTGGAAAAAAATCTTGGGCTTGGACCCCCTGGAAAAAAATCTGGATCCGCCCTTGGTGTTAATTTTCAATTCAATTTCTTTAATTGGCAAGTCGGCAATATAAATTGCCATTGGCCATGTACAATAATGAAAAAATATGGCGCAATGGTGCATATAATATAATAATTACAAAAAAGAAAAAAATACATTCAAAGTATAATTCTGTTTATTTCAAAAATTACGAAACAAACGCATATCGTGCAAATTGGTTTCGCAATTTTGGAAGTAATTTGATTATACATAGATACAAGTTGATAAATAATATAATGTATTAGGTATTTACATTTTGGTTGATTGTTATTTTTCGTAGTTCAAGTGCTTCATTTATGTATTTTGATAATTTGAGTTGTAAAGTTTTGTTACTAGAGCTGAGTATTTTATTAAACTTATTAATAGAAGGCCAGTTAGTTGGCAAAAATCTGCGTCGGATAATACTATAGTATGGACAAACGAGTAGAAAATGATATTCAGATTCGACGACATTTTGTGAGCAACATTGACAAATTCTATTTTCTCTTTGAATGTTATGATATCTACCAGTTTCTATCGCTACATTGTGGGAGGAAAAACGAAAACGCGTTAATTGTTTTCTCATTTTTTCATTTCGAATATTACTCAAATATGGTTCATAGATATAATCTGTTTTAAATTTACAGTAGTATTGAAGCTTGGATGAAGAATTGATAGCGGCGTTCCAATCTTGAATATGAATATCGCGTATTCTTCGTTGAAGTACAGTGAAGAAGTTTTGTGGGATAAAATTCTCATACCATAAGTAACCGTATCCAATCTTTTCTAAATAAAGCTTTATTTTTGTAGACCAGAAAGTGTTCGCATTGTGTATAGCGTTACATTGTTCCGTAAAAATAGAATGTACAGTGGATGTTGGATTATTCTTAATCTTTAACCAATATTTTAGTGATCGTTCGGCACATAACACCGATAGAGGGAATCTTCCCAATTCACCGAGAACTGCTGATGTTGTTGATCGCTGTCCTTAATAAAAGCTTCAGCAACTACATGTAAACCCTATTAAAAGTGTAGGAAAATCACGATGCGAGAAGAAAAATGCAACATAAATGTTGAAAACTATTTCATTGTTCATTCCTATTTAAATGACACCTCCTCGGGCTATTTAAAACAATTTATTATGTCATATTTACTCTAGCGTGATGTAAATTAATGGCTTTCTTAAATTAGAGAAATATTTGAGGGTGACCTTCATATGTTTTTGCCCGAAGAAAGATGCTGCAGACGCCAAGCATCATACTAGTGACAGTTTAAAATGAATTTTGATTATACATGTACTTGTAATCTTTAATGTAGGCTTTCTCAGACGGTAAATTTTTGGGCAAGTCTTAATTCAAAAGAAGTTGCAGATGATCGAGCAAAATTAACCGAAACAACGTGATTATTCAAACCAATTTGCATAATCATAGTAAGACATTTTCCAACTGTCTCAGACAAAATGTTGTTTGAAATAGATTTTATGGAAAAAACACAATTTTATTTTATTATCTTCGTTGATCATTTATTGTCTACATTATTGACAAGAAGCTTTGGCACTATGATCCGATTTACCAAAACATTTGTGCTAGACGAGTGCACAAATCCGCCATGTTTTCATGGAAGATTATTTAACAAGAAACGTGTGTAGGATAATCGTATTCGTATTAGTAATGAATAACAATTGGAAATATGATTATTTTGGATTATTGTGAAATGACTAATAACATTATTTGTGACCCTTTAAGTTATGAGATAAACAAAAAGTCACAAGCATAAAGATATATACGTAATAATCCAGGTTGAATAAACGAATCGCATCAAACGCACAAAGTGCGCAGTATTCTAATCGAATTCGCTACATCGAACGTTGTCGTTTACGTTTCCTAGTTCGTTCTCAAGATAACCATTTTAGGCTACTTTCAGTGATTTACTGAAACATTTAAAAGCATTAAACAAGAGCCTGTCTGTATGAAAGACATATTCTACTCATAGAAGTAGTAATACAGTCTAATCTAATTGTTTCGCCCTCGATCATTGACCTGAAATGGGCATACAGACCTCGAAAAATGACTTGTCAGAGCATCTCTAGCTATCAGCTAGAGATACTCTGCCAGGTCATTTATCATAAGCTATACATTTGCTCATTCATACGTATACCCATATTTGAAAAAAAAACTTGATTAAGATCAACATCCTGATGATTATAGTGTAAAATTTTCAAATATTTCACATGAAATCGCGATGACAATTTTACCCCCACCTAAATTCGTCATAATTATAGCGACCCAGATTCGTGTGAAAATAGAGACGGCTAGGACAGGTGTATTGTTGTGTTTATTACCCATAAAAATAAAATAGTCATGTGATCAACAAGTCATCAAGGGTGGAGAAATGACAATTAGATCTACAATCATTGAACTATGTCCTAAAGGACAAGATTTTCCAACGGACATATCCAAAACTGCAGAATTTGAAATTTGTCTGTTTTTCAATAGCAGAACAAAACAATTTCGATTACTATTGAGATTAACTTGGGAGAAAATGTCTTCTGGCGCTTTAATTATTTTTTCTCAATATATCAAAAAACTTACGCTGTTGAAGACACCAAATCAAGGACTAAAGGTAGTGTACCGCTAATGAGATTTGCGCGACGTCCGAATTATTTGGACACTTTCGAAAATATTCGGCGGTGGAACTTTCCACCGCCGAATATTTACGACTGCGCCCGATTAGGGTCGGATACGTAACGACGATGCTCGAAACAATCCGATGTTTTATGAATCTCAAAATGGCGACATTAGGGGTATTCTACTTTAACTGGGAAAGCAATAACGGACAGATCTTACCCTTTCAAACAAGAGAAAAATTGGACTGTTCAAATTTGAAAGTTGCTGCAGATGACAACATTGGATGCTAATATAGACATGATTTTCTTACAATATAGCACAGACAGTATTTGGTCAAAAGTAGCAAATTTATGCTGGTTACCAGTATTTTCTTCGTTTGACACAATGTTTTCCAAGCCTTTTCTGTTAGGGATGTCAAAGCAATGTCTTGTTTGGAAATGGGTTTAAAGCCCAATACAAATGAGTATAAGATATATTGAATAAAGTCATATAATTGCTCAATATATACTTTATTTGAGTTTAAAAAAACTTATGTAAATCACAAAGTTTCCATTGAAAATGTAAAATAGGATTTTTCGCTGTTATTCAAATACAAGCATAATATTACATTCACCCTATATTCGTCTAGTATATTTTCCATTTTGATATTATGTTCGCGAGTATTTTTTCTCATTAAAAGTGAAATGAAAAAGTTATACACCTGTATGAAAAAAAAACATACGTCTCATCGTGTACCCCATATTACATAACGGAAGTTAAGCTTTGGTAAAGATAGATTTAAGGTAGAATACCGGTAATGTGGCCATTTTGAGATTAATAAAACATCGGCTTTTTTTTCGAGCGGCATCGTAACGTATCCGAACCTATTCGGGTGCAGTCGACATTGCCCGAATGATTCCGACGTCGCACGAATCTGAGTAGGGATAGGCTACCTTAAGACAGCCCACTTCTTTTCCCTACTTTGGGAAACATTTCAATTCAATGCGAAGCTTTAAGATTATTAGATATTCCACTAGTTCGAGACCCGATAGCGCATTGTTCCTATTGGATTCGTCTTATAAAACGATAATTTAGAGCATTACACAGCCTACACAAGAAGGTGTATAGATAGGAGAACTTCGACGTAAAATTGTTGACATCAACACAAATTCTGATACAATCGCAGCACGGTGAACTGCGAATTCGTTGAATTGAAGAATGATATTTCAAAAATGTTAATGGGACAACGTTAACTCATTACCGCACATTGACTACTTTTGACTCCCCAAAAGATAATGGCTTTGAAAAACATCGTGGACAATTTCCCACAATGGTTTCTACCCAACGGGCACAGAAAATGCAAAATTTCATTCACTTAAAATTGTCGTCTGCATTATCTATAAATTTGGACTAGTATAAAATTTTGCCGTTGGTGATGGGTACAACCCAATACAACCAAAACAAGGTGAACTGGCTGCTAATTTATAGAGTTGTTATCTGTCAATTTCAATAATGAAAACCTCCTTAACGTGACGTTACGTTACGTCACACGTCCCGTCGGTCTAATTTGACGTATTGACAGGTAACGACGATTAACGTGAGCAAAACGTAACTATCTGCTGTCAAATATGCATGTCTGAAGACGTTGTGACATCTCGTTATCCGTGTGTGTATTGCATATTAGTAAATAGCAAACAATAATTCGTTCAAACATAAACACCAAAGAATCATTTACAACGTGATCCAGAGCTTATAAGCATCGTAATAAAATGTTTACGCGACTTAAAATTGACCCCATGTTCATTTAACTTATGAAATGGCTCCCGCTATTTGCAATAGTACTAAATTTATGTACTAATTCTTAAGCAATTTTCACGACCTATTACTTCTTATTATTAGGTGAACTTCCAGATTGTTTAAGTGTTTGATTTACTTTTGAAATCTAAGCAAGCGCTTTATTTTGAATTTAGCAATCACGTACTTTTATTATACCAAATTTATTATAGACTAAGGATAATCAGACTTTATGAATACGAGCTGATTTTCTTGAAAGAGAAAAATCCGCGTAACTACTATAGGGTCGTACTTGATTGACTTACTCCGTCCACTCCGAGTAAACTATGCAGTCCAGTCAAGTGTTTTGGGGCATAAACACAGATAATTATTGTATTTGATATTAATTGTCCTATCCCAAACTCGCAAAAGAACATGTCAAAGATGTTTGTTTAGTTTCTTCAGTGATGTCTTTTCAGTTGTAATTTTGTCTTTCATATGTAACATCATCGTCCATCAGAAACCATGTTGATGACGTCACACTCCCAAACACCCCTGCTCGTTAGGCGGAGTACTCGGAGTAGATCCGAGAGTATATTTTTGGCACTTGATTGGGTTTCAGAGTAAGAGTACTCCGAGTAAATCGGAGTGGGCTTATTAAGTCCGCTCTATGTGTTTTAAAGAGCGACGACAAACAAGTTTTGTAATTAAACCTGTCAGATGCTGAAACTGCAATACAAAAAAGAAACAAACCCAAAACCAAAACTTTACCTCGCATGGTATGATAATTGTTTGCATAGTTTCGCCTGTAATTGTACCCGTATTTCTATTGTTATATAGAAATAAAATACCTTGTAACAAAATATATCGTTTTCAACAAAAACATCGTAACTGCAGCTTGTTTGAAGCTGCAGTTACGAGTTTCTTGTTGGAAAGCAACGATTGAATAGAAACGAATAGAAAATTGGTTTCAGCGCACATTCGATCTTTAAGTTGTAGATAAATGTGTTCGTCTTCTTCGAAAAGAATATTTAAGCAGAAATAAACTAAAGCTAAGAATGGTTGATGAAATCCTTCTATAAATTATGGAAAGCTTAAACGTGACTTATATTTAAAAGCAGCGAATGCATGAATAAATGAGACGGCAACAAATTTAGGGAACATCATGGATACTGATCCGTCTGTTTTATTCCCGGACTGATCTGGACCCATGTTTGTCTCAAATATAATATGCCTCCTTAGTTCGTCCTTCACATTGTGCATATAATTCGCTTATTTTCATTGAAAACCTCGTAACTGCTGCTAGTTTTAAGCTGCAGTTACGAATTCTTTGTTGAAAAGCGAGGATATCTTCTGCAATAAAAAAACGTTGCAACTTGTGAAACGATCGTCGATTTATATCAATTAGATTTGAAATGAGATACCGCCACTCAAGTATGAAATATCGACAAGTGCATCGGGCCAAATCAATAAGTATTAATTCACACAGCAATCCTTATTTTTTGTGCACATTTCTTGTTACAGCAATGTCTCAGTTTGGTGATTTCTCTGTTGAACTTAGTTGGACAGAGCGCAAAAATACCAGTAGAAAAATACATGTAAAACGTTACAGTCTATGAAAGCATCATCAATTGGTATCAGTTAGATTTAAAATGAGATAGAACCTATCATGAATGACATATCGACTAGTGCATTGTTCAAAGTCAATACGTATTAAGGTAGTCCACCAATAATGAGGTTAAGGCGATGTCGGGATTTCTCGTGCGACGTCGTTTACATTCATTACGTTTCCGAACTTATTCTGTGGACGTCTGTTAAAACATTTTGCGTTGGAACGTTCCACCGCCGAATATTTATTACGTCGTCCGAATAATTCCGACGTCCCGCTAATCTCATTAAGGGTGGACTACCTGAATTTATATCAACCCCTCTTTCTGCATGTCCATCTCTGATTAACAATGTTTTTTCTCACAAATTGATACGAATTATCTAATGGAGAGAGTAGCTGAAGCCGCGGTTTGGATATTGTGGTAGATCTAGTACTGGTGATAGAAATTCCAGGAATCCATGGTTAGGGGCTCCGGCGTACTGACAAGATGTTTCTTACATAAATGGGAAAAATCTTTCCTTGTTGTTATTGATCTTGTCTGAATCAAATCATCCAATATTTATTTTAATGTGTGCTGTTTTAAAGAAAAAAAGATGTTTGAATGGATGAATATGAATATTGCCTACGCATGCTATCTCTTTGTCAATACAAAACCAGTCTAAATGAATGTATTGCATTTCACGTACTGAACACATAGGGACAAATAATTAAAAATCTTCTTAAGATCCTTTCATCTCCATAAAGACATCGACACTAAAGAGATATCGATATACATGTCTGCCTTGTATGCATATGTATATTTTTTATTTGACTGCTGTTTTATTTATTTTATTTTATTTTTCAAAATATGCAAACTTGACTATAGTTCTGGAAGCGTACATAATAAGACTGCCTTGTTGTTGGACATAACTTGTAGTGTTTATAGTTCAAATTCAGAGAATAAGGTATTCCATCCATGATTAGGCACAAAACACTTCGTGCAACTTCGGTCGTCAACCAAGGCAATGGAAACTGGCCATGATATTCGTATTTTAAATTCTGGATACAATATTCAAATTCCGCGCGTGATCCGTGGCGTCGATAATTGATGATGGATACAATCGTCAGTTTTCGTTGTCACAGATGTCATCCGAAGTTGCACGAATTGTTTGGTGTTAAATGATAGATGGAATAAGTTCAAGCCTGACTGTAAGTTACTTTGATCTTTTCTTACTTTTTAGCGTCTCGAATCCCGTCCATACGGGGAACTCAAGTCCTGGCCTCGGCTTCTCGAAAAAAATTACGTACGTTCTCATGCTCAAATATGAGCACCGTGCTCAAATCACACAAATCCAGGCGAACTTCAATCGAATACCCTGCAACGTTGGAGAGTATTCCTTTGAAGTTGAGCATGTTCTCATGAGTATGTACTTAAGCTTTTTTTTTTCAGGAAACCGGGGTTTGGTCGTTTTTAATGACCGCATTTATTTGTGATATACCCAGTATCCTAGATGTGTTTTTGTATTGATAGCCCTAAGACATTGATTTGGGGTGAATGACACATACATACCTATTTATTATGGAGCCCAATTTTAAATATAATCACCACAAGGCCAAGTAAATAATGCTACGTATTTCGTACTCATAAATGAAGTTTAATTTTATTATGCCAATCACCCCCCCCCAATATATAAAAGCAATCTATACAAAAAAAAAAACCAGTGTATATTGAAGAATGATCCACATTTATCAAAGGCTTTACTAAAAATGATAACAGATTTTTAGCGAGCCGGGACTTTATGTACGGGGAGCTTATGTCACATCCCTAGTGTCGGCGTCGGCGTCAGCGTCGGCGTCAGCGTCTTCAAAAACTTTAACCTGGTTTATATCTCAGGCACTATTTGAGATACAGCCTTGATACTTCACACATAGATACCTCCTGCCAAGACCTTTCATTTCAAATCATGACCTTTGACCTAGTGACCTTGACCTTGGAGTTTGACCTACTTTTAAAAAAACTTTAACCTGGCCTATATCTCAGCCATTTTTACAGATACAGCCTTGATACTTCACACATGGATACCTCTCAGCAAGATCTTTCATTTGGGATCATGACCTTAGACCTAGTGACCTTGACCTTGGAGTCTGACCTACTTTTGAAAAAAACTTTAACCTGGCCTATATATCATACACTATTATAGAATGAGCCTTGATATTTCACATATGGATACTACGTACCATGACCTTGACCTTGAGACCATGACCTTTGACCCAATGACCTTTGAACTTGGACTCTTTTTTGTGACAAGCTCTCGTATAGGCGAGCTACGTTGTCCGAGGACAACTCTTGTTAGAGTGACTATTCTTAGAATAGGGGGGGGGGGGGGGGTATCGTAGTCATCCGGGGGTCGGCGTTGGCGTTGCCGTAATGCTTTGGTTAAGTTTTCAAGTGCAGGTTTGTCACTTCTCGGTTTCTACTATGTTATTGCACTGAAACTTTCCACAGAGGCTTTATGAAGTTAGATACATGCAGAAAATATCTGTTTCATATTAAAATTGGCAGCCCGGGAAGTAATTAAAAACATTGACCCTACTCCGACTATGAAAGAATTGTTTCCTCTATTTTACAACTACAGTCGACACTCGTTGTGTCGAAGTCAGAGGGGTCGTCAAAATACCTCGACATATCCGGAGTTCGACTAATCCGATTTTGATTAATTTCGATGAAAACGATATTTAACCATTTTGATGGCCATTATATGTGTCCATGATTGAAATATAGTAGGAAAAGGAAAGAAATTGCTCGAAACGAGCAATTTCTATCCTTTTCCTACTAAATGTCAATGGCTGTATTTGTTTCGGAATTTATTTTGATATCCATATGTTGAGGATGGGACATGACTATCTCTTCGACTTAAGCGGAATTTCGACTTATCCGATGTCGAGATAACGAGTTTCGACTGTAGTTTTTTTATCGATTGCTCAGCGTGAAACGGTTGTAACTGCATATAATATATTGCGCGATGAGCTATCAATATGGTTTATGTCTTCTGATTATAATCCGTTTCTCGAAATTTGGTTATACAGACTACACAGGTCACAGAAGGCCCATTTTAGCATGATTGGTCACATTCATCTGTATCTGTACTGGAGTTATCTAGTCAAGGGTTTGTTTAAAAATAAATGCTGAGGGTGTACATTTACAAGGTGTCCCAAAATGATGGACTTTGTTTGAAATTTACATCAACGGTGGTTGATTTCAAGGAATGTCACTTTTAGTACCATGTCATCGACAAATGGGTCATTATGTAAAAGGGCATTTAACCCTTTCCCAAACAAGACCTGGGGTTTGTTTCATCAAAACATTTAAGTCGTATTTTTGACTTACCAATGTCTTAAAAAAACGCTTAAAACAACACTCGCATAACCCATTTTTTGATAAAATGGCGATACGCGTTTCTTACCCTAAACTTGTCGTAAGTCGTCGGTAAAGTCAAAAATACGTCTTAAATGTTTTGATGAAACAGGCCCCTGGCGTTGACGTCCCTAATAGAATTGGATTAGGAAAACATTGAGACAAAAGAAGAAAGTGCTGATAATCAGCACTTTCTCCTTTTGTCTCAATATTTATTAGGTTATTTTGGGCACAAATCCTCTCTCTATCAACGTCTATTTTGTCGTCTGCTGCAGTTTTTGAATTGGAGCACCCTACAATCTTGTCGTTTGGAAAGGGTTAAAGCGACTTATATTCAGATTTCGAAACAAACAGGTGCCTACGAATCTACCTGCACCCGACCTGCACTTGATCACCTCGACTTGTACTCGAGTGATTCCCGACTTAATGCCGATCAAATGGATCTTTTGCTACGTCTGTTACCGATCTGATCGACTGTAGAAGTCGGGTTTGGTCGACTATAGCTCACCAAAAAGTCATTTGTTCAGGGTTGATCGGGGTGAAATTAAGCAATCGAGTTGATCTAATCGACAGAGGGAACATAACATATGAGAACATTATGTGATTTATCTTGATCAGACTGCGTGTGTATGCAGGCTTCTCTTGACACATGATGGTATCCAAATACTACAAAAGTACGTTTTCTTTCTCCATTATTATCAGCTTTACATTCTAGTCTTTTTGTGTATATATATCTCTATGTAATCATACGCCGTTGAAAATTAAGCAATAAACATGTTTATGTCATAAGCAATAAAAATTATTATGTGTGTTTGAACACATAAAATACCTTTATTAAGATAATGTGTGTTCATATAAGAGACACCTATGGAGTCTTCGCAATCCACGAGTACCGTCTGTAGTTTGTTCAGTGTGTATGTATATCATTGTGGGGAGTCACTCGACACAGAAATTGCAGAACATTTTCAATAACATTCATTTTGTTAATATGTGAGTACGTTGTAACTGGTTTGAAGCAAATAATGCGGAAATACGTCAGGGATAAGATGGACATAACACATCTTTTCAAAATCAAGTTTGCTTAGCCTTTCTAAATCCAATGTGTAATTAACTTACCAGCACCTATATTGGCAATAGTATTAATGAGAAGCTGGGGCCCGTTTTACTAACGCACGTACGATTATTTTTTGCGTAATTACTTGTAACAACAAACCTGATTGGCCTAATCCGATTTTTCGTGCAATCAGATGCCTTGTTACACAGTTTACACAAAAATATGATCGTAAGTTCGTTATAGTAAAACGAGGCCCTAGGGCCCGTTTTACTAACAAACTTACGAACATTTTTAAAACAACAACAAATCTGATTGGCCGAATAAGCACTGTTATTATTTATCTTTCAATCAGATGTGTTGTTACAAGGTTTTTGCAAAAATCTATGTTAGTAAAACGCGGTCCTGGGGCCCGTTTTACTAACAAACTTACTAACATTTTTAAAACAACAACAAATCTGATTGGCCGAATAAGCACTGTTATTATGCTCTCCGAAGGGAGAGCATATAGTCGCCGCTTTGTCTGTCCGTACGTCCGTCCTGTCCGTCCGTCATTCCGTCCGTCCGACCGTCCGAAGCGACTTCTCCACAACCCTTGGGCCAAATCAAATGAAACTTACCATGTGAACTCCCTATGACATAATGCCGATGTACTTTTCCCGGTTTTTTGGATTTCAGGCCTCGTCATGGGAAAAGGGGACTTAAGGTAAAATACAGTTTTTCTCTAATTTCTCCTAGTCTAATGGTCAGAATTGGATGAAATTTTATATTTTAGTAGCAAATTAGATGCCCTTGACAATAATTTATCTGAAATTTGGGTATAAAAAATATGTCATGGAAAAAGGGGGCTTAACGTTTGTTAGCTTTATGTTAGCTCTGCATGGCATACATTTATTGTGACAATGCCTTATTCGGGAAGCATTGTCCGTCTCTGACGGCTCTTGTTATTTCTCTTTCAATCAGATGTGTTGTTACAAGTTTTTTGCAAAAATCTATGTTAGTAAAACGCGGTCTGGTCCTTGGTACACAGTGAAAGTCTGCAGTGCTAATATTCTTTTCTTTTTGGCCATAGATAATGCAATGCACCACACATTGTTGTCAACAATGTGCACTCTGAGTGTCCCCATGTTGATCTTACTCCCTGAATAACCTAATAATTATGTTCCTCTTCAACACTTTCACAAACGACGAATTTTTATGGTGGTCAAATTTGAAAGTTGTTGCAAACGATAAAATAGGTATTATAAAGTATAAGATTTGTGCACAATATAGCACAGAAAATGTTAAGACAAAAGGAGAAAATGCTGGTTATCAGCATTTTCTTCTTTTGTCTCAATGTTTTCTCAAGCCTTTTTATTAGGGACGTCAATACCAGGGCTTGTTTGGGTTAATAGAACTTTGCAAGTTGTTTTTCGAAGAGTCATACAAGGTTTAAATACTGGTGAATTTTATTCAACCTGACTAAATATTGGGCGTTGGAAAGGTTGTGGTTTTGCGACCACAGAGTAAAGGAGTTGCAAACATTTCAACAAGTGTGGTGCCTTTGTTGTCTTCAATATTCATTTCAAAACTATGTATACTTATTTGGGTTGGTAAATTGTCTGGTCTTGTCCATTTTTATTCTTTCACAGGCGCATTAGTCAACTATCTGAAACATTTTCCTGTTGAAAGATAGGGCCTTAAAGTACCAAACTTTCATACTGTAAATGGATAGCCCAAATCATAACACCGAAGTCAGTCAACTAAATAGCCGGTAGTTTTCGATTTCATCGCCACATTATTCACATACCCCTTTATCCTTCTATCAATTTGCAATACATATGGTTGTGGTCTGTCTGGAAAGGGACCGATCCTCAGCACTAGAGAACAACATGGATCCTGATCAGACTGCGTATATACGCAGTCTGATCAGGATCCATACTGTTCTCTCAAGCATCCTAAGTCAGTGAGCTATATAGCCGGTAATATTGTATTTCATCGAGACATAATTCATAAACTACTTTATCCTTATATCAATTTGCAATACATTATTATGTTGTGATCTACAAAATGGCCCTTATGAAGAACATGGATCCTGATCAGCCTTCGTTTTTCTTTATGATGCGACTTTAAACCGAAGTTCCGACTGCATCATTATGATCTGGGTTGTTGAGTTTTTGGAAAACCTCTATCTAATCCATTAATAATCCTTTTCTAAGGAGGTGGTGGGGGTAGCCGGGGTGCTTTCGATGACTAAAACATTTGAAACAAAACAATCGCGTATTCAATATGGCGGTTTTTTGATAAGAAAATCCTCTTTTTAGATGTAGAAAGTAACTTTTTATGTGTACATTGTGTTTCGGAGTCAGCATTTAATGTAAAGTTGCAGGCTTTGATCGGGCATTGTATCAAATGATAGTTATGATCTATCAATTTGATTTGCCACGTCTTCACACTTTTTAGGCTAACCTCTCTCGTTGCTTTCTGAAATTATAATTTACAATCTCAATGCCACCTTTCCTTACGAAGAGGCCATTAGTGTTGTGAACACGGTGTGTTGGGGTCAACATTTTATGAGAAGTTGTAAGTTTAGGGTGAGGCATTGTATCAAATGATAGTATCAGTTTCACTATTGTACAAGCTTGATTTGTCCGGTTGACACATGGGGGATAACCCTTTATAATGTCCCTAACTTAGACACAATCGTACAAGTCTGCATTTCGCCGCTTTTAACGAAAACCTCGTAACTGCAGCTTGTTTTAAGCTGCAGTTATGAGGTTTGCGTTGAAAGTAGCAATTTGCCGTTCCCTATAGTTTTTAAATGAAAAACTGTTCGCTGAGATTCTAATTTAAATGCATATAAATCCCTTTGTGTTCGTTTCTTCTAAATTTAGTTACACCACTCTCACAAAATTCTTTCATTCTCAAACCTGACAATAAATAATTTTGGAAAGAATATTACAAAATATAATACATTGTGAGGACATCTTTATGTTAAGATAAATGTACATTTTTTGTCGTGTTTTACTGTTGCTCTTTTGTAATATGATATACTCATAAAACTGTTACCATAGCAACATTTTTCGGTGTATAACAAAACTTTCCCGTGTGTTTTTATCGGTTTTGAATCAATTATGATAAACACAGACTATATTATTCATGTGAATTATGCATATAACCGTAAACGATTCAAATTAAGTTTTTTTGTGTTAAAAGTTACGCTTTCATATCAAAATTCATGATCTTCGTTTGTTCACGCTCGTTCAGAAAATAGCAACATGCATAAATCTGTCCTTAATACGGCCTAGTTTAGATTATCCTACAGAATCTTTTTCCAGAACCCATTCAGGAAAAAGAAGAAAATGTTGTTAACCAGCATTTCCTCTTTGTCTCAACATTTTATAAACCAGAATGTGCGCATTTTTTATAAACATCCACTTTGTTGTTTGCAGCATCTATCATATTGAAACAGTTGAATTTCTCTATTCAAGGAAAGTTTTAACTTATTGCAAACTGCTTTTATCCTTGTTATGAAAATCTTTTTCTGATAGTGTTTATAAAAGTCTATTCTCTATTTTCAGTTTTGGAGAACCGTGGACCTAATGATGAAGAAATCATTGACAAACACTGTTTCTGGGTCCGTTATGAGATCCCTGACGAGGTTAACAATGTGAACTGGTCTAATGAATATATATCTCGGATACGTAAGTTGTTGTTCTTATATACTCGGCAAAACTGCTAACGCATCACTCAGATCTTTGTTAATATCTTTTTAACGAATCTACAGAATGCATTCAAAATTTGCACGTGCGGACTGCCACCACTTGATAAGAAGCCTATGAAATTTCATAGCAAATGCTACAGTCTCTTTTGAAATATTGAACTTTTATTAAGGACACCCTTAATTCTAAAATTCATAAATTCTGAAAATTGATTTAAATTGGAAATTCGTGCATAACTTTCAAACCTTTTGTATTGGCTGAAAGAGTTCCTTTGTAGAAAAGTTACCATTCCTTAAAGAAACCTACGGCTTTAACACTTTTGTGGGGGCATACTTTACTCCCGCAGAGGTAATGTCACATCACTAGTGACGTTGGTTTCATTGTAAGCGTCGACGGCGACGTCGGTTACGTAGACAAAAACGTATCGGTCTATATTTATGAACTGTATACCATGCACTCTTGATATTTCACACATGGACAGGTTCCACCAAGACCTTTCGCATGAGAACATAAAATTTGACCTTGTGACCTTGACCTTGAAAAATTGACCATTTCTTTTAAAAAGGTGCGTCTATGCGAGCTACGTTGCTCGCGAACAGCCCTTATTACGTTAGATAAGGTATTATTTTTTTCAGACTTCAATCCCACAATAAATCAGCTTTCAAAATCAATTCAAACAAAAATGATTGAAAAAGATCACACGTTACACGAGCCGAAAAACTGTTTTGGTCCCCTTTTCGTATGACGCGGCCACATGGATGAATGCAGAAACTTGTGGGATAAACATATGCCAAATTATAAATCTAAATCTTTGACAATAAAGAAGTTATGCAATTTTAAAAAGTGATGCGTTAGCTCTTTTGCTGAGTATATATACTTTCATGGTTTTTCCATGGAGGCCTTAAACCAAGGTCCTGTCTTCATATGACCTCAGCTGTTCATCGGGATGTAAAACTCCGTTCAATCTTAGTCTGTTTATACTTTCAATCAGCATTCCAGATATACATGTAATGTTGCAATATCTACACAAGGTATGCATGTTGAATAATTCAAAAGTCAGTTGTTTTATAAGAAAGAATCTTCAAGCTTTAATTAATTGAACCTTTATCGTCCAACTTCGGATTACTTTTAGTATGTTTGAACAAAAAGTATTGATAAGAACATATATATACTAACCCAAAGAGCCAACGCAACACGAACTTTAAATTACAATATTTTGATTATTGAAAATGTGAATTCGTTGATATTGACTTCATTTTGACGACTGACCATTATGAAATCACCATGAAAAGACAAATGGGTCTAAATCGATTCCGTAACGCAAATAACGTTACAAACGTAATGCAGGGGTGTGTTTCAAAAATGAAACCAAGATCAGTATTCCGTGTGTCCTCTTGTAGCATTGAACACAGCACAATATCTCTGTGACATCGAACGTAACTAACATCGACAAACGTTTATAGGAATATTCTGTCACTCGTGAATTAATGTTTGTCCCATTTGACGCAAGGTCTGTGATTGGACTGGGCGTTGACGTAAACGCATGTCAAACAGGTTCCATATTTGCTCAGGTGGTCAGATTACCACTTTTGGGCGTTGCACCACTGGAGACAGACTCGTGTGTGCATAGGTAGTAAATTGGGACCCACATAAGGACGTCGAGGTCGGAACCCATGTTTACGTAAACTGTGACGTGTCTGTGCACTTATACGGTGACCGTGGTTCCCAGCAGTTGCAGAAACATTTTTGTTGCTAGCCGAAACCGGTCTCTAAGATTTTTGGTTCTCAACCTATTGTCCTGTACATTGGTAGTTACACGACTTCTGAAGGCTCTTTGCAGGTCATAAACATTACCGGAAACGTCAAAACAAACGTAAGCAAGAAAAGTAAATGACCTTGAAAATAACATAAAAATGTAATTCTTAACCCAAATGGAACTTCTAACACATTCAGACATGTTAAATGAGTGAGGTTAATTGAACATGCTGGTTTGCTGAAACTTCCGCTATAGTCATGCTACCGTAGACCACTCAAAGTCCAATAGGCGCGTTAACAACCGTCAGCCAGGAGCAATCCAATCACCTGCGCCTTTCTGGACAATGCTAAATTGCAGCATTTTTGTCTATCGCCAGACAGATTTTTTTACATAATCTTATCGGGTTATCTTGTGATTTTCCAAAAATGCATTTGCGCTGGTTTATTACACGCCTCGTTGCACGTGCAGTTGGAATTAAGGGTTTTGAACCAATTACTCCGTGTTCAGCGAAGCATAACAATTCTTACGTTCTTTTTATGCGGACAATTAAAAAACCTATATAGAATAATGAAATCTGAAGTTTCGTTGTTTTATCATATCTCATTAAAAAGTTACAACAAAAAATCTTGTTGCGTTGGCAGTTTGGGTTAGTATATAATAATTATATGAATATGACAAGAATTCCTCCGTATTTTAAACTTTTAGAAAATTCTTTTATTTTTTCTTTCTCCCGCCAAAAAAAGATATATTACAAAGAAATTATTTTATTGTATATTTTCAAACGTTGCCATTGCTTGACATGGTTGCAACTCAAATGTGAATTTGAAACAAGATGGAATTTTGTTAAACAAGGAAGTAATGTTTACATACATTATGCAAAAGAAGCAAGCTTTGTGCATTTTCCTTTTATAAACTTTGTCTCGTATAACGGAGAAAGGCTTGCATAACATTTTCATTGTTTATCGGATGTATGCTTCTTGTTTAACCTGGCTTTGAAATAACAACAGACAATATCCCATGTTGAAATTATATAAATCAACATATAGACCCGAGAGTTTGATTACACAACGACAGGCGCTAATCTATCAGCCAGTTTATAAAGTAATGGTTTTAATATTATAATCACGACTTGTTTAGTAACAAATCCATTCGATTATTCATATGATACTTATACTTTTTAACAAAACAATATTCTCTCTCTAGTACCATTTTCTTTGACATGCATAATTCAATTTTCAGATTTGATGCGATTTTGGCTGGCATTTTTCATCCTTGCCCTCGTGGTATTGCCCACTTCCTTCATATTTGGTTTAGTTCTATGTTGTTGGTACTTATATTACAGATTTGATGCGCTGTTGGCTGGCATTTTTCATCCTTGCCCTCGTGGTATTCCTCACTGCCTACATATTTGGTTTAGTTCTATGTTGTTGGAGACAGTCGAGATGGGCATACATCGCTGGACTCTGTGCTTATATTGCAGGTAAAATATAGTAGATCTACTTGCAAATTTTCATTTATGAACTGAAAGTGCAAAACTTGATATCGAAATTCAGAATTTTAATTTTCATCAACACAGTTTTCTGACAAGTTTTAGTTTCATAATTGAGAGCCAGAGAATGCTATGTAAGTTGTTGGAATTAATTATTATTTATATTAGTGAGGAATACGTTGAATACGAGCTACGATAGTCTTTTACAGAAGGTAGACCAGCACACACCTAAGTACAACCTAGTCTGGATCCATTCTGATGTCTAGCAGTCATCAAACACAATAAAAATAATTATAAAAGGACAGGATATATTTAGATTAACTCTTTAACAGTCGGTAACATTTTAGACTTGTTCAAATTCAAATACTTCTCTTTGTATACTGGTTTTACAAACGTTATTTTTATTTTACTTATTTATTTTTTTCATTTTCCTTCAGCGTTTTCCACTGCCGCTTCTATTGCATTCTTCCACGGTGCTGAATATCTTGAGAGAAATAAAATTACCGACACTGATCCTTACCAGGGATTGTTCTACCTCAACTGGCCACAGGCAAGTTTTTAAACAAGATTCTTATTCCCCTGTTGGCGTGCCGTGACTTTATGTTCAGGGAGCTAATATCACAGCCCTAGTGTCGGCGTCGCGTCGCGTCTTCACTTGAAAAGTTTTTACCTGGTCTATATCTCAAACATCATTTAGAGGTATATCCTTCATATTTCGCACATGGATACCTCCCGCCACTACCATTAATTTTGGACCATGACCTGTGACATAGTGACCTTGACCTTGCATTTTGACCTACATGTACTTTTAAAGAAACTTTTACCTGTCCTATGTATCATATACTATTACAAATAAAGCCTTGATATTACATAATTATATGGATACCTGACGGCATGACCTTGACCTTGAGACCATGACCTTTGGCCTTGTTACCACGACCTTTGACCTTGGACTCTATATTTGCGACAAGCTTTCTTAAAAGCGAGCTATGTTGTCCGCGGACAACTCTTGTTATTTTGAATATGATAAAATTGTGTGTCTTCCATGGTGCAAGTATTTAGATAGAAATATGATACATTTGTAAGGGAAAATGATCATTGCCAAGGAGTTTCTACCTCAAAAGGCCGCAGTAAAATTATTAACTCTTTACCCAACATCGGTGAAGCTAAAAAGTCGATTATACTACTGTTGAAATGGTAATAGCAAAATGAAGAAAAGCTACTGCATTATACAAGTTTTTAGTTCGATTAATATTACATATTTTGTCATTATTGTTGCGTGTAGGCTACATAGAATACAACTGTTTGTGTTTTGTAACGAACATTTCTTGTCAAGTCAGTTTTTAAATAAACTGTACTGTTCTGTTCACATAAATGTACAGGTCCACAAACTTAGACTTAAAACTTGGTTTCTAAAGTCACCAATATGTTTATAAGATGTTTATAAGTACCACGGTGATTTACATATTAATAAACTTTGTCATTCAAAGAAACAACGTAGCTACATGTTGTATACTGCTTGAGTTACGAGGTTCTAGAATGAAAGCGGCGATATTATGTGCAAATGAATGGTAATGTCAGGTATTGAATGGTTTATAAGCATTGAGCCGTTAACCCTTTCCTCTGGTTATGATGTCCCTACAGCTAGCTTGGGGAAAACATTGAGGCAAAAGAAAAAAAAACTCCAATTTCTACTTTTGCCTAAATATGTTCTTGGTTATTGTACACAAAATCCTTTAAGCCATACTTATGTATTGCACGACACTACTATTTTGCTGCTGGGGAAAGGGTAAATATGCATTGAGCCGTTAAATGCTTGTAACAGATGCATTCAAGATCCTTAATCGATCTTGTGTTACCATTCATATTATAACATGCTACTGACTATATAAGGGAAAGCAAGTTTTCTTTTTGTATTCCCAAGTCCATATCCACTGCTTTCTTAATAGTCTATAAATTTTAGACCTTGTCTTTTACGTAAAATGAACTGCCTCAGTGCATGACATCTTAGAATTGATATGTTTAGCAAGTAGACCTTCGTCAATGTACTTTTGTAACCTTTCTTACTATAGTATAGATAAACACAAGCCTTACCTTGATCATAATTTATATGATATACTATTGACCAGCCAAAATTCCCAGTATGACTGTAAAATTAGATGACAATTTATCCGATTGGCCGAGACATACGTGTCGTCCAATCAGATGCGTGTTATGTAATTTAAACTTAGACTTAAATTTAGAATCGTTGGTGAATACGGCTCATGGTCAGAGCCGCGTTCTTTAGAGCGAGATTTCTTGAGATATCTTGAGATTTCTTAAGATATTTTAGGATAAAGCGTTCTTTAGAGCAAGATTTTTAAGACGCTCAATGGGAGGTGCCATTATCTTATACTTCGTGCGGAACCCCTCGGTCAACTCTGTACAAAAATTATAAAAGAGATTTGACCGAGTTGTTCCGAACAATCCATAATTCATAAACCGCGGTGTTCCGAATGTTCCATACTTTATACAAATGACGTCATGATGACGTCTTTGTATAAATATGGAGCATTCGGAACAGCTCGGTCAAAGTCTCGGTCTTAAAAACGCTTTATCCAAAACACCTTAAGAAATCTTAAAAAATCTCGCTCTAAAGAATGCGCCTCTGGGCATATATCTTCTCCCCTGGGAGTTGCTGGTTAGTAAGAAGTAGAAGCCATAAGAAAAAACAAAGTTTTCGCCAAGCATAGAACCGCTATCATGCTATTCTAAATATCCTTGATGAACCCTTTTCACAGATACAAGCTCAAGTGGATCTGCGTGACGGATTCATTAACAAGTTTAGAAGTTCGTCAAAAACAACGTCGAAACCCGATAATGACGCGATTGATCTGGAAAATACGTTAATCCAGACTCATCTCGAAATCTCCCTGTACAACGTTTTTGAAAGTTTTCTTGCCAAGTATTAAGGTTTATGAACTGAGAATGAAATGCAGAGTCAGATGCGAAATTTGAAAAGGGCCCGTAATTCCTAAACTGTGTTAAATTTCCATTCCAAATACAAACATAAGCATTTTGTATGGTTTAGAATTTTGAATTAATGCATACTTATGGAAATATTTGACAAAAAATGTTCAAAACTACCTCCCTTCCATTTGAACAAAGAGTAAAATGATATTTGTAAATTATATTCTTCTTGAAAAATAATCTTGAAATCCGGCCTGGTGAATCAACTTATGTGAAGTGTATTTACAAGTGTATGTAATTTGGTGCATTTCGTATGGCTAGAAAGTGGTGTTTTCATTCTCATTTCGTAAACCTTAAGCATTTAATTGCGCACATGTTTAGCAAATGCCCTTTGATATATTTTCGATATAAGGTAACAATGATATTATATATGCTCAAAATGCAATTCATTGCTACACAGTTTTCTTTCGCCAAGAAGGTGATGCATTGCTTTTTGGCCACGTAGGTCAACGATCAAGTTCAGATTTGATTTTTTATATCCGTTTCTTGATCTAACATAAGATTTTGTTCGACATTTAGCTCTTTTCCATGACAAAACACATGTCGGGGTACTTGCGACAGTTCAAGTTCAACCTGTAGTTACCTTGTGTTTGAAGCAATAATGACACTATTTTGTCACTTTCTTAATGAATTTATTATAATTAATGAATGAATTACTTCACAATTCTTTCAAGTTGTTGCAGCACTTTCATTTTTTAATGGCTGCAATGTCTGTATTTTCCTCTATCAAACAATGGAAAATATTTCCTGTTAACTTTCCTCCCAAGAATTGCAAATTTCTACTGACAGAAATAAGTATTATTCCTACATTTTTGGTCGCCATTGTTGCAACTTTCATTTCATGGTGGCCATGTTTAAATAGATGTTTTAACGTGTCTCATGTTTCTGCTTCGAATCAACGTAACTACAATTTGTTTAATCCTTTCCCAAACAAGACCTGTTTTTGACGTCCCTAAAAGAAAAGCTTTGGGAAAACATTGAGACAAAAGAAGAAACCGCTGATAACCAGCAGTTTCTCATGTTGTCTCAATATTTTCCATGCTTTATTGTACACAAATCCAGTCTTTATGAACACCAATTTTATGGCCTGCAGCAACTTTCAAATTTGAGCTCCCTTATTTTTTGTCGTTTTCGAAAGGGTTAATCTGTGCTGACGATGAGTTTAAAACAGAAATAACAGCAGTTCACGTTTACTTTTTCCAGGAATTGCAACACGCTACTGACCGAGACTGCGGTTATTTTCTACATTCTTGGTTGGATCGCCATGGTTTTAGCTGCCGTTTTCTATTTTTCTTATGTTCAGTCATTTTGCATGCTTTTGCTTCAAAATCACTGTAATCACAGCTTGTCTAAGCTTGTCTAAGCAGTGGTTACGGTGTGTTTGAAGCAGATAAAAGAAACAAATTTACGTCTACTTTCAGGAATTAGAAAACGCGACTGACAGCGATTACGGCTACTCCTACATTCTTGGATGGATTGCCATGACTTTAGCTGTTGTTTTCTATTTTCTTTATGTTCAGCCATTTCGCATGCCTTTGCTTCAAAATCACCGTAACCACAGCTTGTTCAAGCTGTGGTTACGGTGTGTTTGAAGCAGAAACAAAAGAAGTATTGCGTTCACTTTCAGGAATTACAAAACGCGACTGACCGCGATTACGGTTATTCCTACATTCTTGGATGGATCGCCATGGCCCTAGCCGCTATTGCTGCCACGTTCTATTCTATCGCCGGATGTTACATTGGAGGAGAACGCTATGATGAAAAGGTAGGTAATCACTTGATAGTTTATCAACGTATTATCTCCCTTTACTCCCTTTCTTCTGTGGCTTATTGTAGAAATTTAAATCATAACTCGAAATGAATTTCTTGAACAAAATAATTGATCGATTGATTTGGTTCAATGCCTCTTTCAACTGCTATGGTAATATCACAGAGGCTTGAACATCTAATCATGGATGACTTTCGTTTCTGTCACTAGTAATACGGCCATATCCGATCAGAGCCTGCAGCTGCTCACATGCGTAGAAAATTCACACTCATTGGTAACAAATGAACTTTATCAAATGTCAGATCATTGCTTAGTCGGGGATCATATTTATGACCCCTGGATTGACAGACGTCGACGTTACCGACTAAACTATCCGTTAAAACGTCCAAGTTCACTTCGAAAGACATAATATAATAGATGTTTTTTTTATCTAACCACTGTTTAATAAGATTTCAATTTTGAAACTTATGACTTGATAAAACATGAAATATTTTGACTTCAAAATTGAAATGTCCTTGTTTATGTAAAATGCAATATTCTTAATAACTTTCAAGATCACGCGAGAGATTTGGCCAATTGCCAAGGCAACCCTCGTCGAAAGCCAAAGATTATATCTCAACTTTGTTCATTTTGAACAAAATGGAAGTAGACTCCTTGGCTTACGAAGATGAAGTACAATGAATTAGATGAATTAACCAATTCACGGCTCTTGGTTTATACGAGGGACGGTCGGAAAGTAGTTGGACTTTTCGTGCTACTGTCTCTCCATTTGCAACTGTATAAACACATTATATATTGGTGGAATCTGCAACCATTTGCCAATAATGTGGTCAGTTTATTTTCAAAGATAGTTGTATATATACAATATTCTGTCCACTAATATGTGATAGGGGTTTCGTGTACCATAGGCTATTTGTTACAGGAACAATAAGGGTAACCAAAACAAAAGAACATTCTTGGCATTTTAATCGCGAAGGAGTTAAGTTTTTGAACTACATTATCACTGAAGAATAAATAAGGGTTCATAATTCCGAATTTGGGATAAAAAATCAATCAAAGCGGTCATGGAAACGAGCTGGTTCCCCACCCATGAAACGATAAAGCTGTTACCTTCGATTGGTAGCCATGTTTGTTGCTTTTGGGGATTCACGAGGATTGATAGTTACTCATTTCATGTCAAATGGTAAAAACTGTCAATGTCAAGTACAATTCTGAAGTAATTCAGAAAAATCTAGGAATAAATGCTGACGTAAACGCGTCCCAGATTAGCAAAGAAAATTATTTTCTACTTCATGATTACGCATGCTCCTATATCACCGCATCTACCGTGGAGATTATCAACTATTACACATGACAATAGTTGTTTTACTCTTCTTATAGCCCAGACCTTGCCCCGCGTGACTTTTATTTGTGTCTAGAACTGAAGAAATGCTTGCTGGGAAGAATTTTGAGACCATGGCGTCTTTGATACCGCATGTAACACTGTACCTAATACAGTGAGTCTACTTCATGATAAATATTGGGATTAATAAACCTCCTGTGAATACTGAAGACGTGCATAGACATAGATGGACAATTTATTCAAACAGTGTAGAAAGAATTTTGTTAAAAAGTTGAATGGTTTTAGAAAACTAGTCAAAAGTCCAACTACTTTCCGACCGTCCCTCGTATTTCATGCCTGCTAAACAACTGAATGCAACATTTGGTTTATTTCAGGAATACTTGGAGAAAGGCCGATCCCGCGAGTATTTAGAGCGAAGTTACCCGATGCCACTTGAGCCCGTCCACCCGGAGTATTACTACGGCTACCCCAGACAGGCAGGGTACCAGGGTCCCTATTTATACGACATGGATTCCCGACAGGCACTTCCGGCCATCGGTTATGGACCGGAACAACCCGCCACGTGGAGATGGCAATAATGTCCGCATGTTGAACTAGCGTGTAGTAACCAACATATCGTCGCTTTTCTGCAAACATTTCGTATCTGCAGTTTGTTTTAAGCTGCAGATACGAGGTTTTGAAGAAAAGCAGCGATATTATGTGACTTATCGACCTTAAAGGACCATCATAAACATGTCTTATGTCTATTTGTATCGTTAAGAAAAAACTTGTCCGTAACAGTTTACACATAAATATTCATATACGCATCAAGTATATTTCGGGACCCAATCGACATGTGGAATTACATATAAGCAATCAATGTCTTATTCGTTTTTGGATGCTTCCTAAATTTTGATATGGCATTGAAAATTAAAAATCTTAAAGTGTTACCAACAAGTTGGGGCATCACATCTTCATAATAATTGTATGGCTGTTAGATTAATAAATATATGTAGTACCTTTAAGGTCTCTTGTCACGTGTGCGAATATCGAAAGGTGATTGGTGCAAATGAGATTATAAACGGATATAAGGTGATGCTAGTGATTGCTAGTAATCCACTTCTTTATTACAAAGATAAAAGATCTGAATTTTATTTTAAATTAATATGAAACACTGGAAAAAATCTTAAAAAATAGGGAGACTTTAAATTATTAATTGAATGAATAATTTTGACTTACAACAAGGGAAAACATAGTAATAGTTTTAAAACTATTTTGTGAAAAGGGATTGTTTGTTTCCAACCATTTTGGTTGTTTTTAAGTCCATATTTGTTAAAATGGTGGACTTATTAGACCTAACTAGTGCAAGAAGTATATATGTTGTTTGAATGAAAGTTTATGACTCAAGTATTAACTTGGATGTAAAAGATTTTGTATTTTTGTACACGATATAAGCCATAATTGTAGATTTAATACCACTTTTTAAATAGATTTAATTAAGTAGACTTACATTAATTATCATGATTCATTAAATACCCGCCAAAACATTTAGTATAATACTGACTAAATGCAAATTTTTTCAAGCCATATCGTCGGTGGGAGTTCAAAACCTCGTAACTCCAGCTTTTAAGGATGTACGAGTACTTACGAGTTTTTGACCTCGCTTCAACGATATACGTTCTATTTGTATTTATTATTTTATACTTCAGAAGTAAGATCATGAACTATGTAAACGGATTTAAAATGACTCTCAATTCTGTTTCTGTGCTTGATTAAATAGTTTTTTGTCAATGCGTCTTATACATGTACCTTCTAAATTATGATCGAAAAACGAAGTGCTGGTTCGAAAAACGAATTTCATGCAACTTCATCCTATTTTGTTATGTTCTGATTGCGTTCAATGTTATTTGCATACATTTTAGAAAAACAGAATGTCATTTTTCCGTCATCAAAATGCATCTTCATTTCATTAAATTCATCTTTACATTTTCTTTTCAAATTAAGAGCCATTGCTTTCTTTTCATTGACATTTTTGTTTATACTCATTTACAACAACACTATAAATTTTTATCGATTTTCATATACAATTTATATAACAGAAACATTTTAAACGCCTTTCTGTTTTTAAAGTCCTTGCAATTCATTCAAAATCCTAACTTTTACAGATAAGAGAGATTTTTGGCTCCTCAAACTGAAATAATTTTAATTGTATATCTAACACTTTATCGTTGGTACCCACAACAAAGATATAGATTCGAAATGATAAACTTCGAATGTCTTACCTGTTGCTGTAGAGGTGCATACTATGCAGAAAATATTAAAAAAGAATGAAGTTTTCGTTAAAATCAAATACAGCCGACACACGTTATGTCGAATCGGATAAGTCGAGTTTTCGCTTAAGTCGAAGTTCAAATCTGGTCCTGTCCTCATCAATGGACATATTTTTTTTCAAACAAAATAATTTCGAATTGAAAATAGCCATTGAAATATAGTGGGAAAAGGATAAAGGTGATCGAAACGAGCAATTTCTTTCCTTTTCCTGCTATATTTCAATAAATCGAACTTGGTTATTTTCAAAAACGGTCAAATATCAACTTTATCGAAGCCGAACAAAATCGGATGGGTACTCCGGATATGTCGAGGTATTTTAACGGCCCCTCCGACTTTGACACAACGAGTGTCGACTGTATCTCTGTTAAGGATATCAAAGCATAATTCCACCCTTTGTTTGCATATTTACATTTATTCATCTTTCTCTGTCTATAATTGTATATATCTCCATATAATAGAAATATATATACGTAGAAAATTTACACAAGTCTTAACTTGTTTATTCTTTCAAATCGAATGTAACCGTCACATGACTGTAACGCTAAAATTGCATTTGGAACACCTCGGATAATTCCATCGAAGATCGAATCATCGACTCGAAAGTATGTGTATGAAGAAATGTTAAAAAATCGCATTTCTTAGCCTGAAGTTGTTACGCTTCATAAAGTAGTTTTCGAGGTTATCCAAATGAACAACCATGGCAACTTCCGGGACTTGCAGGGTGAAATCATTCTAAAAAGAGATGACACTGAACTGCATACAATGCATTTTAGTATCAGTGTCGCTTTATTGTTGACATTGGTTACGGACAAACGTTTACTGTTGTTGTTCTATTCTATTATATTCTATTCATAGTCTGAAAGTAGGTCCACGACTTACATCCAAGGTATGATTCTACAGAATTGTCCGTGGTGCTCCAAATGGCTGAAATGGATGTTCTGGGAAGTACGTACAAATACATTTCGAGAACTGACCAAAATAGCCAGATATCAGCCACATATCGCAAATACAAATTCAATAGGTAGTAAGACAGGAAAAGGTCTAGATCAATAAAAAAAATTGTAAAAGTGAAAAGGTTCAATCTTTACTAGTCTTCGCAGTCTGACAAGGGTCGGTAGCCAGAGGGTTTGTTTCAGCATGAGGTGTCCCAAATGAGTATACGGAAGTCAAATTATCTAAACAAGATGAGCGTTCTTTAGAGCGAGATCTTTTATGATTTCTTCAGGTGTTTTAGATCAATTTTTTTTAAGACCGAGATTCCGACTGAGGTGTTCCGAGTGATCCATATTTATACAAATGATGTTATTTGAAACACCTCGGTCAATTGTCTATCATATTGTTTCTACAGAATTGGCTGAGGGGTTCAGCAAGAACTGTTGGGTAATCGCGGTTCCGATTGATCGTCCTAAAAATCTTACTCTAAAGAACGGTTTATCCTACAATTTCTCAAGAAATGTCAATGTATCTTAAGAATTCTCGATGTTAGGATCGCGCCTCTGGTTAATGTGTTAGAATCAAGTACCTCACTGGTACTTTTTCCCAGGGATTTTCGCTTTTAGACCTTACGGATAAACAAATCTTTGGAAATAATTGAGGAAAATGCATATAACCAGCATTTTCTCTGTTAATTTCACTGTTTAATGTTTTATCTTGCACAAATATGCTGTCTTTGCCTATCTTTATCGATATACCTTTTGTCATCTGCGTTTTTTCGTACTAATACAAGCCTAAGAAAATGCTTAATTAAAACCGAAAAGAAAAGAACGTCACAATAACGTCATTTGTATTAATAAACTAAAATGGAACATTCAGAACAACACTGTTTATAAATTATGCAGCATTCGTAACAACTATCTCGTATTGTTTACATAATTGACCAACGGGGTTCTGTAAAAAATTCTACGAGTACATGCTCTCTTTAAGCGACTGAAGAATCTCCTTCTAAGATTCACTTAATCAAAACCATTGATCTCTAGTCACAAAATACATGCATAATATTATGTACAAAATGAAGTTCAGTACATCTTTAAAAATAAATATGACCAGTATAAATCTTAGTGAAAAACGGATTCACTAGCACTAATTCAAAAGAAAGAAACTTCACGAAGAAACACAATTCATCGCCGAAAACATGGGTAGTTGCCCCACATTTCCAGCTGTTTATCTCCAGTTTGAAACATAGCCAACATGATCTGACACCTCATACACCAACACGGCTTCGGAACAAATGCTCCAGAATGTTCTAAATCACCCGCAGTTGTTTCTGCACCATCCTTTCCCACGATATTCTCACAAGTCTTCAGATCCGAGGATGATCTGATGCTGGGTAGCGGTGTGAAGTTTGAGTCCAGGTTCGGCTGTGATCGTTGTTTCTTGATGGGTTTGAGCCTCGGTGTGTGAAGCTGTACCGGGGCGGATATGACAGTGTATCGACGCTGAGTTTGCTGGGCTGATATAGGTGGGATGCACGCTAGTTCCGGCAGCTTTGTCTGTGTATTGTCGCCTTGAACTGAAAAAATGAATTTGCCATTTCACAAACGACAAAAGTTTCGGGTTTTCCAATTTTAATCCATAACCAGACATACTTTTTGTAGACTCGACCAAATTCAAAGATGTTGCTTGCGACAATTTCAAGTGAATTAAATGTTAAGAATTGACTTTGAAGAAAACTTTATCGGAAACGAAGAAATTAATTGTTTTTACAACCAATTAGGCCGACTACATTTTCCACAAAGTCTTTATCATGTGGGACCTCAAAAAATACGTAGCATAAAACGCCAATTTCATAACATTAAACGAATAATTCTTTGTTATAAATAACTGGATAAAATACTAACAATATACAATGAAGAATATTTAAACAATCGTTTCCTATTCTAAAAATATAAACGAGAAAACACTAACTGAAAACTTAAAATAAGTGAAATGAAACATAAGTTTCAAAGAATAATGACTTGATATGCGAATGTTTGATACAAATTCGTTCTCAAGAGGTATCCTATGCTAAAAATATTATTAGCTTACAATCAGAATTTGTCTCTGCAGTCATAGGCGGGTCTTCGGATATTGACAGCCTCTGTAAAACGAACAAATGACTAGGTTGAGCCTCCATTTTAACGAATGGCAATGAATTTTGTGCTAAAAATAGACTGGGTTTACCGTACTGTTTGGATGAACCGTCAGTGTTGTTATAAAATCTCGTATCTACGGCTTTATCCAAGCCGTAGTTACGAGATTTTATAGCAACACCCACAATTTACTATTGTTTGTCCGAAATTATGTCACTATTTGCTAGATAAAATCATTCCCTATTTCCGAAAAAATGATTTTCGATGTTCAAATATGAGCTGATTTATAAATGCAGATCTAGAAAAAAGATTTTGAATTGAAAAGTCTCATGCAACTTTCCTACAACAGACTTTGAATTTGAAATTCAACTTGAAAGGGAAAGAAGATTTTTTGAAATTAAGAAAAAAATGTTTCAGATAATGCTCGTCGTTAAATTAGTTGAGCGTCTTGACAAAACATTGCCGAAGTAGGGTCATTACATATGCAGATGCCCCGGGTTAATCTTGCTGGACAGTATCAGTCTTCCAGAGACTAACAAAAATACAAAAGACATGATGAGTTTATGCATTACTTGATTATGTTGGGCAGTGGTTCCCTTACCTTCAGTTTTGTGATATCAAAGGACACACGTCGTCGACTAGTATTCAGGTTCAATTTACTATTCTGAAATAAAGAAAAAAATCATATAATTATATCAGAAACATATCTTCACTTTTCAACAAACACCTCGTAAGTAAGTCTTCCTATTGGTCGCTTTTCGGCGACATTGGCAGCGAAAGAGTTAAACAAGCTGCAATTACGATTTTTTTGTTGGAAATGGACGGTTTAGTCTGTTGTATTCGAAAACATAGTATAGCTCACGATAAATGACCTGGCAGAGCATCCCAGCCTTTTGGCTAGGGCTGCTCTGCCAGGTCAATTATCGTTAGCTATAACATCAATGATAAATTTTAGGTGCGACATTTACTAACTTAACCGACGATATGGCCTTGATGTTTTATTAAATTCAAGAGCCTTTCACAGGGGCCAAAGCCAGAAATGCATTATATACTTGCTATTGTATTCATATTGTTATCATATGTCATTTCAACGCAACATAATAATATTTCTATATTGTAAACGATGAGCTATGTATGCTTAACTTTCAATAAAGATATGTTCTGTTCTGTTTTGTATTATTTCCTGATGAGAATAGACAAGTATAATATAGCTACATGAGCAAGACATACCATGCTCCCAGATCGACACATTTAAGTAAAATATATGGGGCATATATATGATAAATTTCGCCTAGCAAAATCTTGTTTAGAAAGTTTTTAAAACATGAATTATAATGATATGGATTATCCTCATTAAAAACCGTAGACAATGTGTAAGCATCCTTATGTACTATTAGTCAAATGTTACAAATCGTTATTTCCGGAAAATACTTTTTTAACAAAAATAGTCCGTATGACCTCAGAATGACCAGCTTAAGGCAAGACCTTGGTAATGTTCGTCCTTTAAAATCCTTTACATTTCGACTAATTCCGTGACGTTCGTAAGTTCGATCATTTTTAAAGTACCGTTAGATGCAATGTCGCCTGTTTCCGTAACAACGGAAATAATTGAGCCTGGTCAGATTTCCGAGAAATACTCTAAACAATTTTGGTGAAAATGTTTCTCAATTGTATGAAGAGTAGGCAAAAAACCCAACAAAAGTCAAAAATGTAAAATTTGAGAGCAATGAACATTACTTCCCTTGAAATCATCTATTCGCATCATACAGATTTCGTTTCATAACTGGTCACATAGCCGATCACCCAGGTCTTACCTTAAGAGTTATATCTATTATCTTTTCTGAATCGCTAAATGGTATTTTCCATTGAAACAAGCTGCAAATACGAGTGTTTTTGTTGTTGTTGAAAAGCATTGATACTAGTAAACAGTTGTGTCGAAGTCGTAGGGAACATTATTAGACATCGAGATATCCGGCGATCGACTTATCTGATTGTCTTCATTTCTGGCTAAGGTAGAATACCCCTAATGTAGTTTTTGAAAACATCGGATTTTTTCAAGCGGTGTCGTTAAGTATCCGAACCTATTCGGGTGCGGTCGTAAACATTCGGCGGTTGAAAGTTCCACTGCCGAATGTTTTCGACGTCTCCCGAAAAATTCCGACGTCACATGAATCTCATTAGGGGTGGGCTACCATAAAATAACATTCATAATCTTGTTGCTTATCAAGTGCAGACCATGATCAACACATGTTTGCAATGAGAATGATTACTGTAAAATGATACATGTATTTTACAACTATACAACGCATTTTCACATTAAAATTGACACTAATTTCGCGAAGTCCTTTATTGGAAACGTGTAGGAAAACTTCGAGGCTGAAGAATCATATTAACATGTGTATTCTCCCTTTACCTCAATATTTCCTCGACTAAGTTTGCGCTAACAGGGTCTACCTCATTTATTCATACCAGTTTTGTCTCTTAAAGTTTTTACATAGGGATGAAATTACGTTGTATAATTATTTTTCACGAGTTACATGTAAACGTGATTTCCTTGAACTCCTCTTTGTAGTTCACATGACCTCAGACAAGGATCGGCCAATATCCTTTTTGTCAGTTGACAACAGTGTCTGCCCCCCAGGCCCGTAGAAACTGGGGAGGGTGGGGGTTATTTGGCAAAATTGCCCATAAATGCTGAATTTACCTTACCATACACTGAAAATTTAAGGAAAATCCAATTTAGCCCCTCTAGTACTCTAGTATTTAGACACTGGTCCGAACAGGTGCTTGAGCACCCATCTCTCCTAATGAAATTGCTTCCTACGGGCCTGGTTTCTAATGGATGTGAATTATCTACATGTAATGGAGAGAACATCTGAGGCACAGATTTGCTGTCATGGCAGCACTGGTGGTGGAAATACTAGGAATCCGTAGTTAGGCTTCGTTCTCCAGCCGTTTCGACACGACTTCACCAGTTGAAAGTAGTTTAAATCCCTTTCAATTATGAACCATCATTTAACCCATTGTCACACAATGACTCTTTTTGACTCCCCATAAGAAACTGACTATGGAAAATATTGTGGAAAATGAAGAAATTGCTTGTGACAAGCAATTTCTTCATTTCCCACAATGTTTTCCATCCAAAAAGACCTAAAAATTTAAAATTCCATTAACTTGAAATTGTCGTCTGCATGGTCTCTCAATTTGGACCACCCTAACATTTTGTCTTTTGGTAATGGGTTAAATATGACCAGATAGGTGTGTAATATTCGTTAATTTTCTGAATCTGGTTTACTTTGATTATAAATACGAAAAGAGGGAAGCATTAACTCAGTACGAAGAGGATAGGGAGGCCAGACAGAACCCTTTCACAATTTCAGCTAATTCTCATGACTTTTTGCAGTATTCTTTTTTAAATATAGATCTAAATCAATACAAAAGGTAATTTCCTGGAACTCCTTCGTGCATAAAAATAGTCTATGTGACCGCAGAATGACCAGCTTAAGCCTTTCTCAAACGAAAAGTTTTTTACCTGAATCTATCAGAGAGAAAGACAGGGAATTCAGTTACACGAAAGAAGCAGACGCAAAGAATAGCATAATCATTCTGTTTGTTTTTTCTTAGTGTCTGATTATTTTCACTTTTGTTATCAAGCGTCATGTGTTCCTTTCTATTTACTGGTTCATATAAACTCGGAATGGTCAGCTGGTTTCACTAGAACATGTTAATCAACCATTTACCAAACGATTGAATTTAGCTTTCTTCAAACTTGAAAAATGTCACATTCGAATAAATGGATGTGGCTTTAATGCTAATGGCGTTTTTTTAACTTAGTCTGCGTCGTTATTATTTATTACATTTAGGAAAATGCTAGTTACCACCATTTTGCATCTGTTTCCCTCAGTTCACTTATCCGAAAGCACATGTTTACAGTCTTTAGAACACAGAAACATGTTGATACTTATTAGGGTTAATTTTACGTAACATAGAAAAGTAATCTCAATACTGTTGTTAATGATAGGATTCGTGTGCAATAAAGCAACGAAAATATCGAGACAAAATGAGCATCTGCTTGGTATTAGTAATTCCCTTTCTAAATGTTTTCCACACCTATCTTTTATAGGAATGTCAAAACCACGTTTTGTTCGGAAAACAATAACAAAAACAATAACAACAACAACAAAATCAACAACACAAACAAAAACAAAACCAACAACAACACTACCTGTTTGAAATCTAGGAGTGACTTGTGACGTTTTAGTAGGTGGGGCTTCTCATTCGTTGTCTGAAATAGAGGAAAATGAGGGGTCAAAACTCTGAGTGTGACCCGTCACGTTAACAGGGACTGTAGGAAGTATGAAAAGTATAGACCCTAGCCAGTCGGCGCTGTCCGCGCAGCCTTAATAAGATCGATACTTTTTCACTCTAATCGTAACTTTATGCATGTAGAATAAATGTAGAAAATTTCTCCATTGTTGCTAAATGCTGATTTTCAAAATACGACATTAGTCCTGCGTTCAGTAAGACAAAACGTTAGCTAACGTTAGAAACAATCGCAACTTCTTTGACACAAAATTGACAGAAATGACCGAGTATTCCGAATGAAACAGCTAACGTTTTGTCTTACAGAACGCAGGGCTGGTTGACCTCTACAGAGTCTGACCCATTTCTCCAAATTTCTTTTCATGGGCTTCCCATAAGGTCCGTTTTAGCGTGACAGATCACAAATGTAAAATCTCATATACCAGAATTTGTCGTCTGCAACATCTTTAAAATATGGTGGGTCTAACAATTTGCCGTCTGTTTATGAGTTTAATCGTAGATTCGCACGAGAAATTTCAAATGGATTGTCATTCTGTCATAGATATGAAGTAGGCCTAATATTTCTTTTTATATAAAATGTTATTTAAACAAAAGCGACGTCAACTTAGAAAATACATTGGAAGATAATAGGAATACATTTTGTGCTTAAATAGGCTTGTTCTAACCTAATAAATCGTAGGTGTTATTATAAATTGTATCAAGCCTAGTTGCGAGATTTTAACACCCCCCCACACACACACACACACACACACGAAAAACTATTGTTTGTCCGATATTACATCACAATTTACTTGATAAAACCGTTCCCTATTCGTCAAGAAAGATATTCAATAAAATGAAAGTTTAACTTACCGCACTACATGTAGCTTCCATGTTGTTAATCTTCAGTGTGTCTTAAAAACGTGTCGTTTAAATACTGAAAAATTGTAACATTTATCACTTGATTTCAGATTTAAAACAAAGTAAACTGATTATAACAGACTCGAAAATGTAGAAAGAGTATAGTTCAGATACAAAATTATGACTTATGTTTACATTTTTTACATATATGTACAATTGACGCCACATCGTATGGCACAATGTGTATATTTTGTTCAAATGTAATTGAACGTTAAACAAAACATAAACACGTGCCATACGATGCGGTGACAACTGTAATCAAGGGAAAAGCCGTCTTAATTTTCCATATAATTTTGCATGAGTTGGTTTGAATCATGCAAGGGTGAGACTCTTGCAAGAACCAAATCATCAAGTACAAAATAACAATAATATGGAGTTCGATTTTTTGTTCTGTATATATATATAGGTAAAATCCGTAAATATGTGTAATGATGTCACCACCGACCTTTATCGATATTCATACATGTATAAAGCGATATTCTGAGGCCCACCAAACAATCCATTTACTTATTATAGGCTTTACAGATTACAACAAAAAAACAAAACCATATTTAATCAAGTACGACCAGTGACAATACATGCATTTCTTCGGTGTTCAAAATTACGAATTACAAATGTTTATGGGATGCAGATAATGTTCAAGTTTGACATGCTGATGTATAAAGGAACAGTCTTACGGCAAGTGAAAATGGATACGCGATATGAACTGTATTTGTGACAAATTTGATAAATTATCTAACATTGTATGAGTGATCACTGACCCGTAACACTACCCCATTGTCCATTTAGTGACCAGTGTGTAAAGGGTAATACACCTAGTTGTATACACATCATATATGTTTTCTATCTACATAAATGACTTAGTAGAAGAAATCAACAACATTAATATGGGCATACAACTCGGTGAAACACAAGTGTCCATGTTGTTATATGCAGATGACATTGTACTGGTCGCACCATCAGAATCCTCACTACAACACATGCTTGACTGCGTACATAACTGGTGCAAAAAGTGGAGAGTGCTCATTAATACAGATAAATCCAAATGCATACACTTTAGGAAAGGCAGAAAGGAAATGAGTAAACATAGTTTTAAAATCGGACAAAACGAACTAGAAACCGTAAGTGAATATAAATACTTGGGTGTAATCTTCAACGACAAAAACAATTTCATGTCTCACTGTGATTCCGTATCTAAAGCTGCTGGCCGAGCGTTAGGTAGTGTCATATCTAAGGTCCATCATCTTAAACATATCGGCTTTAATACCTACGAAAAACTCTACTTTAACTGTGTCGCTCCGATCCTAGACTATGGTGCTTCAAGCTGGGGTACAAAACAATACAGGACGGTTGACAACATACAGCACAGGGCTATGCGTTATTTCATGGGTGTACATAGGTTTGCGCCTATAACCGCACTTATTGGAGATACCGGTTGGTTACCCAGCCTCTACAGACGTTGGGTCAATATACTACGATATTGGAACAGACTATTAACGTTCAATGAAGATAGGTTAACAAGACGTGTTTTCGAGCATGACTATACAATTGGCACAAATAATTGGTGTAACGATGTTAAGTCTATAATGAACAAACTTGATTTGTCAACTCATTATGAAAATAAAACAAAGGTGAATATGACTATAGTTGAAGATAAAATCAGAAGCTATTATAGTGAAATATGGTCCAACTCAGTCGCAAATACAAGCAAACTCCAAACATACAGAAGCTATAAGTCAGAGTTTTCATGTGAACAATATATCAAATTGAATTTGGCTAGAAACGAACGTTCCATATTGGCACAATTCCGTTGTGGGATTCTGCCGTTAAGGATAGAGACCGGCCGCTACGTTGGGGAACCCCAGAACACCCGTCTATGCACATTGTGTAATTCAGGAGAGGTTGAGAACGAGGAACATTTCCTTATAGACTGCAATGTTTATGCAATTGAAAGAAATAACATACTCTCGAACTATTTTAACGACAACGCATTCAAACGCTTGGACACAAAACAGAAATTTTTATTAATCATGAAAAATAACCCCAGGAAAACTGCCAGGTTTTTAATAAAAGCATTTACGAAACGGCGTGAACTTTTGTACCAAAGGAACTAGTTGGGCGAGTGGAATTATCGTAAATTTGCGATAATATCAAAATCCAACTAATCAGTTCCTTTAATTGTGAGAAGAAGCAAATGCTGGTGATTAACCCACACATGTGTATAATTTGTTAAATAACAATAATTTTGTGCTAAAAATAAACTTGGTTAACGTTACCTTCTGATAAACCGTAGGTGTCGTTATAAAGTCTCGTAACTGCGGCTTGAGTCAAGCCGCGGTTACGAGTTTTTGTAACAACACACAGGAAAAACTATTGTTGTCCGAAATAACATCACGTTTAATTGTGAGAAGAAGCAAATGCTGGTGATTAACCCACACATGTGTATAATTTGTTAAATAGCAATAATTTTGTGCTAAAAATAAAATTGGTTAACGTTACCTTCTGATAAACCGTAGGTGTCGTTATAAAGTCTCGTAACTGCGGCTTGAGTCAAGCCGCGGTTACGAGATTTTGTAATAACACACAGGAAAAACTATTGTTGTCCGAAATTACATCACGTTTAACTGGAATTAATCACACCCTGTTGATAAGTCGCTTAAACCATCCAGTCTATTTTGGATTTATTCAGATCGTCTGCAGTGCTTATTATCATGATCCGTTCTAATATCTTGTACACCGTAAATTTTTCACCATTTTCCAAGCATCAGAAATTTAGAATCTTTTAAATCGGAAACGACTTTATACGGCAAAACATTTATCAATGAACGTGAAATTAAAGTTTTAGTACACCACATAGGATGTTGATGTAAGAGGACAAAATGCTGTCTATCAGCAATTACTCCTATTACCTCAATACAATCCTGACACTTTACCCCCCACAGACTTCAAAACCAGGACTTGTTTAGAAAAGGGTTAATCCTTTCCGACATAAAAAAAATATAGTCGTTACACAAAACTTATTATTCATATCACATGATGCTATATTCTATCGTTTAATATTTATCCATTTATGTAATGTCGTACACTTTATATAGTCTTAGATATGGTTGTCGGTAGAGATATCATGACTTTTCCTATTTCATTTCGTGGAAGAGTCGGATGTCGATCTCACACGACCGACCCTCATTATGGAGGTTGCGGGAGTCGGGACTAGCTTTCATCTTCTCTTCCAAAAGAGAAGGAGAAAACATGGCCTCTGCACCCGCCACCGTTTATACTGATCCATAAAGACTCATAAACTGTAACTCACAGCTAAATACACGATTTCTCAAGGTGACATATAGGCCCATGGGGCCGGGTGTTTTTCTTATTTCATGTTTTTTCTGAACTGTTAAATATTATGTATACAACACATGTCACTATAATAATTAAAATTTACTTACTTACTTTACTTACTATATGTACTGTGACCGAGTCATCAGAAAAGCGGACCAAACGATTTTGAGGCAATTTTTGGAGTCCTATCAAAATTACAGTTTACGATAGTAGAGACATATTCAAGTCCGGATTAATCCTTAAGGGGGAATGCTCCAGTTTTTCGGAACACTCGGTCATTACTGTAGTAAATTAATTGTTTCGTACCAATATGTTTCGCTACCATATTTTCAATTATATAACACATCATTACAATTTACCATTTTCGACAGTAAAAGTGTATTTATTATGCGAAACTGATTTCCTCAAGATGAAAATCGATTATTTAGAGCAAGACAGTCGTAAGATTGTATGCAGTTACCACTGTTTTGCGTCATTTTATTCATGTGTAGCTGATAAAAATTGCTGTAATTCACTAATAAATGCGCTGACCTATACATTTTCTTTTTGAATTATTACCAGGACATGTTGCTTAATACAATGAGGGAGTTTTATCAAATTCTATTATGTAGAACTTGAAATATTTTCAAAAATATGCAAATTTTGACACAAATTACTCCAGCTTCGTTGATCTAACCGAACACATGAGCAGGCTGTTTTTATACATTTACACGTTTATAATAGCACATATTTTAGGTTTTCTGTTCTTATTAAATGTAAGTCGTTACTTTACAACCGTTTTCGGGATTAAACGATGTATATACAATATTTTATTAGCATTTTAGTGACCTTGGACAGGTGCAAGAAATTGTGCATTTTTTCGATGTAGGGGTATGTGATACGAATGCCTATAAAATTCAAACAAGATCGCTGACCACCAGTTTTTATTTTATTTTTCAATTGGTAATAAGATGTAATTTCAACATACAAAATATAATTAAATTCTATTATTGGGAAAAAATTTAGGAAACTGGAGCATTCCCCCTTAAGATGGGAATAGACAAAATTCTTTATCGACATCGCATTGGTGCTTATAACAATGGTCGGCGTCAATTCCTGGCATTCGAACGTAGAAAAGAGACTGCATATCAGGGTCATCTAAAACTGGAAAAACTCTTCTTTAGACACTTGCTGATTACTATGCTTTTTATTGGATGTGCCTTCTTGATACCCACAGTGAACGGAGCATTTGAGCAACAATTACTACCACAGATAACACTTATAAACACTTGTGTGGACTTTACATATTCCAACAGCATACAAAAGCATACATCATATTCGAATGATAAATTTATTCATTGCAGCATTTATAATGGATACTGTCAGAGATTATTACAAATTGCAAATGACGTCGAGCTTAACCCTGGACCTAGTCATGGACCTGGTCATATTCAAATTCCTGTTCCGAGTCCAGAAACTCAGGTGATATTGGATGCCATAGCTCATTCGAATTTTACTACTACTCAGGAACTTACCCACGTTCGAAATGAAATATCGGCTATGAGACAGGAAACTGCGCATTTGAGAAAAGATTTAAAAGATATGCACACAAAGGTTACGAAGATTGAACAAAAACAGGCATCGATATCTAATAACATACAAGACATAAATTCTAGACTGGACGATATAGAGCATCAACAACAAGTGACCCAATCTGAAGTTGATGAATTGGCTCATATGCGCGATCGTGAAGACACTGATTTAACTGATCTATCTAAACGCATGGATTACATTGAGGCAGAGAGTGTCAAGAACTCTATGCGTATATTTGGTATTCCAGACGAGGAGCATGAAACAAGCGAACATACTCTAGATAAATATGTCAGACATGTTCATCGTGTAGTTAGTCCAACGGCTGAGTTCACTGAAAATATCATTGGTGATATAAGAAGAGTTGGCACTTTCATTCGTGGTAAAAGTCGAATGGTTCTGGTGAAATTCAAACATTTCAATTCAAAAACGGCTTTATTTAGTAATAGAGACTTGTTGCGTGATGCCGGCATAAAAGTATCCAGTGAATTGTCTCCTAACCAACGTGCAAAATTGAAAGCTCTACATGATCGAGGAATAACAGGCTATTATAAAAACGGTGTATTGTATAGGCGAGAGAAGGCAGTAGATTCACATAATACGAGAGTTTTCAAGCAAGCCAAATCTTCCTTTCAAGGTGCAGAATCGTTAAGCCACGTTGGTGAAGGAGATAAAGCAATGGATACTGACTTTGCTGGACCGGATCATCCGGATGAACATAACGCTCGTCCGGATGATCCAGTTCAGGCATAGGATAACGGTCAAGGCCAGATAAATAATTCTATTAGTTTCAAATGTTCGTTTGTGTCTTGGAATGTCGGAGGTCTAAAAGATAATATTAATGATAATGATTTCTGTAAATATATCTTTTCTTTTGATGTTATAGGTCTAACAGAGACATGGTTAGAAGATGTGAATGAAGTGTTTGACATAGACATTAAATATATTTCTCACGTTTGTTCTAGCAAAAGATTTAACAAGTATGGCAGGAACATGGGTGGTGTTTGTGTTCTTGTGAAAAATTTATTTAGCAGCTATGTCAAAAGAATTAAATGTCAATTTGAATTTGGGGTATTTTTACTCATCGACCGTTCTTTATTTGGGTATGAAAATGATGTATTATATGGATGCCTGTACATACCACCAGAAGGTTCACCTTTATATGATCAATGTAATGAACGGGGTATTGACATTTGCGAATTCATCATTGATGAATTACAAATGGAATACCCTGGCTCATCCTTAATTTTGACTGGATATTTTAATAGTCGGATTGGTATTGACCAGTTAGAAAATCCAAGATATGAATTAGGAGACGATGATTATTTCAGTGTTTATCAAATCAAAGATATACCAAAGAGAATATCATGTGATGCAAAAATCAATGGCTTTGGTAGAAAGTTATTGAGATTTTGCAAAACACATGATGTTGTTGTCCTTAACGGTAGAGTAGGTCGTGATAAGCAAAATGGTAATTACACTTTTGTTGGGCCACAAGGTTGTAGCGTAATTGACTACTTTATTGTATCTGCCGATTTATATGATTATGTTGTAGAATTGTTTATTAATGAGCTCTCTGAATGTGATCATTTGCCAATTGAAATGGCTATAAAAACCAATAATATGCGTGAACCACAATTGCATAATGAAAACTTAACACTAGATGAAACTAATATTATTCCACATACAAATATCAAACATGATATACAGAATATTTTTCATTTTAACGAACTATCAATCACAGAATATAAAAGTAATCTTTTGCAACAGATACAGAATAGTGAGTTTGACGAAGTAGATCTTAAAATTGATAATGATGGTTCCATAAATGAAGTGATCAATATATTGGAACAGAAGTTGATATATGCTTCTACTTCTGCTATGTCACAAAAAAAGAGTACTAAAATAAATTTTAAGCAGAACAATAATCAATGGTTTGATAAAGATTGTAAAAAAGCTAAAGTATTCACTAGAAAATGTCTACGTAGTTTTAGAGTATCAAAAAATGTAAATGATTTAAACACATATATTAATGCCAAAAAACAATATAAAAATAAATGTAAGTACAAAAAATATGAGTACAGGATAAAAATGACAAAATCTTTAGAACAATCTATACATAATTCTAAGAATTTCTGGAAACTTGTAAAGTCAGTAACAAATAAGAAGAGAAATACGACAAACATTACTATACAACAATGGCACGATTATTTTGAAAATTTGTTTACAATAAATAATGAAGACTCAGATGAAGACATAAATGATGAGTTGGTAGATGAAGACCCTCGTGACAATTGTGAAATTCGTGATTCTATCCTAAATGGGTAAATTACAGATAATGAAATCTTGAACGCGATTAAATCGTTGAATCCTAATAAAGCTGCAGGAGGCTCATTAGTAGCTGATCATTTTATTCATGGAATGAATATTATTCTTCCGTATGTTAGACGTATTTTCAATCATATATTTAATAGTGGGGAGTTCCCGGAAAATTGGTCAACTTCTGTCACGATTCCTGTTCATAAGAAAGGTGACAAAAACAATCCTGATAACTATAGAGGTATTTCTCTAATAGATATTTTCAGTAAAATTTATATCCAGGTTTTGACAAAACGTTTAACTTTTTACGCTCAAATATATGACTGTATTTCCGAAGCCCAAGCGGGTTTTAGAGCTCAATATTCTACCATTGACAATGTCTTCATCTTAAATGCGATAATAAGTAAATATCTTTGTATGAAACGTAAAAAGCTATTCGTGGCTTTTATAGATTTTAAAAAGGCATTCGATTCAGTTGATAGAAATAAACTTTATGCATCACTTATTTCACATGGAGTTAAGGGTAAACTTTTAATTGCAATTAAGTCTATTTACGCTTCAGTTAAAACGGTAATTCGACATAAAGGAGAAGTAAGTAATATAATCGATTGTCCAGTAGGACTGAGACAAGGATGTTCAATGAGTTCCATACTTTTCGTTCTATTTATAAACGAGCTTCATGATACAATTACTGAGAGTGGAATAAGAGGCATTCAGATAAATCCGGAGCTCATAGAAATTTTCATGTTGATGTTTGCCGATGATATTGCGCTTCTTTCTGACACTCGTATTGGTCTCCAAAAACAATTAAATTTGTTGTACACATATTGTAATAAATGGAAACTGGAGGTTAATGTTTCTAAAACTAAAGTTGTTGTTTTTAGAAACGGGGGTAGGCTGTCAAATACAGATAAATGGTATTATTCAAATAATGTTATCGAATGTGTCAATTGTTTTACTTATATTGGAGTTCTTTTCACTTCGAGCCTGTCAACCTTTAAAATGGCAGAAAATAATTCATTGAAAGCTAAGAGTGCGCTCTTGAGCCTATTTTCTTCTATGAAAACATTAATGCCTATATATGGTAAGACTTTTTTCAAAATCTTTGACACTAAGATAGCTCCAATTTTGTTTTATGGGTCCGAAATTTGGGGTTTACAAAATTTTGACTGTGTAGAAATTGTTCATAAATATGCATGTAAAAGGTTTTTGAATGTTCCAGTGAATACACCTGATGCAGCAGTCATGGGAGAGTGTGGACGATTTCCATTATATATCTGCACAATTAAAAGAGTTATTAAATACTGGTTATCAATATTAAGTATGCCTGATCATAGATATGTTAAAAAATGCTACAATATGCTCAAATTATATGATTCTCTTGGTCACGAAAACTGGGTATCAAAACTTAGGAAAAATTTGTATGAAAATGGATTTGGTTATGTTTGGGAAAACCAATCGGTGCAAAATAGCAAGCATTTTATCTCTCAATATCTGCAGCGGCTGTCTGACCAGTACCTGCAGATATGGAGAGATAGGTGCTGTACTCAGTCTAAACTAATTCTATACAGAGATTTTAAAAGTACCCTCGAGTATGAGTCTTATCTTGATATATTAAATATTTATAAATTTCGCAAAGCGCTTGCTTGTTTCAGAACTGGATCTTTACAACTTGCCATGGAGCAGGGTCGCTATATCAATATAAGTGCTGAACAACGATTTTGTTTTCATTGTAAAAGTCAAATTGAAGATATGTATCATTTTCTGCTAGTGTGTCCAATTTATTTTGACCTTAGATGTACCTATATCAAGGAAAAATATTTCAATCCTCCATCAATATGCAAATTTAAAATAATTATGACTAGGAAAAGCGAAACGGAAGTTAGAAATATTGCAATGTACATTTATCACGCCTACGAAAAAAGAAAATCATATGTCATTTCCTGAATACCGAAAATATTATATCCTCAACTTGACTTACTTTACATGCGTCATATTGAATTTATATTGTTAACTGTTTATTGTTGTCACTGGTTGTACAAAGACTATGTATATGTGTTTATGTAATTGAAAAGGCTGGAGGCCGATATTCAATAAAACATTTGAATTTGAATATTGATGATAATTAGTATGTTGATGTTACATTGATGAGACGATTTGCACGTGCGTCTCTATAATAATATGTTCTTATAGGTTAAAGGTTTGTTTATGAACATCAGATTACCTTGGGACAACTGTACTTTGGTGTTATTGTTTTGAATTTTCAGTTAACAATTTATCACTTTTCCAAGAAATATAAATCCGTACCCACATAATGATACATTTTGGCACCCTACAGGTTAGCGACTTTGGAAATCCTTGTGGAAAATAAAGAAATTGCTGTTGACAGGCAATTTCTGCATTACGCACAATACTTTCCACATAGAAATAACCTACCAAAAAGAAATAATATGGAAATGCTCGTTTGCAACATCTTACATGTAAAATTGGACTAGTCTACAAAATAATTGAGTTTTTTGCTAGTTAACTCCTAGTCTGACCCAGACACTGGTATTAACCCATTACCAAACGACAAAAAATTAGAATGGTCCAAATTCAAAGATGTTGCAGGCGACAATTTCAAGTGAATGAAATTTTGCTTTTTTGGTATTTTGGGGGTAGACAACAGTGTGGGAAATGAAGAAAGTGCTTGTCACAAGCAATTTCTTCATTTTCCACAATGTTTTCCAAATCTATTTTATTTTGAGGGGAGTCAAAAAGAGTCATTGTGTGGTAATGGGTTAAGGTTATAGAAACGACTAGGGCTAGTCTAGTTCACTACGATCATTCAATCATCGCGTCAACTGCATAATATCCCATCATATTGTTTTGGTACGAAATTTTGCGCATCGGAAAAAACTAACGAAAAACGAAACACTAACCTGTTGTTATGTTTATAATCAATGTTACATCCGATCCGCTTGTCTCGAATTCCAAAACAAATCTAAATATTGCTTCAAAACAAGCTCGCTATTCAAGAATGACCTATCCTAATTATGCTTGTATCTTTTTTAGACAAGTCATTCAAAAATGTGTCTTCTTAGAAATCGGCTCTTATTTACCCTTTCTAACGCCACCAGGTCTCAGACATATCACAAAATAGTTCAATATATATTATAATAAAAGAATGCTAAAAGTGTCGAATGAAAAGGCAAGAAATTATTGGCAGAAAAATGGCAAAATTAGTGTTTTTTATTGATCTTGTTGCTTTTGTTTCCAAAATCGTTTATCCGAGAGTTCCTTTTATGTTGATAAGAAGAAAAGCAATGTATTTGCAAATAGAAGACATATACTGAGCATTAATTTTTTATTGCAGCTGTGAACACTTGCAGATGTGTTTTGCGAATGTAGTGTCTTAACCCTTTCTCAAACTACAAAATTGTATGGTGGTGAAATTAGAAAGGTGATGCGTGCAGACAACAAAATGGACTTCGACAATGATAGGATGTGTGTTCAAGATAACAAAGAAAATATTGAGGCAAAAGAAGAAAATACTGGTACCATTTTGCCTCAATGTTTTCCCAATCATGTCTTATAAAGAATGTCAAAACCAGGGCCGCGTTCTTTAGGGCGAGATTTCTTGAGATATCTTGAGATTTCTTAATATATTTAAGGATAAAGCGTTTTGAGCAAGATTTTTAAGTCGCTTAATGGGAGGCGCCATTACTCTTTGCTTCATTCGGAACCCTCGGTCAACTCTGTAGAAACGATATAAAGAAAATTGACCGAGTGGTTCCGAACGCTCCATAATCTTAAAACCGCAACGTTCCGAATGATCCATACTTTATACAAATGACGTCATAATGACGTCATTTGTACAAAGTATGGAACATTCGGAACAATTCGGTGAAATCTCGGTCTTAAAAACGCTTTATCCAAAACACCTTAAGAAATCTTTAAAAAATCTCGCTCTAAAGAAGGCGCCTCAGGTTAAATCAAATCCTTATTTTTTGGAAAAGAATAGATGACCGTTTTACGATTTTAGTGATTGAATTAAAAAGTTTGGACCTTACCAATCCAGTCTGACAAGGAACGATCCTTTTCAATTTTCCTACAAAATCCCCTTTATATGTGAATCGACCATTTGACGAAGGAATTAAACACTATGCTGTTACTGACGATCTTCTCGTTACCATGGAAACGGAATTATGCGTCAAATCAGGAATATATTCGTATAATATATATAGCTTCGCTTTACCTTTAATTTTGACCGCTAATTTGAGTAGGTGAATTACGTCTTTTAGAGCCATTCTCTGACGCATATAATTAGCATTATTAGAGATTTAAAAATGAAGTCGAAGAATGACAGTGCAACTCTGTCTAGTATTTTTCTGTCTGTCTGTCTGTCAGTCTGTCTGTCTGTCTGTATAGCCTTTGGAATATACATGTAGTTGAAAAGACAGACACATAATTAATTGAAAAGACAGACACAAAATCAATATTGCCCGATTTGAGTAACATTTTTATTGTTTTATTATTATTATTATTATTATTATTATTATTATTATTATTATTATTATTATTATTATTATTATTATTATTATTATCATTATCATTATTATTATTTCATTCTTATATACATACTGAGCAAAAATCAGATGAGTAGAAATCCTGTTAACTCGAGGTGAAATAACGTTCCATTCGACTTCGAAATATCGATTGTCAATCGTATCCTGATTAAATATATGACCCATCACGCTAAATGAGACCTTCTAGGAAGTGTGAAATGTATTGATCCTAGCGAGTCTGCGCGGACTGCGATCTGGGACTGAGGACTGCACAGTCTGACTAGGATCGAATCCTTTTCACTCCAAGGTAATTTTCTAAAGCTAAATGCCCCCTAACTTACTAGAACTACATGTACATGTATATGTTCATTTTGTCAAATGCAACAACTGGATGACGCCTGGTAAGTGTAATCTTTTCCTCGAAGTTTGATCTATGGACTTTCCAGAAAGTACCTTTATGCATGACGGGCCAAATATATGAATTGTTTCATTAATTAAACCATTCAAAGAGAGGTGTTTCAAATTAATTAGGGGAAGAATACCCATAATGTGGCCGTTTTGAGATTCACAAAACATTTGAATTTTTTGAGCTGCGTCGTTACATATTCGAACCTATTCGGGCGCGGACGTAAATATTCGGCGGTGGAAAGTCGTACTTGGAGGCAAAAGGCGAAATTTTTAAACGATGAACGATTGACAGTAAATCCAATAAAACAAGCATTCTGAAGTATTGCAAAACAATACCAAGTCCCCTACCGGCTTTATGTATGCGTTTAGAAAAAGAAGCCCGAAAAATTCTAAGTCCAGCATCCGTATCTTCCTCAAAAACCATTGGACCGGAACGAAACTCAAACTTGTTCTATAACTCATCAATGCGAGTCTACATACCAAAAATCAGCTCAATACCTGCAAGCATTTAGAAAAAAAAGTCCGGAAAACTGTAATTTCCCAGTAATTTTCGAAGTCCAGCGTCCGTATCTTCCTCAAAAATCATTGGACCGGAACGAAACTCAAACTTGTTCTGTAACTCACTGATATGTGTTCATATACCAAAAATCAGCTCAATACCTGCAAGCGTTGAGAAAAAAAGTCTGGAAAACTGTAATTTCCCGGTAATTTTCTAAGTCAAGCATCCGTATCTTCCTCAAAAATCACTGGACCGGAACGAAACTCAAACTTGTTCTGTAACCCATCAATGCGGGTCTATAAACCAAAAATCAGCTCAATAGCTATAGTCCTTGGGCCAGATATGGTTGGAGTTACCACTAAAATGGACAAAGGGACACCTATATATCTTGAAAGACCTATCCAAAGGAAGAACAAAAATGCAATGATATCCACTCTGCAGAGTAGCTATACCTCAGAATGTGCATTTGAAATTTGATAGGGTTTGGATAGTTGAAAATCAGTGCAAGGTTTTGCAATGTTTAAAATAATGTGGCTTTACTGCTTTCTATACTAAGCATACACTGCATATATAAACCAGATGCATAGAAATACAATTTATGTTGAATAATTTGTCCTACACAGCATGTATGTGGAAAAAATCACAACAGGTATATCCATAAAGGGAGGTAATAAGCCGAGCAAATTACATGCTTTTCAGTATGGAGTATGGCATTATTATGTCATAAGCCAAAAATGAAAACCCTCTGTATTTTCTTGAACCTGTTAATGAATTCTGACTGTTGTTCCATTTCAAAGTGCCGGATAAGCAAAATTTAACAACCTTCTTGTTTCCATGGCAACTGTCTTCTTATAGAAGTTTCAGCATTAGCTTCAACTAATCGCAAAAAAAAACATTTTAAAACTATTATAGTAATAAAACATACATTTTAGTTTTGAAATGTTATTTTGTTAAGACATCTCTTACACAAAACTAATTACATGTAGTATGCTTATGAATATTAATAAAAACTTTAATAACAAGATCGTGAAACACAAATGCCCAAGGAATGGCAATGTTAAGTTTTTATGCTAAGTTTTCGAGGTAAGGATTGATAAGGGTTAATGAATGACCTTGAGGAAGGTCATATTGATATTGCACGAACAGATAAATATCATTGTTCAAAAGAATGTTACATACAAAATTATAGCTTTGTATGTCAAATATTTTTGGAGAAAAGGCAAGTTTTAAGTTTTCATACAGATGGACGGACAGACAGACAGACAAGAGTAAAACAATATGCTCCTGCGTGTTTAGATTGCTGAAATGAGACATTTTTAGTTGCAATGTAAATGTGATGTGTGTTTTATACCGTAATTCAAAAGGTAAAATAACACAAATAAATTAATTATTACTTTGTTGGCAAATTATGGACAATTATGGGTAAACTGCATGTAGATCTAAAAGGAGACAAAAAAGAGACGGGGGACTCAGTACACAGTGTTTTTGACAGCATTTGGGGTTAAGGATAAATTCCTGTTGTAAGCTCTTTAAAGTTTAAGTTTTTTAAAAGTAGGTCAAACTCAAAGGTCAGGGTAACTAGGTCAAAGGTTATGGTCCCAAATAAATGGGCGTGGTGGGAGTCCTCATCCGGAAGGTTTCAAACCAAGGCCAAAGAAGTTCAAGACTTAACCATCTGCATGCAAAGTCGCATAACTATCACCCTTCCACTTCTGTTTGTTTCTTGCCCCCCTCTCAATACCATGCTGAATGACACTGGACATGGATATGACATCCAAGGCAAGAAGATCAACCATCTTTTCTACATGGATGACCTAAAGACCTTTGCCAAGAACGATCACCAGCAAAAACAACTGCTCGAGACAGTAAAGGTCTTTAGTGATGACATATGTATGCAATTTGAACTGGACAAGTGTCTAAAAGCCACCTTCAAAAAAGGAAAACTAACATCAACATCTGACATACAGCTAGAAAGAGACAACATCATCAAGAAACTAGACCAAGACTCTAAATACAAATACCTAGTGTTAATGAAGGTGACGGAATTCAACATGCAACAATGAGGGAAAAGATCAGAAAAGAGTATTACAGAAGAGTTAAGGCTTGCCATCAAGAGTGAGCTAAAAGCTGCAGATAAGAATGAAGCCATAAACACCCTGGCAGTCCCAGTTGTCACATACAATTTCAATATCATAAACTGGCAAATGCAAGAAAAAAGGAAAACTTGACACAAAGACCAGACAGTTACTAACAACAGAAAGAATGCACCACCCAAAGGTTGACGTTGAAAGATTGTACCTACCACGAAAGATCGGTGATAGGGGCATCTCATAGATTGAGATGACATAAACACGTATTTGGAGACAACACAAGACAATCTGCTACATCTGATCCGGGAACATGAACGTAACAAGAAACTTTACTCAATCTCAGAGCAAGCCAGAAAATTCATTCAAGAACTGAACATTGCACAAACGACAAGAAATGGAGAAGAATCCGTCACAGAGTATGCCAAAAGAACAAGACGGACAAAGGCAAATGCCCAGAAGGGGATGACACAAACATGGAAAGCCAAACCAATGCATGGGCAATACCCGTAAGGTTTGACAAACCAGATGTTGACCAAGATCAGACACATAAGTGGCTCTCTAGTGCAGGTCTCAATGCTGAAACAGAGGGAATGGTGATAGCAGCACAAGATCAGAGTTTAGCTACAAGAGCATATCACAACAAGATCATCAAAGATGGTACAGATCCAAAGTGTAGACTATGCAACCAATATGATGAAATTGTCTCGGGCTGTCCAACATTAGTGCCAACATAGTACATTCAAAGACATGACAAGGCAGCAGGGTACATTCGTTGGAAAATCTGCAAGCAATTTGGACTCCCAGCAAACAAAAAAATTGTATGAACATCGACCAAAAACTGTCGTAGAGGGACACATCAGTGAATAATGGTACAGAGATCAAGGCTAACAGACCATACATCATCATCAAGAACAAATTGGACAAGACGTTCATCATGATTGACATGACGGTTCCTTCTGAAAGAAATGTCTCCGTCCAGGCACTTGAGAAACTATCAAAATACAAAGACCTTGAGATAGAAGTAGCCAGAATGTGGGGTATGGAGACGACACCTGTATAAGTCGTTGTAGGTGCACTTGGTCTAATTAAGAAGGGACTTGACAAAATATTCAAACAAATCCCTAGTGCACCAGTTATCGAGGAACTGCAGAAGATCATACTCCTCGGAAGCGCACATATCATCCAAAGAACGCTGTATAATAATAATGAAAACACTATAATTGCAAAATTTATACCTTCTGTCATAGATCTAGCTATCCCCTAAAGAATCTGCTATACATGTATACGACCTACAATCTTAATTTTAAACGATGTCAATAACTTTTCAATATACATGTATTGCAGTTGCCCTTTTTGTTAATCCATGTGTTTTGATTCTACTTTGAATTCTAAAAGTATCAAACGAGATCATTTGAACCATCTAATCAGTTCTGTTCATCATTATAATCATTCAATCATTACTTTAAATTGTGCAAAGAAAGTGTTAAAATATTTAACAATTATTTATAATAATGTATTCAGTTTACTGTATCAGTGTTTTCCTAAACTTTAGGGACATTATTTTCTATTTGATGTTTGATTTAGGGTGTATTATTTTACGTTCAAAAGGGTTGTTTAGCCCTTATATTTAAGCAGATTTACAGTAAGATGCAAAATTACGGATGCTAAAAAATGATTGAATCTTGCATGAAAATGAGTGAATATGCCCAAACGAATGAACATTAACTGTTACTAGATAACATAACAGACTGATGCTGATCTTAGAAGCAAGAGCAAATGCCAAGTTTGAAAGCAATAGTTATGACAGAAACAAACTTATTTGTGAAAGATGCTCATTAAAGTTTGATGAAGAATTTCTAGGCAACAAAAATGTAAAAATTGCTCTCGACATTAAATGCTAGAGCAATAGATATCTGTCTTGAGGTTGGTACCATGGTCATAGACGTATGTGAAAATTCTAGAGTAATGGCCTTAGTAAAACAGAGATATGACACTTTTACCAAACAAAAACCTAATTCGCAAAAAAGGTCACAGTTTTAAGTAGTGTCATTAATATTCGCGAATATGTAAATAAGGTAATTTGCATAAAATTTATGGTAAATAATTGAGCAAGTCATAAACTTTCATTTGATACCATTCTTACATCTGTAGGTCAATATTCAACCAAGACATGACCAAAAACGTTTTGAAATGACTGAACAATTTTATAGGGTTAAGGGTTTAGATAAAGTTTATGACACAAAGCTCCTACGGCCAAATTAAGTGCAAACATCGCTCAAAATGTTTGATATATTAATTTTCTTTAAGATTTAATATGTTTACGTAATTCCCCTGCACAAAAATGCCTCGTTTTGGAAAGTATTTACCAAATTTCCGTAGAAAATCGCAATTTTAGGAACATTCATGAATATGCAAATGAGCTTATTTGCATAACATAACTAAAATGAAAGAATAAGTCATAAGCTTTCATTTGATATCATTCTGACAACTGTATGCAAATATTCAATGAAGATATGGCCGAATTCATTTTCAAAATTTACATAAGTAATTTGATGGGGCTAAGGGTTTAGATAAGGGTTACGACAAAAAGCCCCAACCGCCAGAGTGTAAACAAGGCTCAAAATGTTTCTAATAAAATGTTCTTTAAGAAAAATCATGTTTTCAAAATTCCCCCTGAAAAGAAACGCCTTGTTTTGGAAAGTATTTATCAAAATTTTCGCAAAAAAAAAAGAATTTTTAAGGGAAATCATTAATATTCATGAATATGCAAATGAGATAATTTAAATAAGATAACTACAAACAAAAGAGCGAGTCATAAGCTTTCATTTGATACCATTTTGACACCTGTAGGTCAATATTCAATGGAAATATGACCAAATAAGTGTTATAAATTTGAATGCAAAAATGATAGGGTAAAGGGTTTAAGATAAGGGTTACAGCCAAAAGCCCCGACGGCCAGAGTGCAAACAACGCTCAAAATGTTTCTAAGATAATGTACTTTATGAAAAACTATGTCTTCTTGCATTAGAAATAAATGATAATTGTAGAAAAAAAACTTTTTCGAATATTTCGGCCAGTTCTTATACTTGATTGCACATAAAGCATATTTTGAAGAGGAGTAATGACGTCATAATAATTACATAATTAAAAAAATCATGATTCATAGGTAGTGAAATACATGCTCATACATATGGATTCAAATAAATAGATTTAAACATTCATTTGATATTTTTTATTAATTTTTCCCTTTCCCTTACCCCAAACCAGATTGTCATTCACGTCGTGAAGGGTACCTATATAAAGGTAAGGGTAAAACATATTTAGCTACTCTTCATGTCGGATATCATCACTGAAAAACATCCGTCAGATGTATATCTACAAATATATATAGGTGTCCTTTTGTCCTTTTTTCTGGTAATACTTACCCCATTTTCCTGGTCCTGGCCCAAGGACTACTACCCCCGTTTAGAAAAAAGTCTGGAAAACTAATTCACCGGACTGACGGACGGACAGACGGACGGACGGACGGACAGACGGACGGACGGACGGACTGACGGACAGAGTGCAAACCTAAAGTTCCCTTCGGCTTCGCCGGTAGGGGACTAATAACCATCTTACCGGCTATTAACGAATTCATTTCATTTCATAGTTTTTGTTCCACTTAAAACTTCGCTTTATTGGTAGCCCAGCCTTGAGCTGGGCTACCTTTGTAACGATTTTAAAATTTTAACATGCAGAGTTAGGGAGGCGATTATTGTAAGAATTGTTAGACATATTTGTTGAAACTGGTTAAATTGTACGTTGATAATGATTGTTACATTAACAACATGTTTGTTTTAATATGCTTACACCATTTACGAGGAAATACAATGCATAAAACTTGCATTTGTATACTTTTTTAATTTCCCCCAGATGCGAATTACTAACCGCTTAATAATGTGACCGGATCGGTCCATAGAAATACCGAAACACACGAAGAACTATAACACATCATGTTAACTATTGTTGTTTTTGCTTAATAACAGCAAGAAGAGAATTTTGTATGAAGTTTTGAATAAATAACGGTAATATATATTCGCTATGAACTGATCCATTCTAAAATCGATACTGTAAATGTGTTTCGGTATATACTAATGTGTTTCGTTATTTCTATGGACCAACTCAGGGGCGATAACCAATCTAATCTGATAAATACTACTATATTTCAATAGAACATAGTTTAGAACATAGTTTATTAACAAATATCAAGAAGGTCGTTGACCCATGAGGATTGCACAATACAGCATACAAAACAATACAATATGACGGACATTTTGGACTTAAGTAGATAAATCAGTATATACATACAAAAAGACATACATTCAGTTAAACCTTAATAATGAGATGGAAACTGTATCCACCTTTTGTTAAACTTGCCAGAGAACGAAAACGAAAATGGCAAGAATAACAGTGGATGCATACAGGTAATTAAGGCATGAAACATTTTTGGCTAGGTGGAATCATTGATAAAAGAAAATACAGTATTCATCGTACAAATTCGTATTTAAGTAGTGACCTAAGAAAACTTCAGAGAATATTATGTCAGACGAAGGGTTATCAGCATTTTCTTTCATAAAAAAATGTAGATAGTACTAGATACGAGGCTCATTTACACATTTCCATTGGCAAGAACCAATAAATTTGCAATCGTTTACAATTGATTAAGAAACGAGTTACAAAGAAGACATATAAGGAACGTCCTATTTCAATACAAATGAATAGTAAATATTAATTTATATCCTATTAACATGCTAAAGCCTTTGATTAAAGGCGATCATATTTCTGTCATACTACTTTTTGTGTACAAGTAAAAGTTCTGTTAGAAATTGATAAACAAATGTAGTAGCTGCAATTAAAACCCGTGTAGTCGCGGTTTTTCCTTGCTGATACGACATTCTTAGAAGTACAATTTGAATTTGGAGGCACTGCGTCAGTCAATATTTTCCTGGTATCAGTCATATTCTAGCTCATAACACTAATGACACGGGAAAATAATATCAAACATTCATTCCAACAACGTATGAACTTAGTCATCTACCTTTATAGACTAGTGTGTAAAATCATTTAATGCGTTGCAGAGAGCATCGAGAAAAAGGGAGAAAACTACGTGATTATTTTTTCCCTTTTTCTTGATGCTTTGTTGCAAGAACTGGTTTGTGTGGACATTGGTTACTTAAACATTTACATAACATTTACATACTGGCAAAACGAAATTTCCATGAAATCTTCTAATGTTTACATTAACAATAAGTTCAACTTCTGTTGTACAGTACATCATTTCTTAATTCAAATGATTTTAAAACAAAATAACTTAACTTCTTCACAGTTGATTTATCTGTTTTGCTAACAAGATCTATGAATTTAAACATATTTGGTCTTTTCCAGTAAAATGTTGGTAAGATTTCTTTTCTTAAATCTTTATTTATTTCACACTCCATTACAAAATGGTATTCGTCTTCCAATTTTCTACATATCGTGCATTTGCGCTCATTTAATGGAGTTTGGATAGGCTTGTTCCATCTTCCTGTTTCCACACAAAGTCTATGTGAGGAGACACGAAGACGAGACAGGCTTTTCCTAAATTTAGTTATATGTAATATGTTAAGATATGGTTGAAAACGAAAATCGGCTATTGTTCTATAAAAGGTTGCACGACTGGAATCGTTTAAACGTGCGCGCCAACCCTGCAAGAATTGATCGTTGATTCTTTGTTTAACTAAAGAAAGAAATATTTTTGCGTTACCTACAGTTTGAGAATGCCACACGTGCGGAAAACCCAAAGTGAATAGCGTGTCCCTTAGGAGTGAGCACCAATTTTTACATCGAGGGTTGTCTTGTAAGTCCCTAAGTAAAACCTGATAAATGATATGTATGTATTTGTGGGGTTTTGTATGCAAAATCTTTAACCAAAATTTTATAATTGATACGTAACGAGAACTGATCAAAGGCATTCTCCCCAATTCACCATAAATAAAATCATTTTGTGCTGACTTTTTTACTCCCAATAACCGCTTACAAAACTGGAGATGGACTCTCTCTAAAGAATCGCCCACGGCAAAACCCCATATCTCACACCCATAATTAAGAATCGGACGGACCAATTTATCGAACAATTCTAATTTATGTTGGACCGATATATTTGTGAATCTGTATAAGTACTTGTTTAATCTGAATATTGCCTTTAAGGATTGGCCAGCAAGAGTATTTTGAGCTAACGCCATAGAGCCACCTGTTGTAAATACCAGACCCAGATATACAAACTTGTCAACAATTTCGATAGCCATGCCGTTATATTTGAACGCAAGGTCGTTTTCTAGCCTACCCCCCTTTCTGAAGACCATAACTTTCGTTTTGGATGCATTGACAGAAAGTTTCCATCTTTCGCAATACTGGGAAAGTAAATCAAGATTAGATTGTAACTCTTGAGGACTATTAGCAAATAAAACAATATCATCGGCATACAAAATCATGAAAAGTTTAAACATATAGATGTCAATCCCATTAGCGCTGTTTGCAGAGTACATCTCTTCCAAATCGTTCAGAAACATAGAAAAAAGAAATGGTGATAAACATTCACCTTGTCGAACACCTAGTGTACATTCAAAACTGTCGCTTAATTCATTCAAATATTTTACTCGAGACTTAACGCTACCATACATGGATTTTATAATATTCAAAATTTTTCCCCTAACTCCAAGTTTAATAAGTTTAAGCCATAAATTATCCCTTGTTATGTAATCAAAGGCCTTTGAAAAGTCAATAAAAGCACAAAAAAGTTTTTTGTCATTATTTAGCATATGATTTATCAGGCCGTGTAATACATATATGTTATCTATGGTACCCATTTGACTTCTAAATCCTGCTTGTGCTTCAATGTAAACGTTATATTCCTCTGCCCATGAGCATAACCTATTGTTTAATAAACGAGTAAAAAGTTTTCCAAAAGTGCTTAATAACGTGATTCCTCTATAATTATTTACTTCGTTTATACTGCCTTTCTTGTGCAGTGGTATAACAAATCCTTCGGACCATGACTCTGGAAAATACCCGATTTCAAGAATTTTGTTCAATAAAGGTAGCAAGTAAGGAACTAAAGTAGTTTTACCATGTATGAAAAACTCATTAAGATACAAATCAGGGCCCGCGGACTTTCCACTTTTCAATTGATTTATAGCTTTAATAATTTCATCGTGCGTAAAAGGCAAATTTAATTCGTCAAACATCACGTCAAACTCATCCTTTTCATAACGTTCTATGAAGTATATTACATCTTCATCTGGGTTGAAAAATGGGTCACTCGGGTTATTGACACTTTTGAAATATTGTTCAAACGAATCAATCGGTATATTAGAAGTTTTTATGCCACAAGACTTTTTCAACATATTCCAATATAACTTTGCATTTTTCTGTTTTGCAGAGAGCAATTTTTGTGTTTCGTTTCGATCATGCTGTAATCTAGCGTTATTTACGGTTCTTTTATAATCTGAACGCTTTTCTGTCAAAACGGACCTATTGAAATCTGATTTGTTACTCCTATAACGATTTAAAGCTGAATTAAATAATTTGCGCTTTTCTCTACATTCTACAGTATACCATTTATTTCTTTTGTTATCATTGTCATTGAAATTTGTGTGTACTTGTTTTTTATTTGAGTTAATGTTACGTTTAAAAAGAGGAGAAACCACTGCATCGATTACCATCGAAAATTCAGATAGACAAGAATCAATATCATTTTTACAAGAACATGAATCGATGCTATTTTGTAAACCAGTTAGTTTGTCATGAGTATCAGGCGACGCAAGTCGTTCCTTATAGAGAGACTGCTTTTCTTTATCCCAGATATAGGCATGTGTAATTTTCTCATTATTACTGATTTCATTTTCGTTTTCACTCATAACTTTATCAAATGACAGACTGAAATTAACTAAACAATGATCAGATAAAATATTAGGATCGTGAACATTAAAAGAATCTATTCTAGACATAATGTTCTGTGAGGTAATTACATAATCGACTACGCTCGAACCCCTGGCACCAACAAACGTGTAACGCCCTATACCTTTGTCAGTGCCAGTTCGACCGTTAAGAATACGAAAACCTGTCTGTTTGCATAGCTCTAGTAACATGGTACCGTTACTATTTAAACGACCCTTATCCTGCGATATGCGATTTAAGCTACTATCGACAGTATAATTGTCAGGTAAAACACTGTTAATTGACAAATTGTCATCGGAGACAAAATCCGGTAACTCAGAAGTGCGTGAATTAAAATCACCACACAGAACAAAATTTAAACTATTATGATCATCAACATCAAGTGAACAAATAAATTCAAGCAATCTGTCGTATGTATGGACATCCACAAGATCTTGTCTACTGCTGTTTTCTGGAATTACATAGCATAAACATACAAATAAATCATCAGACAGACCTAAAACAGTTTTACTAATTTTTATACACAATATATCATCGGAGCTCTCAAACACCAAAGTGTCTTCAGTTACAAATTCGTTTCGAACATAGACGATAACACCACCCGATGATCGTTTACTCCCTTGTTTATTTTCGGACCTGTGTAACGCAAAAAATTCAAAGTTTTCAACTTGTAAATCAGAAAACTCATTCGACCAGGATTCTGTAAAAAGCACAATGTCATGATTTTCAAAAACGTTTTTTAACTCAGGAGAACAAAGTTTGTTCATACGTTTGGTGCTTAAACCCTGTACGTTCAAGAGAGCACAACGTAGCGCGACCTTCTGTGTGTTTGACTAGAGGTTATCGGTCTGTTCAACCGAGACCCCGTTTGCGCTATTTATAGTTTTTGGTAATCCCTCAGCACTTGTTGATGGTCTATTTTGGGGTTCTGGAAAAACACATTGTTTATTTTTAGTAACACTCGCGTTACGCTTATATGGACGAGCGGATTCCGACCTCTTTTCTGACCGAACTGCTGCACGTGAGGTACGTGCTCTTCCACGCACGGGGGATTTGCTTGTTGTACATGTAGTATGTGTAGTATTCGAGCTAGTTGTTTGTATGGGATTTACTTGTGAATTAGTGTTAGTGTCTGTGTTTGAGTAAATTCCACTTACAAGTGTTGATGAGACTGACTCAACGTTATCGTTTGGCAAATGGGCCGGCTCGGACTGGATAGAGATTGTGTCGCTTATATCGTTCAAATTTGCACTGACTATGGTTTCAATTAACGGCAACGACGGAATAGACGACAGGGACTGCACAGACGGACGGACAAATATAGTACTATCACTGGGTGGCAACGACATCGACTGCACAGACGGACTGACAAATGAGGTACTATCACTGGGCGGCAACGACATCGACTGCACAGACGGACCGACAATTGTAGTAATATCACTGGACGGCAACGACATCGACTGCACTGACGGGATGACATTTGGAGTACTATAACTGGCCGGCAACGACACCGACTGCACAGATGGACCGACAAATGGAGTATGACCTACTGCACTATGCATCGTATTACTAACGCGTACCAGGGGATTTGGACATAGATCCTGATCAGATTGTACCTGTTCACTTTGTGTTTTGGATATTTGTTCGTGTCTATGTTCGTAATGTTTATTGTGTACCTTTGTGACTGGGTCTACCGACATTGGAGTATATAATTGTTCACTTGTGTGTCTCTGTGGTCCTGGATTAACTTGTGATCGGATCGGGTCTAAAACTGTATAGTCATTCTGTGATGCCGGTATGTAACTATTTTGATTACCACTTTGATGTTTCGCTTGACCACTGATTTTGTCCACTAGATCTAACCTGCTTTTGTTAATACTAACCGACCACCCCGCAAGTTCGTCCTTTACCAAACGACCATTCCTTAACAACTTGGCAGGGTAAACAATTTGTACTTTTGCATCAGGATCATCTCTCCTCATTTGCTTATACAATGGCCAAAGACGGGATCGAGCCTCTTGTATTTCTTTTGGAAAGTCATAGTCAATAGAAATGCTAGTACCTCTTAACATGTTGGCTCTACTCATGATGTCTTCTGTATCACAGTAATCGCGGAAATTCACAATAATTGGGCGATGTTTGGTACTATTTCTGTCAAATTTACCTAGTCTATGTGCTCTAGCAATGTACATACCATTAGAATCAAGGTCTAAATGATCGGAGATCAAATCACGAATAATTTGGAAACAACTTTCTCCTCTGTTTTCGGCGATCCCTCGAAAAATCAAGTTATTTCTCCTGGATCTTGCTTCGATATCGATGGATCTGAAGGCTAGTGTTTTCAATAACTCAGTCTGAATTTTTGTCGTTTGGTCAATATGGCCTAGCTTTTGACCTACGCCCGTTAACACTTGCTCCAATTTGTTAAGTCTAAAGCTAGAGTTCATTTGCTCCGTTCGGATACATCTTAATTCATCAAATAGCATCACTAGCTTTTCATCTGAAGAGGAATGAATAAAACCTTGCCTTATATTGTCAATTTGTCCATATTGTTGATGATTGTTTACGATTTCACCATCGGATCTGGGTTCCCGCCCTTGGAAAATTTCAAACCGGTTTTGGGTCGTCACTGGTTGAAACATCATTTCGCAGCAATAAACGACAATCAAAGCCACCAAAATAAAACCGTCATAAACTCTCGATGTTGATGTAGTAGATATGATTCTTCAATGGTACCAAATACTCTTTAAAACATCAAAATAAAATTATCTTTGGTGACCAGCGTATAAAACACGTCCTATGTCCGCCATATTTAATTACCCCAAGTCCCCTACCGGCTTTATGTATGCGTTTAGAAAAAGAAGCCCGAAAAATTCTAAGTCCAGCATCCGTATCTTCCTCAAAAACCATTGGACCGGAACGAAACTCAAACTTGTTCTATAACTCATCAATGCGAGTCTACATACCAAAAATCAGCTCAATACCTGCAAGCATTTAGAAAAAAAGTCCGGAAAACTGTAATTTCCCAGTAATTTTCGAAGTCCAGCGTCCGTATCTTCCTCAAAAATCATTGGACCGGAACGAAACTCAAACTTGTTCTGTAACTCACTGATATGTGTTCATATACCAAAAATCAGCTCAATACCTGCAAGCGTTGAGAAAAAAAGTCTGGAAAACTGTAATTTCCCAGTAATTTTCTAAGTCAAGCATCCGTATCTTCCTCAAAAATCACTGGACCGGAACGAAACTCAAACTTGTTCTGTAACCCATCAATGCGGGTCTATAAACCAAAAATCAGCTCAATAGCTACCCCCGTTTAGAAAAAAGTCTGGAAAACTAATTCACCGGACTGACGGACGGACAGACGGACGGACGGACGGACAGACGGACGGACGGACGGACTGACGGACAGAGTGCAAACCTAAAGTTCCCTTCGGCTTCGCCGGTAGGGGACTAATAACCATCTTACCGGCTATTAACGAATTCATTTCATTTCATAGTTTTTGTTCCACTTAAAACTTCGCTTTATTGGTAGCCCAGCCTTGAGCTGGGCTACCTTTGTAACGATTTTAAAATTTTAACATGCAGAGTTAGGGAGGCGATTATTGTAAGAATTGTTAGACATATTTGTTGAAACTGGTTAAATTGTACGTTGATAATGATTGTTACATTAACAACATGTTTGTTTTAATATGCTTACACCATTTACGAGGAAATACAATGCATAAAACTTGCATTTGTATACTTTTTTAATTTCCCCCAGATGCGAATTACTAACCGCTTAATAATGTGACCGGATCGGTCCATAGAAATACCGAAACACACGAAGAACTATAACACATCATGTTAACTATTGTTGTTTTTGCTTAATAACAGCAAGAAGAGAATTTTGTATGAAGTTTTGAATAAATAACGGTAATATATATTCGCTATGAACTGATCCATTCTAAAATCGATACTGTAAATGTGTTTCGGTATATACTAATGTGTTTCGTTATTTCTATGGACCAACTCAGGGGCGATAACCAATCTAATCTGATAAATACTACTATATTTCAATTTTGTTTTAGTTTTCTATGACACAAGTGCCGCTGTGGTCTAATGGGTAGAGTGCTAGGCATGGCATACCAAAGTCTGAACACTTTTTTTCCATAGGTTCGAGACCCACTCACGCTAGATTCTTTTTTCCTTTTTTGTATAATATATTTTTAAATCAATAAGAAAGTTTTCATGAATTCTTCAAATACGCTTTACTTTTTCATTGGCAGCCGAGCCATGAGCTATGAGATATGCCCGTGTAGAGTTTGTTAGGCGACCATTGTACAAAATGTTCGACCTATTTGTTGAAAATGGTTGAAATATATGTCGATAAGGATTATTAAATTAAAAGCACATTTTTTTTGACATGTTAAGACATTCACGAGGAAATATACTGCATAAAATATGAATTTGTTTATTGTTTCATATCCTTCAATTTCGATAGGGACAAATCCAAATTGTGTAAATACTTTAAACTTTTATAAGCTTCATAAAATGTAAAAGCTTGAGTGGTACAGTGGTTACGACACCGGACAAAGAGTTCATCATAGCTTATATGTCATGGGTTCAAGTCTCGCTAGCGCTCGATTTTTTCATATTTTTTTTTTAAATATTTTTTTTTTTTCATTGTTTTAGTTCAGCTGCTGATCATGAGTAATTCATTGAGCATTCAAAACATGATTGTTTCTGTAAACTTAAATTTTGTATTTTATCTGTTTTTGTAAACTTAAATTTTGTATTTTATCGAATGCTATGGTATGATTATTTTATACTCAAGTCAGTGAATGTAAGCCCTAGTAAGATTTTTCTAAACAAGCTTTGGATTTTAAGCTTCATAAAGGAAAAGGCTTGGAAACACAGAGGCGAAAGAAAAAATGCTGGTAACCAGGGGCCCGTACTATCAACGATCTTACGACCACGATTTGTGTAAACTGTGTAACAAAACATCTGATTGAACGAGAAATCAGATTGGGCCAATCAGGTTTTCTGTTTCAAGTAATTACGCAAAAACAAATCGTACGATCGTTGATAATACAGACCCCTGCATTTTTTCTGTTTGCCAAAATATTTCCATGGTATGTTGAACATCTTTATCAATTCAAATTAACTTAAATTTTGCTATTTGGGAAATGATTATATCAGGTTAAACCAGAATGCTTCAAAGGGTCACGCGACAAGATAAAACGCGGAATGACGCCTTTGCAGTCGCGGTAGCGACCTGGAAATTGCTTTTGGTCGAGCTTGAATTTTTTTTTTTTTTCAAAATATTTGCTGCGTTTACAAGTATTTGATATTGACGTTAGATAAATGTGAATTCATATTACAACCACCAAGTTATTGTAATAACAATCTCCATTTAGGCGCCATCAGCTCCATTTCTCCGATATAGCTAAATAAGTCTCATTGTGAACTTTAGGGAAAAATGACTCGATTGACCATATGGTTGACATTATTAGCAAGCAAATAGTCAAACATGGATCCTCATCGGCTAGTGCATACATACCGTCTGATCAACACCCATGATTAGCTCTCAAAGCTTCTTCACAACATGTAGTAGATTCAAACTGACAGAATGTCGTTTAGTATTTTTTTCATGTTTTAAAATCATTTGCCACACCAATTTGTTTTGCTACCGGGTACATCAAGAATATAACTGATGTAAAATATAAATATAAGATATATAGCAGACAATGTATAAAAAGCAATGTTTATGGATGACCTATACTTATTTACTTCGTCTTGCTCAAGCTATGGTTACAGAATGTACCATGTCCAAAACAAGATAGATCGCGTATTGACACCCCTAACAAGTAAAATAAGGGATATAATAATAGTGAGAAAATATGTGGGATCTGAGAAATCCAGATATATTCAGAAATGTTTTATTTTCTACTAATATTTGTATACTATGACATACACTTTTGACATGGATTCTCTTTGTCGTGAACATTGAAAATGAAACTGTCGGATTCTGGCCACTTGCTAAATGATTTAGTCCACAAATTTAGTCAAACAAACAAACAAACAAACATTATTACCACTGCCAATTTGATCTGAACCTATCAAAGTCTCAACGTTTGTAATAGCATACTGGTACGCCACATCGAATGCATAAATCAAGGCCATATCACGACTAAACATTGGTATCACAGAAACTTAATTTAAAAGATTTCTTTTACCCATTCTACACACATAGTTCTTATTCGATCTGACCTAAACATCGGCAATTAGTGCCTGTTCCCATCATTTTCAAGTAGACACCATGCAGAAACTGTTTGAATTATTGCTGGCCAAAAGATTCTGGGCTACTTTGGATGCTATGCACCAAAAATTTGTCTTGTCACTGTATATTGAATGCACGTGCGCTTCATCGCTGTTAATTGAATGCACGTGCGTCGTCATTGTTTTCTCTGCATTTTTCGAGCCTCGTTTTGATAGTGTCGATTTGTTACTATTTTAGTAACAACTCTCATGTATACAATGTTAATTTCCCAATAACCCATTGTTTGTCTCCGGAAGTTAAAGTGACATTTCACATTTAAATCACTTCTTAAAAGTATGTCTTGATGCAAAGATTGTTAATTCTAATGCGTAGAAATGCTATCAGTTTTGTGAAGTTGTTATTTATAAGCGAAAAATATGCCTTCAAACTTGAGACAGAAATGACAAATTCTATACAAATCTGAACAATTGTCCACAACAATTTGTTTAATTTTAGTACAAAAATATATATTTCTCGTAAATGGTTAAATATTTTGGCTTGAAATTTTCAGAATTTTCATAAGAAAACATGCTCTTTCAGATAGAATAAAAGTTAAATTTATGTAAAAATAATTGTGAAATGTCACTTTAATGCGAGTCTTCAGAGAAGACTCGGATTATCGGAAAATTTTTGCGGGTACACACTAAAACATAAATGAAAGGAGTCTTTTACAAAAATAATATAAATCAAAATGGCATATGATATCATATCTTCATCTTTTTTTTTAATTTGTTGTTGATAAGCGAAAAACACTCCTTTATAGTTGAGAGAGAAAAGACAAATTCCAGAAACATGAATTGCTGTTGACATCGGTTTGAATAATTTGAACACATAAATATACATTTCTCGTAAATGGCGCAATGATTTGGCTTGAATTTTTTAAAATTTTCATAGGAAAATATGCTCTTTCAGATAAAAATGAAAGTAAAATTTATGACAGACTAGTCTGGAATTTTACTCTGAAAGCTCATGTGGTCAAAGAAAGGAAAAATTAGAAAAAGGAAACTGTGAACATTATAGAACATGATATATTCAAGTGGTAGTTGCGCCTTTTCAACATTATCAACGCTTTAAAAAGTTGTGGAATAACACCCATTACTTTTTTTTTGTTTGTTATTGTTGTTGAAGCTGTTTTGTTGTTGTTGTTGTTGTTGTTGTTGTTGTTTTTAGATAACGGATATTATATCAAATGTCGTGTTTGCTTATTTATCAACCTTGTCGTAATATATTAGAACAAGGATGCGTCGTTTAGTGCCTTGCTTTATATAAACAAGAAGACCATTATGGTCCTAAATCGCGCACCTGAATCAAGATGACAAGAGTGACAATGACAATTGTTTTTCAAATTCAAAGGCATGAAACTAAGGACTTTCTATTCCGAAACAATTTAGTGAAAATTTTGTTCAAATCGATCCTTTAAGATTTGATATGAATTAGCACAATGGTTTATTTTTTTGATAATTACATGTATTTCATGGTTTTGCAATATACAACATAGGGCTCATTTTCAAAGCATACTGATCTGTTAGAGATTGATCATTCATTAACATTATTTGGACTTGAGAAGTTAAAATTTGAAAGAATATAGCAAAAGATTACCATCTGATAAGCTAGGCTTATCCCTTCCTCGTATCTTATTTGTTTACATAATGATAAGAACCACTGGGCCAGCCAGAGCAACAGATAAGAGAAAGGTAAGAGAAATGGGAATGAGACTATGAATGAACCGGGATCTGGAAAACGTCCCTTATAGCAATTTCAAAAAGTGGGTTTGAAGATCAGACTGTTGTCAAATGCAGTCCAATATGCATCCATACTGCTCTCTTTAAAATACTACAGGTCACGAAGAAGCTATTAGAGAACAACATGGATCCTGATCAGACTGTGCGTATGCACAGGCTGGTCTGGATCTATGTTTGGCTCAAAGCCTTAAGGGACGTTTTTCCAGATCCTGGCTCAAATCTGTTATTCAATAACCCTATGTAGTGTGTATCAAATTAAATCCTTTCAAGCAGATACTTGAAATGATCACCAACAACATAGGGTTTAATGAATATTGAAACATAACTTTGCTTTTTGAAAAGCAAATTATCTCCTCTTATCTGCAGATTGTATGATCCTTGTAAATTGTAGAACACATAATATAGGGTTTAGTTTCCATGTATATTGATGATTTCTTGTATTCTGGAAGCCATTGATTTTGAGAAGAATCATTCAAGGACATTTCCTGCAAAGTTTGATTAAATTTGGCCCAATGGTTGATTTTCAAAGAATTTTCTTATTATTCCTCTAAGTCTGAATAGCACCTCCCTCCATGTCACGCCCGCAATTTTGACAAACATGAAAATTTGTTAACAAATGATGAAAAGAGTCACTCAAGGACCATTCCTGTCAATGGTTGATTTTTAAAGAATTTTCTTATCATTTCTCTGAGTCCGATAAACTATGCCCTACCACGCTCACATTTTTTGTTAAATCAAAAATTTGCGAACAAATTTTGGAAAGGTTCACCCAAGGAACATTCCTACCAACTTTGATCAAAATTGGCCCAATGGATTAGGAGGAGAAGATGTTGAAAGAAATTGTGAACGTACGGAGAGACAGACGGACGGACGACGGACAAAAAGTGACCACAATAGCTCACCTTGAGCAGGTGCTCAGGTGAGCTAAAAAGCCGTTTTTCCTAAATTAGCTTCTTCTTCTTCTTCTTCTTCTTCTTCTTCTTCTTCTTCTTCTTCTTCTTCTTCTTCTTCTTCTTCTTCTTCTTCTTTTTCTTCTTATTCTTCTTCTTCTTCTTCTTCTTCTTCTCCTTCTTCTTCTTCTTCTTCTGCTTCTTCTTCTCCTCCTTCTTCTTCTCTTCTTCCTCCTTCTTCTTCTTCGTCTTCTTCTTCATCGTCGTCTTCTTCTTCTTCTGCTTCTTCTTCTTCTTCATTATCATTTTCTTCTTCTTCATCTTCTTCCCCTTCCATGGTTTGATAAGCATTAACCTATTTGGACGAGCAGCTTGAGACTCGGTAAGGATGTTGTGGTAGCACTGGTAGGATCATAACGTCGCTTTTCAACGAAAACCTCGTAACTGCAGCTTATTTCAAGCTGCAGATACGAGGTTTTCGTTGAAAAGCAGCGATATGGGGTTTCGATTTGAAAACTCATGCAAATGACAAAATGGATCTTATCGCAGATACGGCTCAAATGGACATGGTGTTAAAGTCCATTTTATTTGTGACCCGTCACGCTAAAAGAGACCTTATCCGAACTACTAAAATCCATTTTTTTACAAACTTGTCAGACCCAGCACAGGTCAACCAGATCCCGAATGCGGAAAAAACATAAAGTAAGATAGGGAAAACATTCCAGATTTAAAAAAAATACATAAAGTTAAAAGTGTCGGCCCTAGTCTGGCTGAGCAGACTGACTAGGGTCGATATTTTTCACACTTCCTATAGACGCTTTCATTTAGGAGAGTATTCAAATTACCTCCCTTGTGATGACGTCATCAGAGGAAAAACCGGAAAAGTTGTAAATACGGGAACCCCGACCTTTCAATCGAGGATAAAGGTATTTATTGGTTTATTCAATTATAGTCGTTTTCCATATCAATTTCGGTACTTGGATAGCGGTTGCTGATGCTGTTTCGTGCTTCAAATGGTGTATTTTGATAACAAAGCTTCGGTTTCAACTTTGTCATGTGTTTACGCGACCTTTTCCGCTTGCAGATTAACCAGGCTTCGTTTTATTTTGAACCCAAATCATCCGATTTGTTATACATGAACATTATCATTTCATTCCAGATGTGGACGAGAGCATAATTCACCATGAATGATGTGCACCAATTGAACTAGAAGGGAATTTATTTTATATTATCGACGACGTTACGAGAAAAAGCTTTACCTTACATGCGCCAGTCAGTGAGTCACCACAGAATTTATCGACTAAAGGGACAACTTGTACAAAGAAACAATAGTGACGTAGATTCTTTGGATCAAGAATCAGCCAGTTCTGTATTGACTTTACCCAGAAGAAAAAGAAGTTCAAAGGTGTACCAAACTGACATTGTCTTTTCACGAAAAATATCCCATAACAAGAGGCAGTAGCTGGTTACCTGCATTTTCATTTTTCATTCAATGTTTTTCATGATTTTTGTGCTAATTTTTTGTTTTTGAAAATTTGAAAGGAGCTCAGAGTAGATCATTTAGAAGCATCATAGCATTGAAAAATACGGACCGTCTAATACTGATTTTGACCTAAAGGTAGTCCAACCCAATTAGATTCATGCAATGTTGAAATGTTTCGTATGACATCGTGAAGTAAACATTCATAACTACATGTAATAATTAATTGAACATATTCATGGGATGTCGTAAACATTTGGCAATGGACAGTTTCATTATCCAATGTTTATGATGTTGCCTGAATAATTTGGAAGTCACATTCATGTATCTCATTAGGGTTGGGCTACCTTAACCCTTTCCTGAACAAGCCGAGCCCCGATAGCTCAGTCGGTTATGTTAGAGTCTGTCCATCCAGGGGTCGCAAGTTCGAACCTCGGCTCAGCCAGTATTGATTATGACACTTGACAAAAGTCATTTATATCTCACCAATGGGTGTAAATCATCTATGTGAGAGAGCAGCTGGAGGCTCGGTTTGGATTGTAGTGGTGCTGGTGAGAGAAATACCAGGAAGCTACGGTTAGGTACTCCGGTCATTGTTATATGACCACAGCAGTTGAAAAAGGCGTAAAACCCCAATATAATCAAATTTCCCAAACAAGACCTGGTTTTAACATCCCTTACAAAGAAGGCTTGGGAAAACATTGAGACAATGGGAGAAAATGCTGATTACAAAACATTTTCTACTTTTGCCTCAATAATTTCTTAGATAATTGTACACAAATCTTATCTGAATCTTCATCACTTTTGTTATACACAGCTCAGCTTTTTAATTGATCCACCCTAAAATTTAGTTGTTTGGAAAAAGGTTCAACATGAAATTGAATAGCCTAGTATTGCAGATTTCATTTCACATGAGGCTGCTTTCAGGGTTGCTACGGGTCAGGGAAAAGTCAGGGAAATTTAAATTTTCTCAAGGTCAGGAAATTTTGTGAACTGTCAGAGAAATGTGAAATTCAGGCAAACGTCAGGGAATTTGTAGGGAATTTTGAAAAAATAAGATGCAATGTCATATAAATAATGATTTCAACATCAACTTTTAAAATTGTCTCAAAATATCGCAAGGTACTGCGAAATTACAGTGAAGAAACGATGAAACATGTCAGGGAATTTTGTAATTTTGTCAGGGAATTGTCAGGGATTTTTATTTCCTCAGACTTTTGGCATTCCTGGCTTTAGGTTTTATTATCATGCTGTAGACAACAAAAATGATATTAAAAAGGAAGGCATTAGTGTACAATATAGCACAGAGAATATTGAGATAAAAGGAGAAACTGCTGGTCATCAGCAGTTCCTTCTTTTACCTCAATGTTTTCCAAGGCCTTTTCTATTAGGGACTTCAAAACCAGGTCTTGTTCGGAAAAGGGTTAAATAACAATTCACTGTATTCAGTAATATTTACTTGTAAATCTTTTATATCTGCGTACTATGATACAAGTCTTTTTGAAGAATGTTACGCAATATGTGTAAGCGTAGGGTTAATCATTAAAGATAAGTTAAAATTTTGTTAGGTCTGGTAGAGAAGTTTGAAATTGAATGTGCAGTAAAATGATGTAAGCTTGATAAAAATTTGAAACATTTGATTCTTTTCAAGCCCAATAATGACATCTCCCAGACTCCCACCATTTATTTCTCTTTCATGTTAGTGACTGTGTCCATTAGCATCATCCAAACTTTGTGTTGACAAAATGGGATTTTTCAACAATGTAACAGAAAATATTGAGGCAAAAGGAGAAAATGCTTTTATCAGCTTTTTCTTCTTTTAGCTCAATGTTTTCCCAGACCATTTTTATCAAAAAAAATCACCCACTGGGGCTCTGAAATGCATCAGAGTATGTGGTGACTGGCCAGTGACATTTCAGTGCAGAGTGGTGTGAGAAAGCCAGGAAAGTAAGTTTGGTACAATAGCCTGTTTAACACTTTTCCAAACAAGATCATGCCCCAATTTCTCGAAACAGCATTCAAGTTGGACCAGCCTAGGAATTGGCTTTTTACGATAGGGTTTAACCCCAGTAAATCAAATCAAATCCATTTCCTACATATATCCTGACCTATATCTCTTTAGTAATTGTGATGGAAACACAGGGAATCAATGGTTTGGTGCTCCAACTGCTGCAACCTATTACTGGCAAAAGTAGTGGGACACTTTTAACTAACAAACAAGACATGTTCAAAGTGGTCCAATTTCAAGCAGACATTGATGAAATTCTTCGGTGTAAAATAAGGCAAAGTTTAACCCCCATTTTCCTAAGGGTCTGATATAACCAACATTTTATTCTTTACCCTCAATGTTTTCTGATCCTCTCTTTTGAAGTGACCTTAAAAATGATTGGGAAAGAGGCAATCCCGCATATATATCACAAAATTAAAACTGTAAAACAGTTTGCGAATTGATAAAATTAGGTTACAGTGTAAAACTCAAAAGAATTTTGAATAATTTTTACTGAAAATTTATTAGAATTCAGTTCAACTAACCTAAAAAAGAAAACTAAACAATTTTATGAGGGGCATCAACCCTTTCCTCAACTAGACCCAGTTTTGATGTATCAGGGTCCCCTTGATATCTAGAGGTTTGAGAAAATATTGAAGCAAAAAGAAGAAAATGCAAATGATAACCATTACTTTTTCTCTTTTTGCATCAATATTTCAGTCCTGTTGTAGACAAAGTACAGTTTGAATATTTTTTCTGAGATAAATTGTTGTGGTCTGCAGCATCTCTCTAATTGGAACAGTATTTAGTTGTTTGGGAAAGGGTTAAAACCATGTACACCTATATATGAGTCATAGATAGCTGCTGCGGATCCAGAATGTCTGTAGAGGGGGTTCAGATATACAAAAAGGTGACCCTGGGTTCATTTTACCAAAGTATTACACAAATTAGACTGAAGTTCCACTTGGAAATTTCACAAACAACTTTACAAGACCTGGTTTTGATGTCCCTATTAGAAGCAGCTTGAGAAAACATTGACAAAGGAAGAAAATGCTGATAATCAGGGTTTTCTCACTTTGTCTCATTATTTTCTAGGCTACAGTACATTTTACAAAAATCTTGTCTTTATCAACATGAATTTTGACAATAATTGCAACTCTTGCCGCTTGGGAAAGGGATAATCAGGCTATAAACCCCCGACCACCCAACCCCCCCATGGGCGGATCTAGATGGGGGTCAGGGGGGTCCGGACCCCCCCTCCCCTTGCATTGGCCGAAAATTTAATTTTGACCATATTAATTGAGTGTAATGTTACATGTTTACTATTGTTTAAGCCATAACTTGGGCTTGGACACCCCCCCCCCCCTTGAAAAAAAAATCTTGGGCTTGGACCCCCCCCCTGGCAAAATATCCTGGATCCGCCATTGTCCCCCCGGATGCGCCACTGTATAGCACACGAGAGAATGAAATGAAAAGCTGTAAAAGTTTGTTTTGTCTTGGCAACTGTTCTTCAATTAACTTTGGATTCCTCTATGACGGTCCCGATTTTGCTTGCTGTTAATCTTCCCCCGCCCGGCATCTTCACGGAGGCTGTGTCATGTATGCAGGTCTTTCTACACAAACATCGTGGCTCATCTTTCGCACAGTGATGTAAACGTCACCCTGAAATGAGAGATGAAATCATACAATAGTTATGTAAAATAGAAAACGTGTAAAATCGAGGGAATTTAAGTCTTGGTCCGGAGTAAAAGCATCGGCAACTCTGCGTGAAGGTCGAAATCGCGATTATTTTTGCACTAAAATGGGGGAATTTTGAGCCGATTTTCCAAACAAATTGTGTTGTACTGTGTAAAAACATAATAATTCGACGTAAATAAACACAAACGTGAAATTCCTACCAGATATATCACTATAATCAGTGGAAATATCGATTGAATGTTGTATGACGTTTGTGAAAGTCCTTGGGTTTTTTGTGTACACTCCTCGCTTGACGTCACATCCGGTAAGGGAGTTAACTCTTGTAAATACGAAAATCGCTTAAATGAAAGCGTCTATAAGGTCCCTCTTAGCGTGATGGGTCATGTTTCAGGTATATTCAGCAATTCATTTTAAAAAGTGTCAAACGTCTAGGGTTAAAATAATCAAGAACAACACATTAAGGTCAAAGAGAGTTATATTTCAATAATAAATGAAGGTTCAAGAAAACTTACTATCATTTAAATATTGTAGGAAAAATATCTTTCAAATATAACTCATTCATTGTCATAAAAACAAGCCCTAAAACTGATTTTCTGGACTTACCTTTCTTACATTTTATTTATTTGAGTGAATTTTACATCTGAAATAAACATGAACTTAAACAGTTATGCCAGAAGATAATCCCTCAAATGAGTTTTCATAAGAATTCAATTCACATTACTGTATCTATTGGGCGACAGAAAACGCTTTTCAGTAGATCAAACCTTGACAATTACCATCTTTTCAAAAATGAACAAATGCTTTAACCACCTTATGAGGATTTTCAATTTATTGTAATTTCGATATTGGTGACTTTCTTGAGAAAACATGAATTTGTCAAATTGAAAATCATTCCGTGTTGAATTAATAGAAGATACATGTATCATTATCATTCACACATATTCTGTCTTAAGGTATATAACCCATCATTAAAAACACCACTTTCTAGCCATGGAACATGCATCAAATTACACACACTTGTAAATACACTTCAAATAAGTTGATTCACGGTGCCGGATTTCAAGATTACACTTCAAGAAGAAAATGATTTACAAATATCGTTTTACTCTATATTCATATGCAAGGGAGGTAATTTAAAATATTTTTGTCTAATATTTCAATAATTATGCGTTAATTTAAAATTCTAGACCGTTCAAAATGCTTATGTTTGTATTTGAAATGGAAATATAACATAGTTTAGGATTAACTGGCACTTTTCAATTTTCGCCTCTGGCTCTTATGTGCTAATGATGGGTTGTATACGTTAAAGGGACATTTCATTCCAATTTCAATTTTTTAAAGTATGTCTTGATGCCAAGATTGGTTATTCTAATGAGTATAAATACATGAACTATTAGTTTTTTAAGTTGTTGCCAATAAGCGAGAAACACGCATTTAGAGTTGAGACATAATCGATAAATTGCATATTAATCCGAACTGTTGTCCACAACAATTTGTTCAATTTTAACACAAAAATATAAATTTCTCGTAATCGGCGCAATATTTTGGCTTGAAATTTTCAGAATTTTCATAAGGAAATATGCTCTTTCAGATAAGATAAAAAATGTCACTTTAACTAACTCAGGTGAGTACTAGAGCCACAGACAAGATGGGTTTATCATTGATTATCAAAATTCTATATTGTGGGCACTTCTTTGAACCGAGACGATTCAATGAGTAATGACAACATAGGCTTAAGATTAAGATACACACATTCAGAAAACCTTTACCCATTCGTAACTGTAGCTTTGAATAGTTCCATGCGACAAGAAAGTACATGCACACATCAGCATTTTGCATATCAAAAATAAAGCGAAATATTACAGAACATTTCGTTCAATATTTACAAACATGTCTCAAATATAGAGCTTTAACCCTTTCCCAAACAAGACCTGGTTTTGACGGCCCAAGGAGGAAATGCTTTGGAAAACATTGAGACAAAAGAAGAAAATGCTGATATTCAGCATTTTCTCCTTTTGCCTCAATAGTTTATGTTATATTGTACACTTATCCAGTCTTTATCAAGGCCCATTTTGTCGTCGGCAGAGGCTTTTAAATTGGAAACCCTAAAATATTGTCGTTTGGAATAAGGTTAAACCCTTTCCCAAACGACACAATATCTTCTGGTCCAAGTCCAAATATGTCGCCGATGGCAAATGCAACGTTTCATAGAGCACATAACTTGTATAGAGTACATTTATCATAGAAAACATTTGGGTAAAGAGAGAAAATTTGATTTGTCATTAGTGTCATCTTTTGCTTTCGTGTTTTCCAAATATATCTTTACCCTTGACTTCAAAACCAGGATTTGTCTGGGGAAAAGATTAAGATGACTACTATTTATGAATCATCGACATCAAACATACAAGTTTTATTTTCATGTTCTCAACATACAAATCTTAAAGGTGCAATATCGGTTCTGAGTTTTGAGCAAAGATGAAAAAAATAAATGATTGAAAGAATGCTGATTTTAACAAAGGTGCATAATTGAATACATTTTATATCAAAACGATGAAAACAATACACATAAATGCGAAATAATTTCTTACAAAATCATTTACCTCACGAGAAATGACCTGGTAGAGCATCCCAGCCTATTGGCTATGGCTGCTCTGCCAGTTCAATTATCGTGAGCTATAAAAACGATGTTCTTTGTATGATGTAAACAAACTTTTAAAACCTGGCTACATTTTAAATTTTGAATTGAATGTATTAATTTATTAAATGTGACCCATCACGCTAAAAGGGACCTTAACGGGTCTGTGAAAAATATCGACCCTAGTCAGTCTGCGCAGTCCGCGCAGCCAGACTAGGGCCGACGCTTTTCTTTTGAATGTAATTTTCAAAATTTAGAACGGTTTCCCTATCTTACTATATGTTCATTTTTCGCATACAGGATCAGGATGATCTGTCCTGTGTCTGACAAATTTGTCAAAATTTGGATTTTTTTAGTTCGGATAAGGTCCCTTTTAGCGTGATGGGTCACAAATTCATAATGAAGAATTCCCATATAATGCCTTTGCTTGGCATTATCATAAAGTCCCTAGTATCATTTTTATATTCGAACCATGACATTAAATTAAGAATCTCCATATCAGAGCATTAGATAAGAAAGAAAAAGACATTCTTAATTCATTTTTTCCAATTAAAACCCTATGTTGTGGGTACTCATCGGAATCTTCTCAATGAGAGGATTCCAGTGCGCACGCACAACGTTAGGTTTGGTGACAAATAAATGAAATGAATAAAATTTATATGAAATAGTACATTTTGAAATTGGCTTGGGAAAACAATGTGAAAATGGAGACATTGCTTGTTACAGCCAATTTCTTCATTTTACGCAATGTTTTCTAACTCAAAATGGTCAAATATTTTTTCAACAACTTGAAATTGCCGTCTGCAACATCTTTCAAATGGGAACAGTCCAAAATTTTGCCTTCTGGTAATGGGTAGCTCTGTCATGTTACAATGATAAAAAAAATAGCCGCTTTTCAATAAAAAATATCGTATCTACAGCTTGTAGATACGAGGGTTTTGTTGAAAAGGGGCGAAATACCGGTTGTAAAATTATTACAAGAGAGACAACTCATGAACATTATGTGCTAAAGTTGAATCTGTATTACCTCCCTTGGAAGGTACAATCGGTCACTCATTTTTTCTGCAGCTAAGAATTTCTTAGAAAATTCGTACCATTATCTAGACCAGCAAAAATAGTTGCATACGACAAAATTAATCCACATTAAATTCTAAAAAAAATTTTCGCATGTAAAGAAAACACAATAATCTTTATAAACAAAAATGCCCATCATGTATTTTGATAAGCTGTTGACGATAGCAAATGTTTTCAAATAGAAACGGTATACGGTCGCTTTTCAACAGAAACCTCGTAACTGCAGCTTTTTTAGGCTGCAGTTACTAGGCTTTCGTTGAAAAGCAGCAATAAATACAGAGAAAACTGCACGAAGTGTACTCTCTTATGAACAGAGCACATTATCTCTACATTCCATTTCGATAGAATAGTCATATTTGATGGTTAAATCAATTAGACATCGGCAATGGAGAGTACACGAAGTGAAGCATTTTGTAACATACGAAATGTAAAAATATCATCAGCATTATAGAATATGCATAAATAATATACGATTAAAAGAAATAAACACATATAAATTCATGGGGAAATGTTCACACTATATACATTGGACCATATAGAAATCGGAAGAAAGGGTATTTGCAATACATTAGGTAAAACAACTTTTTTTAAAAAAAAATATTTACAACTAAGATTGCATGAAACAAAAGGTTGAAAATAATTAATGATAACAACAGTATGACAAAATCTTAGCACTAAAACATGAATTCCTCATTGCGATTTTAAGATCGATTATTACTTTTATTACTCGTTTCAACCGTTTGCAAGCCGAAAAACTTTAGGTTGGTCTTCATATAAAGATGATACAAACGACAACAGTAACAAAGATAACAGTGTACGTGTATGCATAATACATAGAAGATATTGGTTATCAGCATTTTTCTTCTTTTTTCTTAATATTTTCTCAATACTTTCTGATAACGGACATCAGGACGAGTTCTAGTTAATGAAAGGGTCTCAAATTTTAAAGCATTTGCAGAGAGTATGAGAGAGTATGTATAGACTGAACTATGTCCATAGCGAATGATTTTATCGAAGTAAACAGTGACGTAATTTCGGACAAACAATAGTAATTTCCTTGAAGTTATTATAAGTTCTCGTAACTAGGCCCTACGGCTTGAATCAAGCCATAGTTACGATATTTTATAATAATACCGAAATCAAACCGAATATCAAAACATAACCGCAAACCAACTCTATTTTAAGAATAAAATTCATTGCTATTGTGGTCTCAAAAGTCATTTAGAATTGTTCACGTCCAAATTTAAAAGTATGCACAAATTCCATTCCAAATGGGGCACATAGGAGCCATGATTAAACACAGGGGTAAAAGTTGAAAATTTTGAAAAACCTGAAAACCTGGAAAAGTCTGTATTTATATAGTAAAAATCGAGAAAATGGGGCATTTTGGAATACTCAAAAACCTGAACTTCAGGCATATGCCTGAAAACTTTTACCCATGTAAACACACTAAAATATATGTGTGCCAAATTTGCCTAACCGTGCGATTGTCTTTTTTCTATTCCAAGATTGCAATGTAAGCAAACTTATTAGCAAGAAATAGTTCTGTACCAATTAGATTTATTACTGTATAACTTAAATATAGGACTAACGGCTTTTAAAAGCCATTACCACACAGTGCCTCTTTTGACTCCCTACCAGATACTAGCCTTAGAAAACATTGTGTGAAATGAAGATATTGCTTATAACAAGCAATTTCCTAGTTTCCCACAATATTTTCTATCCAAAATGACAAAAATGTCAAATTTCATTCACTTTCTAAATTTGGATCAGTCCAATATTGTAATGGGTAAAATACCTATACGTGCTTTATTTCAGTGAGACATTTGTCACCCGGAAGCATCTGGTTCATGCGTAAACTTAGTCGGGTTACTATTTCTGATACTACTTCGTTCATTCAAAAACACGCAGCAATCCCAGGGGCTGTAACTATTCTGACCTCGCACGTGTGCTTAAAGACTTCCGTAGGTTATTTATTCGGTAAAATCTTAGCTTTAAATATTTTTTTCAGGAACTCTATTATGCATGTACAATGTATATTATTTAATATAAAAAGGATAATAACATAATTTACTTTACAATAACTGATATCCATTGAGCATTTTATCCATCTCTCTGTCTTATTTTCAGCCATTTTTGTCACGTGATTAGTTCACGGAAATGAGTGTCATGTGATCACGGGAACGGGTGTAGGTCACGTGACGTCACTCATTTCAGTCTCTATCTTATCTGAGAATTTAACCCTGATCGGCGTGCACTGATCATCTCCCAAGGTGCATCGGCTCGTCCTCCTGCGCCAGTGGGTCATCTGCGTCCATTTTCGCCTTCTTCTTATGCGAGGTAAACAGAAATACGAGTCCAGTTACGATGTAAAATACGAACGAGATCCACGAGAGGACGAACGAGTATCCGTATTGCGTGTCGGCTTTGTTCGGAAACCTCTCCGGCAAATGTTTTTCGGTATATTCCGTGGTTCGGATAAACACTTCGTTCATAACAACGATGCAAGCAGCTGGAATAGAAAACAACAGGTTATTAGTGTTTTTTTTTTGTTGTTGTTGTTGTTGTTTACTCTGGCTCAGAAATGTACTGCTGTGATTTCAAGAATGATCTAAAGTTTTGTTTTCAAACGAAATATTCTAAAGTATATTATTAAGGTAGTCTACCGCTAATGAGATTCGCGCGACGTCGGAATTATTCGGGCAACGTCGAAAACAACCGGCGGTGGAAATCTCCATCGCCGAATGTTTACGACCGTGCCCGAAAAAGTTCGGATACGTAACGAAGACGCTCGAAAAAATCCGATTTTTTATGAATCTCAAAATGGCCATATTACGTGTATTCTACTTTAAGTGTATTTTTTCTAATTCTATTGAAAAATGCGGACTGGATAGATAACTTGAATCATAGTGGATAAATGATATTTTATACCGGAATAAAAATAGCATCTGTACATAGCAGGGTTCAATCATTCTAAGCGGGTGGTTGATATCCGGTTAGACATAACAAGACAAACACCTGTTATAACCAGTATAAAATACACTGGTGGTGAACTCGGCCAAAGCGAGGGGCGTTTTTTCGCGAATAGTGTATTCCGTCGGTGTTGTTATAAAATTTCGTAACTAAAGCCGTAGTTACGAGATTGTATAACAACACCGATGGTTTGTCAATACAAAACGGTAAACCCGGTCTATTTTCATAACAAATTCATTGTCATTAGAAAAACCGATCTTTAAACTCACATTTAAACGCAAAATATCTATACCTTGTTGTAGCGAAAAACGTTCCTCGCTTTGGCCGAGTTCACCAGCAGTGAAATAGTTAAAGATTAATGTAGATATTGGTACAGATAATAATTGTAATTATTCAATTAATCTTTACTTTGAATTAATTTCATGACTGACTGGCTTTTATCGTAACACATGGAAAGACAAAACTCTTTTGTAGTTTTGATAACTCTGATTGGTCCATAAGAAACAGGAATCAATTAGTATTGTTATAAATGTTATAACGTTTGAAGCTAGGAACAGAAAACCAGAAAACACCTGCTTGAGTTAGGATGAACTATTTAACAAGTTAACCCTTTCCAAAACAAAAAAATAGGGATCCCCAATTTGAAAGCTGCTGCAGAAGACCAAACAGATGTTGATAAAGATCGGATTCTGTATAATACAGCTCAGAGAATTTTGAGACAAAAGGGGAAACTGCTGGTTATCAGCAGTTTCAATTGGTCTTATTCTCTTTTTTCTCTCTTTTTTCAGTTAGTAGACAATTAATTTGCGATAGGCCTATATTGTATCGGTGCCTTTGAAAAATAGCCATAGAAGCAACTTCCAATTCTTCTTTGCGGGTGGTTGATAAAGTTGTTTGGTGTTAACGAATGAAACACCTGTTCTGGGCATGTAAGACTTTGCATGTGTTTTAGCGGTCTAGCTAAGTATCTTAGAATTATTTCATTAATCTGTCTTCTTTAATCCTCCCAAACAAAACTTGGGTTTGACGTCCTTATTAGGAAATGCTTGGGAAAACATTGAGGCAAAAGAGTAAAATGCTGATATTCAGCATTTTTCCCTTTTGCCTCAGTATTTTCTTTGCTATATTTCACAGAAATCATATATTCAATAACATCACAATTGTCGTATGGAACAGCTTACAAAGTGGTGTTGTCAAAATTTTAGCTGTTTGGGAAAGGTTTATGGGGCAATTATTGTTTAAGATCAAAGAGGAGCATTATATTAAAGGAAACATTAGATGACTGCGTATGCTTTCTTAGAATATTGTTTCTTAAAAAAAGAATGCTTAAAACAAGTGTGGTATGGTTAATCTTTTTTGACGCATTTTTCCTTAGTTTATTTATTGCTTTATCCGGATTATCATATAACAAATCAAAAATGCAACTATGCGATATCTTACATTTCTGGCACAACATAATTTGGCTTTACTATTGTGAGCGAAAATGTTTTCATCGAATTAATTCAAAGAGGATATCTAACTAAGCAAAGACAATTCAATTACTAAACTATTTGGTTTGTGGCGAAAACGTTTATTCATTTCCAAAACAAAACCTGGTTTTGACGTCCTTAGTAGAAAAGGCTTGGGAAAACATTGAAACAAAAGAAGAAACTGCTAATAAACCAGCAGTTTCTCCTTTTGTCTCAATATTTCCTATACTGTATTTTACAAAAATTATACCTTTCTCAACACCCATTAAGTAGTCTGTAGTGACTTTCTATTTTTTTTTTTTTTTTTTTTTTTTTTTGGGGGGGGGGGGGGACACCCACAACTTTTGTCGTTTGGAAAAGGTTTATATAACTTCAATGAAAAATTAGTACAATAAGATTTGACAAATATAACGAAGATGTCCGAGATAACATCATCTACCTTGTGATTTATACGGGAATGTTTCTGCTAGATCATTTCAAGACATATCAAATTAAACCTACACAAATCTAATAAAAACAATTCTAATGAGTCACGTGATTGTTCTGAGAAACAAAACAGGTGTTCCAGACGCTTTATAAAAATACAATAAAGCGCCGCGAAAAAGGGAACTTTTTTTCAAGACAATCTGAACAATGAACTAATTACCAAGCAGCAAAATTCTAGACTGATCCAAATTCAATGATGGTGCAGACCACCCGACAAAACCTGGTTTTGACGGGTATAATTGAAAAGGGCTTGGGAAAACATTGAGACATTTTCCCCTCTTTTCATTAGCGAACATGCCTGCAAATATTAAAGAGAAATAAGGAGCTGGGTCGGACTTCGCGTAAGCATCAATATAATATGCCGGCTGTCTTCAAAACATAAAGAAGTATGTCAAGAATGTCGCGGTGGTGATGGTTAGAGAAATGACAGGAATCCATGGTCAGGTATTCAGCCACCGGGATATGGCTAATTAATATATTATTAAAAGAATACATTATTAAACATCAATTAATCAATCAAAAATCATAAGAGACTATTTCCCATATGTATTAACCTTTACCCAAACAACAAAATTTTAGGGTAGTCAAAGTTGAAAGCTGTTACAAACGACAATATGGATAAAGATTGAATTTGGTAAAAATATAGCACAGAAAATATTGAGACAAAGGGAGAAACTGCTGGTTATCAGCAGTTTCTTCTTTTGTCTCAATGTTTTCCCAATCATTTCCTACTAGACACGTCTTGTCTGGGAAAAGGGAAAGGAAAATAATTTACTTTAAAGCTTGAAAACGCACCTGCTTTAGTTTCAAAGAACAATGATCAAAGACTAATTAAAGTTACAAGACCTTAATTGATGATCTGACTCATAAAGACGCTCACCTGTCATAATATGGAGCAATGCCGTCAAGCGTTTGATCGTATACCTGGGTCTCCTTAATGTATAGAAGGCGAACAGATGAACCAAAAACATTAAAACTATGGATATGATACTGAACGCACACCCCGTTCTCATATAATCTGGAAATATAAAAGAAAACAACAAACAATCTTTTACTGAAAGGAAATGAAACAATTTGATAGGTTGAACATACACTATTTCGTAACAAAAAGACAAAGACTTTAATCAATCAACCGATCAATCATCCCTTTATCTGCTAGAGCCTTGAAACAGAGTGCCATTATACCATTTGACATTTAGCATTGCTTTATGTTAACCTGTGTCATGATACCAAATGGTCATGAACCTTTCTGCCTTCTAAAATTGCTAACAGTATGTGGTCTAGCCCTTTCCCAAACGACAACGTCGTAGGATGGCCGAGTTTGACCACAAACCACGGATGAATTCTGTTAAGAATAGGATTTGTGCACACTATACCTAGTAAAATATTGAGACAAAAGGAGAGAATGCTTATTATCATATTTTCTGTTTTTTCCGCAATCTTTTGATTGTTCTCCCATGTCATTTGTACCAGTGACCGTGTTTGGAATAGGTTTGATGTTCTCTTTTCAATTAACATATCATTGAACTATTCTAAAACTATATATTTTCTAGAACACTGTGTATTTTGACAAGAACGGGTGTTTATAAATGACTTGTAAATGTGTTAGAAAAGTAGATCTTCACCGGATCGGGTCACAAAAAAGTCATGTATGCTTTACTTTTTCGGTTTTTATTTTACTATAATGATATACATATGTACAGAGTCATCATATTTTATTTTCTCTGAGCAGAAGTCTTAAATCTGAACTTTAATTACAAACAGACATTACTGCTTAATATTTTCATAGGAAAAGAACTAACACAATATGCCCCAATTAATGGAAAATAACGGCTATATCAAATACTGTTGGGTTCTGGTCTTTTTACAAAATGTTTTATCGTTTTCCGGAATAGTGCTTAAACTTGAAGACAGGTACCAAGTAAATGACTGTATTGTTCAATATCATAAAATTGAGACAGGATCCGGAAAACTGTCGTTGAAGGCTTTTGAGCCAAACATGGTTTTAAAAAGCCATGTTGTTCATGGCTCATCCTATAGAAAAAAACTTTTCTTGACATGTAGCTATTGTGAGAGTAAGCATAGATCCCGGTCAGGCTACCGCGTCTGAAATGCTATAAGAGACGTTTTTCAGATCCTGGCTCAATTAGTTCTAACATCTCCGACAGTATATACGACAACTAACATCGTAATGTGGTATAACATGTGGTTATTTACTAGATGATACCTCAATGAAACTTTTGATTTCTTAAAGGGGGAATGGCACTTAAAATCATGCAAATTTTCCGAGAACTTCGTACAAAATAAATATGTATTATGAAAATATGGCCTTTAAATTGCATCCATGCCAAATCTTAGCTTTCTATCTTGTGTATTGGCTAGGATGTCGACGGATTTAAAACCCCATATGTTCCATTATTGTAAATATTATCCCCGGGACAACAAATCATGTGTTTTTAATTAAATCCGTCGACATCTAAGCCAATACACAAGGTAGAAAGCTAAGATTTGACATATATGCAATTTAAAGACCATATATAAATATATTTATTTTTTGTACGGAGTTCTCGGAAAATTTGCAAGATGTTAAGTGTTATTCTGCCTTTAATTAAGTTTAGACTGATCGTTTTGCATATTTGGGCGGTATAGGCTACATACCTAAAATTTGTCTATCCAGCGTCTCATCATAAATGATCTCTTTTGTAGTTGGGAAGAAATTGTGGTATTTGCATCGGGAACCTGTCAATAGAAATACAGACATTTTAGATTTTCAAACAATGAAGAAGAGTTACATATTGAAATACAGCCTTATGCAATGTAAACTGCTTCTATCAAAGATCAAACCACAGGTGACATTTACTATTTCTTTTATGTATTAGATATTATGTTGTATTGTAGATTCTACGCGAAATAAGTATTCAAATGCGCGCAGCGCATTGAATGTTTATATCACGTTGAATCTACTATGCAGACTTTATCTGACTTAATGTTCGCTAGAGGTTCATTGGAGACAGGGGCGTGGCTATATATAGTCGTCATATAAACTAGCCGACAGTCTCGTTTATGCGAAATATAGTGACTATGTCTTAAAATATACTTCAATTTCATTGGTAAAAAAGTAGGTCGAAGACTTAGGTTAAATTCAATATTACGAACAAGTTCATAGTTTTAAAATCATATTATAAGCTTGACAACTTAGATAGACCCGAATTTCTTACGTGAGATGGCGATGGGGCCATCTAAATGTTATAACCTTATGCAAATATATGATATACGGGTTTTATACAAAGACACTTACATGCAATTAAGAAAACATAGGACCGATTCACCGTAACTTTGCAAACAAATTAGTTCAAGTAGTTTGAAAGACGACATTGATACGACGCTACATAGAAAATGTTTTAAAGCTTTGTAGAATAAACGAACAGACGGACGGTGAAAATCACGTGATGTTTCTTAATTAATCAATTCTCACCAAGGTGAGCTAAAACAAGGAAATAAGATTTAAAGTTTAAACGGCCACGGTAAGTGCGAATTAGTTAACAAAGGATTTTCTCATATACCAGAACACTTAAACCTTCCCCAAACAGAAAAAAATATGGTCTTACATTTTGAAAGCTGTTGCAGACGACAAAATTTGTACTGATAAAGGAAGCACTTGTGTACAATAAAGCAGAGAAAATATTGAGGCAAAATTATTAGCATTTTCTTCTTTTGTCTCAATGTTTTTCCATGCTTATTCAATTAGGGACGTCAAAACCAGGTCTTGTTTGGGAAAGGGTTAATTGGAATGAAATGCAATCTAATAATGCAGTCATTAATTCGAGAGATCAGAAAATTGCTAGAAGGAAATGCAATAACAATCGAGATATTCTTCTACTTTACAAGCAAACGTTTTTTCTTTTCTTTTGCGTTGCTTTACTATTTAGTGAAATTTTACAAAGCTGCAATTACTATCATTTCGACGAAGACTTTCTTCATTGTAACGAAATTAAGAATGACTTAAACTAACCGTTTGCAGAGAACTAATATTAATGATACTAAAAATCATTGAAAAGAAAAACAAGAAAATGATTGATATCAAGATATTCAACACATGATTAGATGTCAGAAACTTCGCACAATTCCACAAGTTACATCACCGTTGGCAGTGACAACAAAAATTGACGAGGGTGTCCGCGGATTTTAAGAAAAATAAATGAATAACTAAGTGCATATACATGTACAAATAGTACAAAATTACATTTAAAAAGATTTTGCTTCAATTCTTGAGACTTCAAAGACAGGGATTGTACAATTCATGATGACAGATAAGAAAAATACTGGTTTATACGAAAGACCAGAAATGGTGTTTAGCCATTTGACATTTAAAGTAAATAGAATTTGGAGTCTCCAAATCAGAAAAGAGATTAAATCACGTGAAACATGTCACAGAAATGATACGTTTATGTCGCTGCTTTTCAACGAAAACCTCGTATCTGCAGCTTAAAACAAGCTGCAGATACGAGTTGTTCGTTAGACAGCGACGATGTGCTGTTTAAGTGAGATGTACATAATATCAGATAACAGATAGACCTTGACATTGTATCAGCTGAAATACTTGACAAACAGAACATATCGTCATATCGGATGACAGATTCATGAAACACGGAAGTTCAAGACAAAATAAATTGCCGCTATATTTCGCGTAAACGCAACTGTCGGCTAGCTTATGTGACGTCTATACATAGCCTACTCTCTTAAGAACAGAGCACATTCTCTCTTCATTCCATTATGATATAATGATGCTCTGTTCCCGATGGGTCATTTCACGTCTAATCTCGGGGCCTTGGCGGGATTTCGGTATCCAATCGTTGGCTTTACAAATCAAAACAATTTAAAAAGCTGATACAAAATTTCATTGGCTGACGCTTCAAATTACCGGCTTCAGCCAAAAATAGAAGCGACGTAATGTATACGTAATCAAACAAGATAAAACTGAATGATTTTGATTTGATAATTCAAATGTTACCGGCTTCAGCCAAAAATAGAAGCGACGTAATGTATACGTAATGATCATGCAAGATAAAGCTGAATGATTTTGATTCGATAATTCAAATGATGTGCTATAATAAGATTATGACGACCAAATAGGCTGTTTGTGTACCAAAAACGGCAGAGGTCATATTTGATGGTTAATCAATAGACCTCGGCTTTGGAGAGTATACATAGCCACGCCCCCGTCTCTAATGAATCGCTAGCGAATACATCAGAAGATTCTACGCGATATAATCATTCAATGCGCTATGCAGGGGCGTAACCAGGAAATTTTAAATCATACGCACGCCGAAGGCGTGCAATCTTGAACGCCTACGGCGTTCTCGAGCGCCGTAGGCGCGAGTGGGGGTGGAAAGCACGAGAGGGCCCCCCTCTCATTAGGGGGGTTCGGGGGGCCTCCCCCGAGAAAATTTTGATATTCAGGATGGCAGCAGAACGATTCTGAGCCTTCTTTGAGACAGAATTTGAGCTTCATTCGAAGTCATTTTTTAAGGAATTATAATTTGACAATGACATTGCATTTTTACATTACGCACGTGCGTAGTGTGCGTAATGGGCGTTACGCCCTTGCTATGCGCATTTGAATGTTTATTTCGCGTAGAATCTACTATACATTCTCTATCTAATTCTTAAATTCACTATTTAACAGACTGACATAAGTCTACATCAAAACGAATTATTTCGAACAATTAGTATTAGACATTGCGATCAGCCCCTTTTTCCACGAGCTATCTTATCAGAAAAAGATGATATCGCATTTTCTCAGACAAACATCCTGGTCTATATTTAGAAACTTTAACTTAATCATAACCACATCTTGCCTGTTCATTTCCAGGCATTAAAACACTTTCTTTCGAAATGAATATTATGAAAATACATGTAATCCCTTATTTTCACTAACTCTCTCACACACCGTCTCTGGTATTTACGACCTTGAAACGGTAAAGTTTTGGAATGCACACTGACAGAGAGAAAAGAAAAAAATGCTATTTACCAGCATTGTAGCAGGTTTCACCTGATATGGACTCGAAAGTTATAGATCTTTTGGGAAGGGAATAATCACTACTGTTAACACTTAAACCCTTTCCCAAATGGTCTAAAATTGGATTATATGAATTCAAATGCTAATGCAAACGACAACATGGATGTAGATGAGAATGAAACTTGTGCCCATTGTAGTACGGAAAATATTGAGGCAAAAGGAGGAGTACTGGTTCTCAGCATTTTCTTCTTTTGCCTCAATGTTTTTTAAAGCCTCTTCTCATAGGGACATCAAAAGCAGGTCTTTTTGGGGAAAGGGTTTAATGAAAGGTGGGGAAAACGACAACACAAAAGCGGTCAAAGAAGCGACAAACTGGGTTCTTCCTCAACGATTGGAAGATTGGGAAAGCCAATAATTAGACTTCTTTACAAGGTGATTCTAGGTTCGTTTTATTGTATAGATATATTTTTTTTTCATTTTTTAAGAGCATGAAAAGATACGTAAATGGAAGAAACATTGATATGAGAACTATTCGGAAAAAGGTGAAGTGGAAAGGGTAATACCTCCTTCCCATACACCATTTTCCTTGACAAGCAGCTCTCCCCCTGGTCACAGTTATATGGTTTTGAACAAGGATCCGAAAAAGGACATGTCATCGTTTCTCAACAAAAACCTCGTAACTGCAGATTAGAACAAGCTGCAGTTACGAGATTTTAGTTGAAAAGCATCGAAATGTGGCTTATGAGGCCAACATGAATCCAGATCGGCCTGTGTATATACGGCATTCAAATCAAGTCCTCTGTTGTTCCCCTACAGCTTATGATATGGAGCAACATTATTGTTAAACATCAGCATCGGGCCTGATCCGAGTGCACGTAGGCATAGGCTGATCTGGAAAAAATGCTGGCCTGGAATACCATTCAAGTTAAGCATGTATTCATACATGTACACTTAAGTTTTTTCGAGAAACCAGGGCCTGGTTTTGACATCCCAAGTAGAACTAGCTTGAGTAAGAATTGAGACAAAATAAGGACATGCTGGCAATCAATGGGTTCAATGTTCAATTATTTCCTCCTTTCGTCTCAATGTTTTCCAGGGTATATTGTACACCTTTTCTATCTTTATCAATGCACATTTTGTCGTCAGCTGCAGCTTTCAAATGGACCATTTCAAATGTCGTTTGGAGAAGGGTTAATCGGGAATACACCAAACTTTGAAAATTCAAAGTGGATGTGGTTAAAATCTGGGCTTTCTTTGATAACATCGTTGTATAAGTTAGGGAACATAGAAATGTTATATGAGAATGGATTTGCCCGGTCATTGAATGAATTGAATAACGTCACTTTTCAGCAAAATCCTCGTAACTGCAGCTTGTTGAAAAGCAGAAATATATGACGGGGTTACTAATGCCTTATGTTAGAAATTTCAATAAGCATCCTTTTCACATTTCTAGTCACAAATCGTTGTTGTTTTCGAAAAAGGAAAATCACGTACATAAAGCTTGTTTTAAACTGTATTTATGAGGTATTGTACAAAAGCGTCGACAAACTAAGCTTTGTTGGGAGAATACAGGGGTAATAAAATCAGGAAAATAAAGAAACATACTCACAAACTAAAATAGGTCATCATTTTGTAAAAACAAACAAAAGAATTATTGATAATAAATTGATAATATTTACACAGGCACTGTTTAAATGTTAGGCACTGTTTAAATGTTCAATCATGATCAAAACAAAATGAAAATCGTTAAACAACATTTACATTACGAAGGTCGCTTGAACTATAACAAAACGGTTCTACGTTGAATTGTTTTAAAGAGCTTTTAAACAAAATTTGACATGATAAATGACTTGACAGAGCATATCTATCTACATTGTAGAAATGCTCTGCCAGGTCATTTATCGTAAACTATAACGGATGCATAGCTTGGCTCTGCTTATAATAGGAAAAGATGGCAAAAACGAAAATAAAACATTGTATGACAATAAGGAAACAAAAAAAGAAAGTAAAACGAAATGCTTGCATTCTTATCTTAGACGATGGTTTTCGAAATGTTGAATTTTCAAAGCCTTTTGCAAATAACTGCATACATGTCTCCTACATAACTAGGTTATGCAAATTATCACCATTTACCGAACGACAACGTTTTAGACTGGCCCTACTTTGAAAGACAAAAATAGTGTTTCGAAAAGTATGTTATAAAGTTACATAAAAGCATGGAAAGCATTGTGGAGTTGATAAAGGCTGGTCGCCAGCATTGTCTTCCTCTCCTTCAATACTTTCCAAAGCTTTCCCCAGTAAAAACATTAAAATGTGATGATATTTTGGAAAAGGTTCAAAGCCTAAAAAAGGAAGCATGAAAAGGAAAATGGATTAATAAAATGGATTCCGCCAGAAATCCATAATGGCCTTTTAAGCCGAATGAAATTACTTGAAACGGGGAAATTTATGATTACATTACCAAATATGGTACGAAAATCGAATTAACGGATTTAATCTAGATCAGCATGGATAACAAAATGAATTAGGGATTTTTGCTCGGAATAGATTTTCTGGTCGCCTGTGTTTCCAGAGATATATATGAGGAACCGATTTTTAACACGCATAATATTATTCACTGTTCATTAACCCTTTCCCAAACGACAATATTTTCGGGTGATCCAATTTGAAAGCTGATGCAGAAGACAAATTTGATGATAGTGAAGACATTATTTGTGTAAAATATGGCACAGAAAATATTTAGACAAAAGGAGAAACTGCTGGTTATCAGCAGTTTCTTCTTTTGTTTCAATATTTACCCAAGCCTTTTCTATTAGGGACTTCAAAACCAGGTCCTGTTTGGGAAAGGGTTAAACTCAATGTTGTGGATACTCATTTGAATCATCCTCACAAATGAGAATCCACAATATCGGGTTTGGATAAAAAAAACCGGATTCATAATTCCTTTTCCCTCTCTCATGTATATCTGTAGCCCCGGTGTCAGAGAGAATAGAAGCATCTATGTTGATGATAAACATCAAATACCATAATCACGTAACTTTGTTTAGTTTACTGTTTACTGTTTACTGCAGTAGTCATGTAGTCTCCTTTATTTGTATTCCCGACACTTTAAGGCCTACAAACGCCCAAACCATACTCTCCGATCTTTGTCGATAATAGGGTCCACTCAATTTGGTGTCGAAGCTGAGAACATTAGGGGACAGTAATTCACGTATATTCTTAGAATACAGGCCCTTAGGAACAGGAGGGCTACAGGCTTAGCCCCCCCCCCCGTCCACCCAGTTGGCAAAAATGCCGAATTTTCTTTATTTTACACTGAAGATTTTGGGAAAATCCAATTTAGCCCGCCCCTCCCCAAATATTCAGACAAAATGGCATGAGCCCACCCAATATGAAATTGCTTCCTACGGGCCTGGACTATCAATCAATTGACTGTTGAAAGTATAGGACAGTTTTAAATTTTCTAACCTTTTCACGGCCATGAAAATTTAGACTTTTTCAAATTCTAAAACAGTCGAATTTAAGAAAAGGCATGTTAGTGAAATGTTTTATTGCATAATTATGTTGCTCAACAATTTTATCATAGATATTAAAATCGATTTTGTCCACAACATTATCTTCCAAATTGGAACAGTCTGCGTTGTCGCTCCTTTATAAAAGTAATACTGTTGTTATTAAACATTCAAAGCGTTTTCGAAAAGAAAATCAAGAATATGTGACACGTCACGGTTAAAAAGGACCTTGTAAGAAGTCAACAAAACCAAATTTCGGGAAACGGATTAGGCTCAGCAGAGGTCAACGAGATGTCGGATTTGGAAAACGAACACATAGTAAGATTGCAAAAACATTCTAGAACAATATTTTAAAGTGAAAAGTATCGACTCTAGTCAGGCTGCGCGGACTGCGCAGACTGGCTAGATCGACACTTTTCATATTTCCTATCAGGTCCCTTTAAGCATAACGGGTCACATATGCATCCTTATGTCAATGATAAACGATGGCAGACAGAATGCCCGAAGCTTACTCTCCTGAGAAGTCAACGTTCCTTGTTTTTGTAAGAAATACCAGTGTTAAATCTTGATTTGTGGAACAGTAAATTAGAATCTCTGTCAACAATAAAGCGGAATTTTATAGTCAGTAAATACTCCTTCAGTCACCATAACTTTAGCTTGTCTGACATGAAACTTTCACAGAGCTGATTATGTGTCTAACGACCTTTCTTGCGAGTAAGTGCAAAATCCAGAGTACTTTGGAAATGTAGTAAATACAACCATTACCCCCTTTCAACGGTAATAAATAAACAAGATGACCTTGATGGCATTGGGCCGCTCACCTGAGATTGCTTTTACTGTTAACAAAAAAACATTTATGCCAAGTTTCAGGAAGATTATTCTAATGGTTTCGCCGAGCTGAAGCATTCTGCGTATCATTTAGCTTTTCTTGGGTCCCCTTTTCTGGTTCGATGAACTCCAAAATTTTATGCAAATTTCAAAGAACAGTTGATGGCTTGTCATACAAAAGAAGCATTTCTTAAAGTCTTATGCAATTTTGCACTTTTTTCTTGACGAGGCACATATAGTTTGAGTGAGAATAAATCATTTTAACAAAATTGAAAGTGCTTCATCTAAGGATCATTCCTGAGAAGCTTCAAGGATATTGACCATCTGGTTTGAGAGAAGATTTTTTCAAATTTTTTACAATGTTTACTCCCTTTCCTGATGCCATGGCAGCCAGAATCTTTTTACAGAATCGAATTCTTTAACAAATTTGAAAGCCTCTCCCTGCAGAATCATTCCTGTCAAATGTTAAGAAGATCGGTCAACTAGTTTAGGAGGAGAAGATATTTACAGAAATTATGGACGGCTGGTCGGACAGACGGACGGACGACGACCGATCACAATACCTCGCCTTGAGCACTTCAGGTTCAGGTGAGCTAATAAGTTGTATGTAGTATACTTGATACACAATTTAATCGAGTTCATTTTGTGAAAAGGATACAATTGTTCTGAAAGCTTGAAAACATTACAAATATGACGTGACCTAGATGGCTAACTTATGATATAAATGCCTGCCAATCAATATGAATTGAGTTGCTACTGAAACAAATAATGTAGAATTATGTGGCAAATTCGCTCATATTATTTCAATGTAGAATTATGATAAGCGAAAATATAAGACTATAAATATAAATTTTCCAATTCACAAAAACATTTGCAAGAAGGATGAATTTGTTCAGAAATATTCAAAACATTACAACGTAAATATGACCTAAATAACGCCAAATCAAGTTATAAATGCTTGCCAACCATATGAATGGGGTTGCTAATGAAGCGAGCAGCATTTCATTGTAAATAAGGGATCCATTTATTTAATGGTATCATTTCTCTTCATACAGAATATTGTAACATGAAGTTGGGCACGGAAAAATAATAATATAATAATATTTGAGACTTTAATCGATCCAGATATGCCCGCGTATTTAAACAGTCGGGGCACAATCCATTTTGATCTCTCGTTGGTTCTAAAAAGCATGGACTTGTAAAAAAGCAGCACGTATATTATTTTATTATTATGTTGTAACTATGAGCTAATGTAAGTAATGTCGTAAAATAGAATGTTCTGTTTTACTCTATATTCATCTTACTCTACATACACGCAGCATATTTGGAAGAATAGAATAACTGCGCATTTCAACGAATACCTTGTATCTGCAGCTTGGTTTAAGCTGCAGGTATGAGGTTTTCATTGAAACGCATCGATGAATTGGTAATGCTTTTTTCTGAATCCGAAACTACATGTATTTCTTAACCACACGGCTAGAATGCTATGAAAGACAGTCTAAGCACCAATAACAAGTTCTGTTTTCATTTTGTCTCTATTGGTATGGACGGACGTACAAGCAAAGTAATAATAAGGGAGCATAATGATTTTTAACTTGCAAAATGGAAAGTTAACCAGCAAGAGGCACGTTTCGTTTGACATTTCAAGTTTTTCAGATACAACTGTCAATAAATCGTCAAATTTCAATCATTTTTCTGTGACATGCTATATAAAACACAAAGCTGTAGTATGAAATTGGGCGTTACATAGTATCGTGTTTTTTTTTTTTTTTTTTTTTTTTTTTTTGTTTGTTTTTGGTACAAAAGCCCCAGATGCAATTAACATAACAACAGTCTAATGATGCAGTTGAAGGCACAATCACTACGTGAAACTTTAAACGAATAATGATGTTGTTATTGCCTGGTGATTATTCTTTAACCCTTTCACAAACAAGCCAAAGTTTTGATTAGTCTACATGTCTGATGTTGAATTGAATATTCATGAGAGAAATTGAGAAAATTATTTCCATTTCTTTTGGAGGATTTTTGTGCTATAACCGTTAGTTATTATGTTTTCAATCATACTCGTTCTTCCTTCTGCGTCTCGATTCTTTAAGGAAAGGCAAACATATTTGTAGTTTTGAAAAGGGATAATTGCAAATGCAAACACGCATTGCTTGAAGCGATTCGTTGAAATATCATCTTTGTGTTAGCCACTCCATTCTGTAATTAGTGCACCAAACTATTTTTGTTTCAGAAAAATCGATTTTTTGTTGTTTGGGAAAGGGTTTTTGATACTTGGGAAAAGGTTAAATTTTGCCGTTTGGAGGAGGATTATATTTTGTCACTAGGGAAAGGGTAATTTGTATGATTTTATGGCACTCTAAATTGCGTTACATTTAATTAAATGATAGAATTAAAGAATTTCATCTAATCAAATTCGTTTGAAAATCTTGTACAAACTGATTAAGCAATATTGGATTTCATTTCAAGTTTAATTTAAATACGCCCTACAATTTCTTGGAAGCTGTGATTGAAATTCTCAATTATCTTAAAGAAAATAGCTAATGCAACAGCTTGAAATTCCTCATTTTGCTTCAATATTTTCTATGCAGTAACATACACTTTTTTACTATTATAATAATAACATTTGTCGTCTGCAAGATGTATTAAATCGCGCCAAACTATCGTTTTGTAGTTTAGGAAAGGGTTAAGGAGTCGCAGTGGGGTTATGGTTAAGCAACCCGTGTTACCAAGCGATCCTTGTAGGCTAAGATCAGTCCGCATGTATAGTATGACATTACTCCCGCCTATTTCATATTATCTGCTAATAACTACAGGGTGTCCCAATAATAACGGAACCCATTTTTGAAAGTAAATTGCGTATGTATCAAGTTATATGTTTCCACCATTTAGATATGCAATAGAAACGACAGTTTTACATTAGCAGTGAAAATTTCGTTGAAAAATGTCCACTACTTTTTAAAATATTGGAAATCAAATGAATGCACCCAGAAAAGCCATTTTAACACGATATCGATTTTTCCATTTTGCAGCGCGCACCTACACTCATTGAATGCATTGACGTGTAACGCTTGTTTGAAATATTCAGTACAATACAAAAAGGATTTTGAAATATTTTATCTACAATAGTGCATATTCATACAGATTCATAATACATGTAATCATATGCACTTATTTTATTACTGACCAATATGCCGGTCAGTGCTCAAATGACAAGTACTTTAAATTATTTTAAACAGCCACCATATGGACTCAACTTGCACGTGCAGCACTTGTATAGTGGTCCCAGATATTTATAAACAAACTTTGAACCTATAATACAAGTTACTATAGAGACGCACGCGCAAATCATCTCGTCAATATTACATAAAATTACTGATTGTCATCGATATGATTTTTTTACCAGCATAACCTTTACTTAGTGAATGAATATGGACTTTTTTTTTATCTGGCGAGAATCAGAATATCGTGGGACCACTATATATATCAAATTTTGAGTAAATTGGTACCTACATAAACAACGGTAAAGAATTCAATAGATGACCGTCAGTGCGCTTTTACGAACAAACAAGGCACACAACTCGATTTCGTGTTAAAACGGGGTTTTAGTGTCTTTATCAAATTGCATATAACTTTGGAACCAATATACATTTTGAAGTGAAATTTAGAACACATATGCAAAAATAATGTATCTTCAGTACTGCAAATTCAAAAAATAGATTTTGTTTATGCTTTAAAATATTTGACATTGAAATAGGGTTCCGGTTTTTTTGGGGGACACCCTATACTTGACAAAGCCAAAAACATAATACAATACTATAATATTACCTGAAAAATCTATCGAACAAATTGCATATATGTTTCAAAATCATACTCAAGAAACAGTCCACAAATCGATGGAATATCAAAGCTTGTTGAATTTAGTTAAGGCTAATTAGTTGTCTTTGATGTTTAATTAATTGTGTGGGAGTGAATTCAGTTTTAGTGCTAATTAAGCATCAATAAGTCGTTCACAACCATGGTGTATAAGCAAACAAACGACAAAAAGACATAGAGACTATTTTGTAAATACTAAATATGAATTTCATAATTATAGGCTTCGTAATAATAATTATATGATATGAGCCAGGATCTGGAAAAAGGTCCAATGGTGCTTTATAGCCAAACATGGTTCAAGATCAGCTCGCGTATTCACGCAGTCTGATCAGGAACCACGTTGTTCTCCACTATACTATTGGTAACTTTTAGCAACTACAAAGGTGCCTGTCAGTCTCCACTTATACTTGTCTTGAAATATAGCTTAACCCTTTCCCAAACAAGACCTGGTTTTGACGTCCCTAATAGAAAAGACTTGGGAAAACATTGAGACAAAAGAAGAAACTGCTGATAACCAGCAGTTTCTCCTTTTGTCTCAATATTTTCTCTGCCATATTTTACACAAATCTTCTCTTTAATAACGCCCATTTCGTCATTTGTGGCAGTTTTTTGAAGTGGATCACAGTCACATTTTGTCGTTTGGAAAAGGGTAAAGCTATAAGGTAGCTTTTTCCAGATACTGGCTCATATACGTATAGATGTAAACACGGCTTTAACGTAAAATTCTTCTTGTTGTCTCGATGTAAGTGATGAAGTAATATCATATCGAAATGAACAATTTGTCAAATTGTTTTTGTAGAAAGAATTATTTTTTCTAATTAACTTTATTTGTACCAATTACAAAAAAGGTTTATTAAAAAAAATTATTCTCTCGACATTTTTTTTAATTCGGTAAATGTTTTAATTACACGAATAAACATTTTACAGATTAATTTCTATATGCCCATAGTTGAAATAATGTAGACAAGCGGAGTAAATGATACTATCTATTAGGTGAATTTACATTCTTGAAATGATTTTTTAAAACAATGTTTCATTACTTTTGATCAAGAGAGGAAGCATAAATTCTTTTCAACAGAAGCAGTAATTCGAATGATCGATGTCGAAACAAGAGCTACATACATTGTATAAGACGGATAATTGATTTTATAAAGGCAAAATATATTTCAATGTTCATCAAACGATATGTCGTGGGTACCCATTTGAATCGTCTCGTCGAGTATGAGTACCTACAACAAAGAATTTGGAATTGAAATCACAACTTTAGAATGTCTTTAACCCATTACCACACAGTGACTCTTTTTGACTCCCCAAGAGTTAAAGGTTTTGGAAAATATTGTGGAAAATGAAGAAATTGCTTGTGACAAGCAATTTCTTCATTTCCCACAATTTTTTCTACCCAAAAAGACAAAAAAAATGTAAACTTTCATACACATGAAGTTGTCGTCTGCGTGATCTTTGAATTTTGAACAGCCCAAAATTTGTCGTTTGGTAATGGGTTAACTCATCTGAACTGCTGCTCTTGTCAACTGTATCAAATTCAGATGCAAATTAATTGCGTGGGAGAGAATTCCGTCTAAATGCTAAATTAGCATAATTATTATACAATACGTTCAATAACCTACGGACTTTCAACCATTATACTTATTAACATGTTAAACCATTACAAGATAATATTTTTTTTAGACTGGTTCAAATTCATGATTGCTGCAGACGACAATATCAGGTAAATAAGTCTTTACAGATTCGGTATTTCTTAGAAGAAATATTCAGGTAAATGGATTTTTAAGTTTTTAAGAGGTAAATATCTGCAGCAAAATCATAACGAAGCTGCCCGCAAAATGCCGACGTTTTGTGAATCTCTTTTACTTGAGTTCTACCTTAATTAGTAATTACGGATAATATCAGTCTGTAAGATAACAAGTCACAAGTCATTTTAACATATTTTAGGACTACCACAAAACTATTTTATTGGAAAAAAGTTTTAACAATAATTCGTAACATCTGCTATTCAAGGTTTTTTTGTTTTTTTTCTTCATGAATGGTTATACTGGCTCAAACGCAAGACCGGAATCTGAAAACAAAGCTTTTACATCTGTAGTCCAGTCACTAAATTGTTATGGTATAATGATTATGTTTCTAAACTTTACATATCGCTTTTTTCAATGAAAATCACGTAGCTGCAGTTTAAAAAACTGCAGTTACGAGGGGTTTTTTGTTGAGAAGTGACGATATATGAATAAGGGGACAGACAGTCTTCATTTTCAATGCAAGTGTGCATGCGTTAATTTGAATCTGTGATACACTTGCAAGATTCAAACCATCATATGCAAAATAACATTGTTTTGGAAATCTATATTGTGTTGTTTATATATGAAGGTTAATTTCGTAAACATGTGTCGCAATTTCGTGAACGAATGTAGTTGATATTTTCGATGTTTCATAAAGCCGTATTTATACACGGCGGTCAAGATTATTATCTTTATATCTTAATTTATCATAAAAGACAAGGGTTAAACTGTTATATCAGAATTCAATCTATCCTTAATTTCCCCTGTGTGTTATAGGGCAGATAGATCTAGCTTACGGGGACCAATTATGGACCATCCGTAAATTAGTCTTGAAAACCTGTATGCAGCGCAGGTCCTTTGATAATTATTTAACCCTTTACCAGACGGCAAAATTTTGGACTCTTCCAATTTGAAAGGTGTTGCAGATGACAATTTCAAGTTGATGACATTTTAAAAGTATTTCCATTTTGTGTTAGGAAACATTGTGGATAATAAAGGTATTGCTTGTCACAAGCATTTTCTTCATTTTCCACAATGTTTTCGAAAGCATTTCTTTCTTTTTTGAGCCATAAAGAGTCATTGTTTGGTAATGTGTTAAGCCGTTACGATAAATGGGGGGGGGGGGGGGTCTTATTTAATTTCCATGAAAAAAGACAAATTGATTTATTTAATCACGTAGATCTATAAGTCGAAGGGTTACTCCTAAACCTATTTACTTCTTTGGTAATTAACTCTCCTTTTGTCGTAATATTTACCCAAGCCAATTTTACTACATGGACGTCTAAATCAGGTCTTATTTGGGAAAGGATGAAAGATTTAGAAAATATTTCAAATTGATAATAGAGTTTCATTTCAAGGATAATATTATTACAAAGTTAAATCTTGTGCTAAAATAGACTGGTGTTTTAAACTCTCGTAACAACGGCTTCAGTCAAGCTGTAGTGGCGAGAATTTAGAATCACACCGACGAAATACCATTGTCTGTCCGGAATTACGCCACGGTTTTCTTGGTAAAACTCAACATTATTTTTAAAATTCTAACTCTAGAACAAGGTAACTGTGGAATGTGTTTTCTCCAATCTAGTCTCGTCACTGTCTATCATTCTGATAAAATCTTTATGAAAGGATAAAATATTAATTCCATATTTGTATTGTCATGGTAACGGCGATATTTCCACGAGAAGAAAATTGATAGATCTTTAAATATGCTGAGCGATGATGAATGGCTTTTTGAATCTTCTAATCTTTTCTCAGGTTATTCATTTTCTCGCTGGTAGTTTTTCTACTTTCTAATCTATCCTGGTTGAAATTAGACCAATGAAATGTAACAATCATTTTTAGGTAGCACACCCGTAATGTGGCCATTTTGAGACACACACGGCATCATATTTTTTTCGAACCTTGCGAACCTCGTAAACAGTCGATTTAACCCTTTCCCAAACGACAAAATTCTACGGTGGTCCAATTTGAAAGCTGCTGCACATGACAAAATGGAAGTTATTAAAGATAGAATTTGTGTAAAATATTGCATGGAAAATATTGAGACAAAAGGAGAAACTGCTGGTTATCAGCAGTTTCTTCTTTTGTTTCAATGTTTTCCCAAGCCTTTTCTATTATGGGCGTCAAAACCAGGTCTTGTTTGGGAAAGGGTTAATAAATTACCATGTTATATACGAACATATACCAAGTTAAAACAAATTAGCAGTTTCCACCGCCGCATATTTGTAAAACGACGTCGTCCGTAAGACGACGTCTTTTGAATCCATATTACGTATTAGATAAAGGCTGTATTTTAGATTCTACGCGAAATGAATATTCAAATGCGCGCATCGCATTGAATGTTTACATCGCACACAGACCCTATCTGACTTAGTGTTCGCTAGCGGTCCATTAGAGACGGGGGCGTGGCTATGTATAGACGTCACATAAACTAGTCAACACTCTCGTTTATGCGAAAAATAGCGCATATACTGCAATTTCGTTGGTAAAAACGTAGGTCGAACAATAAGGGTATACTTCGTGTAGACTTACAATAGACATACTGGACCATGTAAGTGAGTTTGATTTCCATATTTATGTACACCATTCAACATTTACCCGGTGATTATATGTAAATTGTCTAGGATTAAGCCAGTTATTGATTAAAACGACAAAAAAAAACAGAGAAAACAAAAAACAAATGTTAACTATACCAATATTTTTCTTTCTTTCCCAAATAGATTCTGCGCAATACAAGCTATTTTTTTCTTTTTTTCACAGTGCATTATTTAAGTTTTCCAGAGCAATAGATACATGTAGTAGGGGTTAAAGACCTTTTAAATGTGTTATTTCAAGCCTACACCCTACTATGATTGTTTGCAGTTTGAAATGCCATTTATACCCGCTCTTATACATGTATGTAGCACTGATTCAAACTGTTTGATCTTTTCTCAAAGAGGATCTGGTTTTGACATTCCTAATAGAAAAGGCTTGGGAAAACATTGAGACAAAAGAAGACATTTTCTTCTATTGCATTAACATTTTTTGTGCTTTATCTTTACACAAATCCAAAAAATCTTTATTTACATAAAGTTGTCGTCTGTAACGGCTTTTAATTAGGGCCACCTTAAATGTTTGGTATTTCGGAAAGGGTTTAAAATCTCAGTTGGAACAATGTTAGAGTTGGCTAGCAAGTATATGACTTCATAATGAGGTGTAATGTTAAAGTGTTTCATCACAATTTTTGTGCACCTTTCGACACTTTAGACTATTTCTAACCAGAACATTATATCGCTGCTTTTAAACGAAAACCTCATAACTGCAGCTTAAAACAAGCTGCAGTTATGAGGTTTTTGTTGAAAAGCGACGATATTTAACAACTGGTACAGAGCCAGACCTACTTGCCTCCAAAAACTTGTTAAATCCATCATTTTCTCAGTTAGACATCTACCTTTACCACACGTTTATTGGCAATTGTTGACATTAATGCTATATATTATCAATTTCGAAAACTCCGCATTTGTTCGCATATGTGTTGGACATACAGACGCAAATACGATAATTACAACAGTCAGTAAAACAATCTAGCTTCACCTAATAATTGAACATTTTTGGTTTGTTTCATTGGAGTGTAATGCCGTTTTCGACAGCTATGGTTATATTATTAGTTATACGGTTTCTTGCCGGGGTATATGACGATTTATTCCCGGCTGGGAAAATGATGTCACCCGAGCCGCAGGCGAGGGTTGACATCATTTTTCCAGCCGGGAATAAATCGTCATATACCCAGGCAAGAAACCGTATAACGAATTTATTATACTACAAAGTTTTCGACTAGATCTAGTTATTTGTCTTTTTGTCCATGTTAGGCCGTGAACTGGGTTTACCGTTATGTTTTGATAAACCGTCGGTGTTGTTATAAAATGTCGTAACTACGGCTTGAATCAAGTCGTAGTTACGAGATTTTATAACAACACCTACGAAATACTATTTGTTTGTCCGAATTTACGTCACGATTCACTGGATAAAATCGTTCCCTTTTATTTTATCAACAACGAGTTTTCAACAACAAGTTCGAAAGTACCAATTTCCCCTTATGCGCCCCAAAGGAAAAGTAAACATAAACTCGTCATAAAGTGACGTCACGCAACTGAGTTCCGAGAAATAGGTCAATGTGTTTTTGACTGACCCGGAGCGTGGTATTTTTAAAAATGGATAAATAAACAAAATTAAAAGGTATTTATTATCTTTAATATGAACATTTATTTGTGTCATATTATTTGACATATTTCGTTCCAATAAATAGACACAGATTTACGAAGAAAGTGCATAAAATCATTGAACTATAACTAGACTTTAACTTAGTGTACACTGGCTGCAAGACACATTCCCAGATTCGCATAGGATTTTCTTTTTGGATCTTGCATAGTCTTGTCGAGCATTTGTCTGGAGAATTCTTTAAATATCTCTTCGTTAAATGTGGCTGTGTAATTGCATTTTGAGATCACCACTCTTTGAGGTTCATGGAAGAACACTCACTCCAAGAGTGGGAGGCCTGGGTTCGATTCCCAGCAGAGTCTGAGAGGATCTTTTGTGATGATCAGCCACATGTTGAAGGCTTATTTTGAGATTTTTTTCTTTTGTCTCAATGTTTTCTTATTATTTAAGCCTTTTGAATTAGGGACGTCAAAACAAGGTCTTGTTTGGGAAAGGATTTGGTCGTATCTTCAGCTTTCATTTAGTACACAAACTTGTATGCAGCGACCTTGACCCTTTATACACGTACAGCATATACATATTGTGTGAAGTAATCGAAGAAAAATAACACAAAATGCACCATATTTAGGTTGAATATGTTTATTTTGGAAATTCGCATAGAGAAAAATTGCTTTTTACTGTCGCATAATGGGTAAACTTGGGTCGCGTTATGAACGAAGCGGCGGAAAATGGCCGCCATTACCAGTTCGAATTTTTGTGTATGTTACCGGCTAAAGCCGTTAATATCAATATTTATCTGATCAGCATTAACCAATCAAGATGCCAGAATTTTCTTTGCAGTATAATAAACATGTTTATTGGAGCACCTAACCATGGATTCCTGTTGCTTTTCATACCAGTATTACCACAACATCCTCACCGAGCTTCCAGCTGCTCATCCACATAGGTTAACGATATCAAAGCATTGGTGGGTGACATTTTTGTCAACAATTAAATTCCCCCGCGTCCTGGGACCGAAACCTCGAGTGCGAGGCAGATGCGCTACCAACTGCGCTATGGTCGCGACCTTAAGCATTGTTGGTTTGCCAAGATATTGAAAAGATGGACCTGTACACTTCAAACATCTACACCGACGAACCACATATGATTCCTTCTATCATGTTTTGACAAAAGTTCAATTTTCTTAATTGTGCGTTAGAGTATCTCAGAGTCTGTTCTATTGTTTGAGCTTAAAGGTTTCTGTCTTTTCTTAATTGAGCGTTTAATGATGCTTTACAGACAATTAAGGATATCGAGTGCAAAGTTATGTATTGGAGTCGAAATGAGTCAGTATTTGAGATCAACTTACTCTAGATGAATAATGTAAGCAGTCAAAATGATTATTTAAAAAAGTAATATTTGAGCCAGGATCTGGGAAAGGGTCTCTTCTGGTATTTGAGCCCAACTCTGAACCCATATCAGCCTGTGCATACGCACAGTCTGATCAGGATCTATGTTGACCTGTAAATGCTTCATCGTGATCAGTAATAGCTTAATCGTCTCCTGTAATAATTTACAGATAGCAACACAGATCCATATTTGACTGCATCTGACAACAAGCTAATTTTGAAACTCATTTTACAAAATGCTGTAAGGGTCTTTTATCAAGATCCTGGATCATTTACAAGATGGTTTTATTGATTTTATAAAGAATATCGGTTCTGATTACAGGCCGAAAAATCTTTAATTAAGAGTCGTATCGAATCCTTCGCGACTTTCTCGTTCATTCTTTGTTTAACACGTACGATGTGTATTTTGTCAGGTTGTGAACTTGATAAGCAAAGGATTGAAACATCTTTTTGGACCATAGCTATAAAAACACCTTCATTTTACGTGATGGGTCAACTTCATACACATTTAATGAAACATTGTCGACAGTTCTTCACCAGGGAGGTCGAATGTTTGATTACGTTTTTGCAGCTGCACATCTTAATCTTATCTATCAAGGTGTGTCTAGTTTCAGTCCATTTGAAATCTCAAGAAGGTCATCCATGTCATTGCATTCTGACAACACCTAATACTCATTTTTTGTCATGCAAATACTGTCAATGTTGTCAATTTCGGGTCAGTGCTAATCAGATATGGGCCTGTGTATGGACAAAAGACATTAATATTGATATTAATATATAAACATTAATATTGAAACCAGAATGTATCCAGATAAGCATGTGCCTACGCATAGTCTGGTCAGGATTCAAGTTGTTTTCTGATAACGTCTTATTTGACCCTTCGAGAGAAACAACAATAGGCCTACATCATGATTAGTTCCGTCCTCGGTTTTATATCATTCAAGTATCAATTAACCCATTACCACACAATGACTCTTTTTGACTCCCTACAAGATAATGGCTTTGAAAAACATTGTGGAAAATGAAGAAATTGCTTGTAACAAGCAATTTCTTCATTTCCCACAATTTTTTCTACCCAGAAAGATCAAAGAATGTGAATGTTCTCTCAATTCATTTTGTCGTCTGCATCATCTTTGAATTTGGACAAGTCCAAAATTTTGTCGTTTGGTAATGGGTTAAAGCTTCAAATCGCTCATATTTACGAGCCTGAAATCACCTCCCATAATAATTATACTTTGCGATAGGTTACTAATTTTAACCAGATGGCTAATGGAGATTTCATAAATGAAGACTTGTTTTCATTATGTTCGTATGTATGAAAGCAATCAGTTTTATTAGTTTTACCAATGAATCGTTTAGCTCACGATAAATGACCTGACAGAGCACCTCTGGTTAATAGCTAGAGTTGCTCTGCCAGATCATTTATCGAGACCTATAGCAATCACTAAAACATGGTTAAGTATCGCCTCAGTCTTAAATCATATCAATATAAATTAAAGGATCAAATCATCTTAATTTACGAGCCTGAAATCCTCTCCCCTAATTATTATGGTTCAGGATACGACTCCTAATTGTTAACATATGCCTAATGTATAGATCATAAATGAACACTTGTTTTCGCAATGTTCGTATGTCAATTTACAAATTCCTTTTCTTACTGTGACGCTGTGACAGTGTTTGTGCCTAATGATATGTTCATGTCATTATTGACTATGTTACCTGAGGAGCATGTAAACGACCTTGCTCACTGAATAGAGCTGAAGATTATGCGTCCATTTAACGAATTTTATCAATGTTCAAAATGACTCTTGATATACACATGAATGTAAACAATATTGACTGTATAAATTTGTATCAAGCTGAATTTAAATCAGCAGATAGTTTTAAAAAAGTCATAAGCACTGGTGGTGAACTCGGCCAAAGCGTGGGACGTTTTTTCGCGATCGTAGTATTCCGTCGGTGTTGTCATAAAATATCGTAACTACGGCTTCGATAAAGCCGTAGTTACGAGATTTTATAACGACACAAACGGTTTGTCAATGCATATCGGTAAACCCGGTCTATTTTTAGAACAAATTCATTGTTATTAGAAAAACTATCCAATCAGATTTTTTAACCTACATTTAAACGTAAAATATCTGTACCTTGTTGTAGCGAAAAACGTCACTCGCTTTGGCCGAGTTCACCACCAGTGATCAGGTCATATTTCATCTACGTGCATGATCACTTTATGCTACGATGCCTGATAAAGCCTGATAAAGATATCGACAATTTCAGTTTTCAATTTTGAAAAGGCGAAACCGAAAGTTTCTTTAAAACCTGCATACAATGGGTAACGTCATACCCCATCATTTATTCCTGGATTAATGACAAAGCGGATTTTATCACAGTAAATGGAACTCTCAAGGGTAAGCATGTGGTTTCAATATCGAATCGTTACCATGGTAACAAAATGCATGACATGAGTCTCAATGGAACAATTGCTCGACAATACATGTCTTTGATACAGACAATGTCATCCACTATGGAAAGAGGATCAATTCATTAAAGTGTCAAATTTAATAAATGATGATTCAGCGAAAGAAAAACAAAATGAGCCCGGATCTGGAAAACGTCCTTTATGGTATTTGAGAACAACATGGACCCAGACCAGCCTGTGCATACACACAGTCTGATCTGGATCCATGTTGTGCTCAAAAAAGCTTCTCAACAACACCTTACACCCGTAAGAGATCAGTATTGCTCCAAGTCAGACTCCGCTTGTACATACAGACTGATCTGCAAACACGGTTTTCAAACACGCCATAATAGACCTTATTCCAGATCATGGCTCAAAGACATGTCATGGTTGAAGTAACACGGCCCGTATGCCTGTATGGAGACTTACATGTTTACATGGGTTGTAAAACAATCTTTGACACCAAGCAAGTTTGACATTTACTTAAATATTCCAGAACTGTGTTAATCAATCTACGATTCTGTACTCTGTTCCGTAAAAAACAAAAGAATAAGAATAATTCTATTTTTGCACACTTATACCTACTCTCCAACGCCGAGGTCTATTAATTAATCATCAAATATGACCTCTGCCGTTTTTGGTACACCAACAGCCTATTTGGTCGTCATAATCTAATTGTAGCACATCATTTGAATTATCGAATCAAAATCAATCAGTTTTATCTTGCATGATCATTACGTATACATTACGTCGCTTCTATTTTGGGCTGAAGCCGGTAACATTTGAATTATCGAATCAAACTCATTCAGTTTAATCTTATTTGACTACGCATACATTACGTCGCTTCTATTTTTGGCTGAAGCCGGTAATTTGAAGCGCCAGCCAATGAAAACTTGTATCAAAAATTTCAATTGTTTATCAGTTTATTGTCAACGATTGGATACCGAAATCTCGCCAAGGCCCCGAGATTAGACGTGAAATGACCCCGCGAGAACAGAGCTCATTATATCGAAATGGAATGAAGAGATAATGTGCTCTGTTCTTAAGAGAGTAACTTATACCCAGACGGTATAATGTTGATGTATGACAATAAAGTTGAATAGACTAGGTGAATATTGAGAAAGGACAAAATGCTGAAGACTTAATTCTTAAGTTGTCTGTAAACCAATGAAATTACAAAGTACATCTTGACCAAGGCATAGTTAAGTATACCATGCTATGTATAAACAAATATGCTTTTTCACTCCGAAACAATTTGACGTTCTGGTACCAATTATTAATTTATGGATGTTAAAATGGAAAACAGTTATGCTTTTATGCTTTGAGAAACCACGATTTCTCTAACATTTTGTAAAACAATATTCTTAGTATCATTACAGTCATACATGTATATATGACATCAAATTGGCGACAAAGATTCAGAAATTTTGGAAATTGGAAATATAAACAAGATTGAACAGAAACAGTATGTTGTTTACATTGCTACTAAATCTTTATCATAATTGTATCTAAAAGTCAAGGTAATAGGGTTTCATCGTAATTGAAAATTCATATCAATAATTTACCAAAAATGCTGTAAATTGGTCCAAGATTCTGGTAATACAGGTCTACATTCTTATATCAATTTTTTTTCTAGCAGGGTAGATCTAGTTAACTATGTCACAGATCACATTCCAATAGGAAGGCAAAAAGACCGAGTTTTTATGTAATAACCCAGATCACCAGATAAGAAGGGTTAAAGACATTTTAAATTTGATCATTTAAATTCAAACCTATGTTGTGGGTACTCATTTGAATCGTCTCTATGAGACGATTCAAATGAGTACCAACAACATATGGGTTGAATTTGAAATAGTTGATTAATAACTTCTTTACCCTCTGTTATCTGTTGCCCATTCTATGCCATAGGTCACATACCGGTAGGTTGGTAAAAAGACCAAGTTCTCTCTGTGTAATTACTTTAACATTTTCGGGTCAAAGAGAAGAAGTGGATAATGTGAAATTCAAAGGTGTTGGATAATTGTGCTACTGTAGATGTAAAGAACATTGATGCCCTTTTTACTCGTTTCTGTCCGAAATTGACTATTTAGAATAAGTCAAAGAATTCGGTACACTTCATGAAACGAATTCAAAATATTCCAACCCTAAAGCAATTCAATCGACGTTGGGATCCGTGCAACTACGTTAATATTCATAACGCATCCGGTCTACACGGACACAATTTACGATTTAGAAAAATGGAATTTCCATCGCCGACTGTTCATGGCTTCGCCCGATTATTGCGACGTCGGGTGAATCTCATTGGTGTTGGACTACCTTAAGATGATTTTTTTGTAACACAATACTCTGCTTATATATTCATTGATGAGTACATGTAATCCCTTTTATCATCTCAAAGAGGTACATGTACATAACTGCTGAAAGACCTTGGTCAATTTAAGTTTATATTCGTGATCACTTTATAGCTATGGTCTTCCTTACGTCTTAGAAATGTATTAATCTTTGTATACTTTGAACATAAATATATGATACCAAGTAGTCAATAAGCTTTAAACAAAAGAACAAATGTCTCGAACGTCAGAGGTGGCATACGTTCATGACGTCGTAAAACAGTTTGGACAATGTCTGATTACGACGTTACTGCTACTCAAAGATGACTGACATACCAGTACCAGCTAGTTCTTGTAAAGTTATAAAGTGTGGGTGGGCAAATAGCCTAGCTAATTGTAATTGTGCTTTAACATGTAACGTATATTAGGAATCCGATCATTATGGACCTGTTTCATGTCCAAGGGTTACATTGTATATTTTTGTTGTCAGAAAAGCACAAAACATCGGTGGGAGGTCAAAACCTTGTAACTTATGCTTTTTTCAAGAATTTAACCCCTAACCAATAAAATGCTCAAGATACACTTGCTTAGCTTATGAAATACAAAACATCTGGGGGCCGTTTTACTAACACACTTACGAACATTTTTGAAACAACGACAAATCTGATTGGTCGAATAATTACTGTTATTATTTCTCTTTCAATCAAATGTGTTGTTACAAGGTTTTTGCAAAAATCTATGTTAGTAAAACGCGGCCCTGGGGTTCGTATTATCAACAGACTTACGGTTACGTTTTGGTGTAAACTATGAAACGAAACATCTGATTGGACGAGAAATCAGATTGTGCCAATCAGGTTTATTATTACAAGTAATTACGCAAAAAATAATCATACGGTCGTTGATAATACGTGCCCCTGGTCTCTCGGTATCACCCAATTAAATGCATCGTTTAGGCTTTGAAATGCCCAGACCAAGGCATACCAAAGTGCACAGCAAAAATAATGGGAATTTGAACCACTGATCTAAAACTTCAAAACGCCGGTGTTTCAACTAGGATTGAAACTTTCGTCGCCCACTTTGAACCTAATTATCTAAAGTTTACTGGAATATTAGATAGTTCAAGCCTTTAAACATAACAAGGAACAATTGTAAACAGCTGTAGGTATGAAAGAATAAATCATAAAACTCCTTGAACTAATCTGGGAGCACCTGAACAACCCACGTGAGCAAGTCACCTGTTTGCTTTGATCAAGGAAGATATTGAACAGACTCTTGCACGTGATAGATTATTGAGCCGAGATCTGAATAAAGGGCATTTAACCCTTTCCCAAACGACAAAATTTTAGGGCGATTGACTTCAAAAACTGTCACAAATGACTAAATGGATGTTATTAAAGATATGATTTGTGTAAATATGGCACAGAAAATATTGAGATAAAAGGAGAAACTGCTGGTTATCAGCAGTTTCTTCTTTTGTTTCAATGTTTTCCAAGGCATTTTCTATTAGAGACATCAAAACCATGTTTTTTTAAAAGGTTTAAGCATTTGGAAAATCGAATTTCGAGATAAGCCTGAGATTAAAAGTAGTCTAAAATTGATCCAATCTACTAACTTACAATGGCTCCTGGTCATAAACAAGCTGTTGGAGAACAATATAGATCTGGATCAGACTGTGTGTATGCACAGGCTGATCTAGATCCATGTTGTTCTCAAATGACTTAAATGGACCTTTTTTCCAGATCCTGTTTAAATTCATATGTTTACGAACGTCTGATAAAATGGGTAATAGCTCCGTTCACGCTCAAGTTTTTTCCGTTACAAATTTCGTTCGGAAACCTTGTAGTGCATACTCTAGTTTTGACCACCACTGAGACTAGTTCTCGTAAACTGCCGGTGGAAAATTGTAAAAATCATAACAGACATGTCAATATGCGAAAATGAGTGTTTTTAAACTCCTTGAAATATTGTAACAATGTGTTTTACACCGATTTTGTTTGGTTATAGGTTACTAAACAGCATACTAAAAATCTACCACAATCTGTGTTACCGAAAAGAGTTATTTTCAAGATTGCTTTCAAGATGTACGCATCTAGTGTGCGAGGTTCTATTTGAGTGTCGACTCTAGTCATACAAACGCATGTACACACTTTCACCAGCATCGTGTTGGTATCTGACTATTTATAAATGACTATTCTCTAGAAATGTTGAACTCATTCCCAAACAGGGCAAGTTGAGGGTGGTCCAATTCAAAAGCTGCTGCAGACAGCCAATGAATGAAAATAGACTTTGTGTACAATTTAGCAAAGAAAATATTGAAGCAAAGGAGAAAATGCTGGTTATCAGCATTTTTTTCTTTTGCCTCAATGTTTTCTCAAGCATTTTCAGTCGGGGACGTCAAAACAAGGTCTTATTTGGGAAAGGGTTAATTGAAATATTTTAGATTTAAAATACTTGACAATTGGGAATTAATGGCGTACCTTGTAGAAATGATTCTCTGTTTATTAAAGAGCCGTGAGCTTGAAAGAATGGAAAACAAAGTTCCAAGCAATCACCTGACATTATTCACGTGATGTGGTCACATGTTTTGCTTTGATCACGGAAATGTTTTACGGGCTTTTAACGTTGTTGGAAACATTAGAACGATGTCCGTTTTAACTACCGGCATACTCAATATCCTGTGGCCTTCAATCACGAAAACGTTTACAAGCATTTTGTACGTTACCAACCGCAAACAATGTCCATTTAAAAATTCTGTTTGGCATTTTTTTGTTTTTGGTTAAAAAAGATAAAATTCTGAAAAATGGATCTTCTATTAGTTATAAATTTTGCGCTTAAAGGGACATTTCATTCCGATTCCAATTTTTTAAAGTATGTCTTGATGCCAAGATTGGTTATTCTAATGAGTATAAATACTATTGGTTTTATGAAGTTGTTGCCAATAAGCGAGAAACACGCACTTAAAGTTGAGACATAATCGATAAATTGCATATAAATCCGAACTGTTGTCCACAACAATTTGTTCAATTTTAACACAAAAATATAAATTTCTCGTAAACGGCGCAATATTTTGGCTTCAAATTTTCAGAATTTTCATAAGGAAATATGCTCTTTCAGATAGAAATAAAAGTAAAATTTAAGACAAAAAATTCTGAAATGTCTCTTTAAGAAAGACAGCGTTTACTGTTATGTTTTGATAAGCCGCCAGTGTTGTTATAAAATCTCGTAACTACGGCTTGATTCAAGCCGTTATTACGAGATTTAAAACAACACTGAAGAAAAACTATTTGTTTGTCCGAAATTACGTTATGGCTTACTGGTTAAAATCACACATCACTCATGCCATAAGCATGTTATGCCATTTGAAACAAGCGTGACTAGAAAATTAATCATAAATTAATCGAGAATAAATTGTGAATAAATTGTTTCTCTAACGCACTCTGTGGACTCAGAAACACGCGATTGTCTTTTCTATGTTGACAGTCTATTTCCACTGTTATAATTACACGCCATTGGTATGTAAATGTGGCATTTTGGTACAAGCAGAACATGTTCTTAAACCTTCTCATATTGACCTTCGATTTCACTTTGCTTGGTCAGGTAGCGTAAAATAAGATCAGTTAAGCCTCTCTTACATGTACAACCGGTCGTACGTGCTCCTGCGTGCGGTCTGCGTCTAAAACGTACGTTTAGTCGTGCGATGCACGCACGTGCAACGTACGATTTTGGTGGACGCAACCACGACGCAGACTGCACGCAGCAAAGAATTGACCGGACAATTCTTTGCTACGACAATTCTGCGTCTTTAAGAACGCCAGGAGCACGCGAGACAGAAGTACGGAGCACGTACGACAGGCGTGCGTGTGACGCAGGGAACGATATACTGAAATTCCAGAAAATTCACAAAGAATGCGTACCTTTCTCGAAAGAGATTTATACTTTTGACCTGCTTTAAATGTAAAATAACTTAGGCGCTCTTACAACCCGCCGTGCGTCTTTATGAATCGTGCGATTTTGCAGATTTTCTAAAACACACGATTTAAAAAGACGCACGACGGGTTGTAATAGAAGCTTAAGTAAAGCTTGAGCCTATTCTACCCTGCCTGCTAAGACACCCTCTTTGGCTGCTTGACAGTCTATTTCCATCTTTATAATTACACGCTATTGGGATGTAAATGTGACATTTTGCTGCAAATGTTGAAATGATGCAGAAAGTGTTCTGAAACCTTCTCATATTGACCTTTTGGAAGGTCAGGTAGCGTAGAATAAGATCAGCCTGCACGTGCGCGCAGCTTGAGCTTATTCTATCCTGCCTGTATTTCTCATTTCAGCAAAGCCAGCCGTCTTTTGCAGTTTGACAGTCTATTTCCACTGTTATAATTACACACTATGTTTATGCAAATTTGACATTTCGCTACAAGTGTGAAAATGATGTGGGGAACGTGCTTAATTTTCTAACCAAATCCGAGACCACAAAGCTATAGGCCTCAAAGATATTGCAGAATGTAAACGTAAGGTACAGTTTTTCTCTCGATGATTTCGAAGTCTTTTCTCTTGATAAGGGTCTATGGAAGTCTGGCTTTCTTTAAACTATACAACCTCTATACAACCTCCCTACTAGAAAAGGCTTGGGAAAACATTGAAACAAAAGAAGAAACTGCTGATAACCAGCAGTTTCTCCTTCTGTCTCAATATTTTCTGTGCCATATTTTACACCAATTCCACCTTTGATTAACATCCATTTTGTCAGTAGTGGCAGTTTTTGAAGTGGATCACCCTAACATTTTGCCATTTGGGAAAGGGTTAAGGTAGACCACACCTCTAAAGCAAATCAAGAGACGTCGGAATTTCTCCTACGACGTCATTAACCCTCGTTACGTACCCGACCGATTCAGGCAACGTCGTGAACATTCGGCGGCTGAACGTTCCATCGCCAAAATTAATGTTAACGACGCCGGATGAATTATGCGCGTGAATCTCATCAGAGGAAGACTACTTTAAGAAGTTGGCAAACTAAACTGCAATAAGATTATTTCATCTTAGACCCCCCTCGCACACAACAGCCTCCGAAAGTCGTCCTTGGAGTTTTAAAACACCGCATAAACGTTTAGTATTTGTTATTTTAGTAACATACTCTCAATCCCAAAGCGTTTTGGTAACAATACTCTCGAACCCAAAGCGTTTTAATGTTGAATGCACGTGCTCTTTGTCGCGTTATATTGAATGCACGTGCGTCGTCATTGTTTTCTCCACATATTTAGGCAGCCGCGTGTTGATAATGTCGATTTGTGACTATTTTTAGTAATAATTTTCATGTATACAATGTTGATTTCCTATCAACCCATCGTCTTTGCCTCCGGAAGTGTGTTCTGTGGGTACAAACTAAAACATAAGTGAAAGGACCTTAGTCCTGCCTCCTATGTTCCGTAAATATAAAGACTGGGAAAGCATCGAGGATTGGAGGAAAGTGTGACTTTAAATAAAAGGTTGGAAATGAACTAGGAAAGTACTTTTTTATTGACGAGAAAAAATAATGATTTCCACAGGAATTTCCCAGGTGAAATAAAATATGAACGATATAAATCTTTGACAGAAAAGATGACATTCACGTTGCAGGAGTTTGAACTAGAAAACAGACACATCAACCCGTTCATAAACAATCCCGGTTTATGATAATGCTTATACTTAACCGTTTTGACACAGCATTTCTCCTTTTGTCTCAACAGTTTCCATGCTTTGGTTTTCACACTTTGAATACTTAATATCACTGATATTGCTCGTCTGCAAGAGGTTTAAAATTGCCGTAACCTAACATTCCGCCTTTTGGGAAAGGGTTAACATCTAAAGCATTGTTATAAGCTGTACGGATGAACTCATTACAGATGATCCACCCTTTGACCCTTTCCCAAACAAGACCTAGTTTTCACGTCCCTAATAGAAAAGGCTTGGGAAAACATTGAAACAAAAGAAGAAACTGCTGATAATCAGCAGTTTCTCCTTTTGTCTCAATATTTTCTGTGCCATATTTTAAACAAATCCTATCTTAAATAACATACATTTTGTCATTTGTTTCAGTTTTTGAAGTGGATCACCCTAAAATTTTGCCGTTTGGGAAAGGGTTAAACAAAATAACTTATGGTTGATGATTTGTGTATGTATGAACTATCAACCCTTTCCCAAACAAGACCTAGTTTTGGCGGCCCTCATAAAAAGATTATGAAAATATCAAGACAAAAGAGGAAAATGCTGATAACCAGCATTTTCTCCTTTTGTCCCAATATTTTCTGTGCTATATATCATCATTAAGTTTTATCTTTATGAACAGTCATAACTGTAAAACATGTGCCGTTTTTCAATGGGTTAACACAACAATCAAAACTATGAATAGTTGATGGAGTTGGTATGTATGAACTATAAAATGATATCCAAAGAGTACAAACGAACTCGTCCAAGTTCCATGGCATAATGTTTTTTATCGACTGTCGTTGAATATGTTTTCTGATTCACGAACGCAGCTTTCTTGAGCATATTGTAGTAAGTTTATGCTTCTGATGATTGATAGAAACATTAGCAACTGACTGCGATAAAAGATATTTCTAAACACATGCATAAACATACAAAAACTATTATCAGTCTCACGCAATTTCACCATCAGGAAAGACAAGCGACTGACGATCTCATTGCAAATCTTATATTTGAACATCTGACAGCATCTTACCGGATTAGAGACCAACATAGTTTCAGGTCAGCACAAATTAACGTGCACTCTGATTAGAATAGATTTTCTTTTCTAATAGTTTGTTATTTACACATAGAAATCGCCAATGTAGAAAATGCTGGTTATTGTCGATGGTTTTGATCTATCACATCAAAAGAAAAAGATTAAGAACAATTTCTTGTTGCAAAATTATTCCAAAACACCTGCAAAGAGGACTCATTTATCTACTCGTATATGTGACATACCACGCTAAAATATCCATCAAACAAGTATTTTAGGAACTGATCTGGCTTAGCAGAGGTCAACGAGATGTGTCATTAGGAAAATGAAAATAATACTATGATAAGATAGGGAACCATTCTATATAAATCCAGACAGTTACATTAGAGTGAACAGTTTCGATCCAAGTTAGTCTGCGCAGACCGTGTATACGGCTTGATACTGATCAATACCCTTTTTTCAAATTCCAAGATTGTAATTTTTAGTTTGACGGATCAAAAAGTTAACATTAGCTACTGCTATGAAGATAAATATTTCCAAACACCTACAAAAACTACAAATATTTTTTCCTGAAATCCAACATTCCACCTCACAAAAATGCAAGGAGGACTCACTTATCTAAATGTGTTTTGCATTCCGACATGTGAAAACACTTTGCAGGCAAATCTCTCTCGCACTGACATCTTAATCTTTAGAAATATTTCTACCAAATGGCAAACATTGAGACTGTTCAAATATGAAATCTACTACGAACGATAAAATGGGTTTTGATAAGGTCAATATTTGTGTGAATTTTAGCGCTGAAAATATTGAGGTAAAAGAAGAAAATGCTGATCATCAGCATTTTCTTCTTTTGTCTCAATATTTTCTCAAATCGTCTGTTTTCATGGTGTCAAAGCCAGGGCTTGTTTGGGAAAGGGTTAATTTGTGAGAATATTTCTCCACATCTGATTGCTTATCGTGTGCTGAGATCAAACGCGGCTGTCAAATACAGAAATGTTGGAAAGCTAACGTGATCGCTTTGTAGCAAGATGTCGGAATGTTTTGGGACATTTCAACCTACCATATGGCTAAAATGAGTATTCAGAGATGTTTAGACTTTCATAATTTGAATGTCAATAACATCGAAAGTTTGCAAGCAAACGCGATCGCTTTGTTGCAAGAAATCTGAATATTTGGGACATTTCAACATACTATCCTGTTAATTTGATAAGATGTAACGATGCTGTTAGGCCTTAGTTTGGATCCCACTTGCATAACTTGATAAAATCCGCTGGTATTTACGAGGGACGGTCGGAAAGTAGTTGGACTTTTCGTGCTGCTGTCTCTCCATTTGCAATTGTATAAACACAATATATATATTGGTGGAATCTACATCCATTTGCTAATCGTGTGATCATTTTCTTTTCAAAGATAGTTGTGTATAATACAATATTCTGTCCACTTATATGTGATAGGTGTTTCATGTATCATAGGTTATTTGTTAGAGGAACAACAAGGGTAACCAATACAAAAGAAAATTTTAGTCATTTTAATTGCGAAGGAGATACGTTTTTGAACTACATAACAACTGAAGATTATATGTGGGTTCATAATTTCGAACTTGGGATAAAAACTCAGTCAAAACAGTCCTGGAAACGAGCTGGTTCCCAACCCCTGAAAAGATTAAGCTGTTACAATCGGTCGGAAGTCATGTTTGTTGCTTTTTGGGATTCACGAGAATTGATAGTTACTCATTTCATGTCAAATGGTAAAAACTGTCATTGCCAAGTAAAATTCTGAAGTAATTCAGAAAAATCTAAGAATAAATACTGAAGTAAACGCGTCCCAGATTAGCAAAGATAAATGTTCCCTACTTCACGATTATGCACGCTCCCATACCACCGCATCTACAGTGAAGATTATCAACTATTACACAAGACTATAGTTGTTTTACCCTTCTTATAGCCCAGATCACACCCCACGTGACCTTTTTTGTGTCTAAAACTGAAAAAATACTTATTGGGAAGAAATTTGAGACCAGTGCGCCTTTGATACCGGCTGTTACACTGTACCTAATACAGTGGGTCTACGTCATGGTTAATATTGGGAATAATAAAGCTTCCACGAAGATGGCGAAAATGTATAGACATAGATGGACAATTTCTCCATACAGTGTAGAAAGAATTTTGTAAAAAAGTTGAATGGTTACAGAGTTGTAGTCAAAAGTCCAACTACTTTCCGACCGTCCCTCGTATTTAGAATGTGATCGCTTTGTAGCAAGAAGTCAGAATGTTTTGAGATATTTCAACGTACCATATGGTTAAAGGGAGTCGCATAACTTGAATAACAAATAACAAAGAAATTTTAGGAATAACAAAATCGCTTTGTAGCAAGACATCGAAATGTTTGGGACATTTCAAATAGCCATATGGTTTAAGAAAGTATTTAGATTGTCCTTAATCAAACGTTATTTTGAATTACACCTGCATAGCATGAATGACAATAACAAAGAATGCTTTGGAGTTAAGTGCTTACTTTGTAGCAAGAAGTCGGGATGTTTGGGACATTTCAACATAGCATCCTGTTAATTTGATCGTACGCAAAGAAACTTTTATGCCTTATTTTGGATACCACTGACATAACTTGATCAAATCCGGTGGTATTTATTAAGAATGTTGCAAACGCTAACTTGATCTATTTGTAGCAATAAGTCGGAATATTTGGGATGTTTCAACGCACCATATGCTTAAAAGTAGTATATAGAGAATATAAAATGGCTTTGTAGCAAGAAGTCGGAATGTTTGGGACATATTAATATACTTTACTATTAATTGATGTTATGTATAGAAATTTCGAGGCCTTGATTCGAATCCCATCAGCATTTTCTTCTTTTGTTTCAATATTTTCCCAAGCCTTTTCTATAAGGGTCGTCGAAACCGGGTCTTGTTTAGAAAGGGGTTAATTAAAAAAGCAAATATTACGCAGAACAAACGTTAGCCGATTAACCTCTCAATATGGAACCGACTTCGAATTTAAACTGTTGTCTTTGAGTACAATTATCGTGTGATTTTGCATTATTATCTTTTTCTGCGAATATCAGGGACACTGCCTTTTCTAACAAGAGGGCCAAGATGGCCCTAGATCGCTCACCTGAATTCATAGTTGAGATACTGGCAAGACCATGGAATCAATCTTATAACATAAGAAGAATATAAAAGAATGACAATGGCAATTTTGCCAAATTCAAAGGCATAAAACTAAGGACTTTCTGTTCTGAAACAATTTGGAAAGGGCTTAAACCTTGGCTGGGAAAGGGCTTTATCTTTACCGAGACAGAAAAGAAATAGACTGTTCAATTTTGAAATAGCGCGGCAAGATGAGAAAATGCTGATTATCAGCCTTTTCTTCATTTGACTCAATAATTCCCCAAGCCTTTTTTAATAGGGACATTATAGGAAAGGGTTAGGACATTAAGATTAAATGTAGCTCTATCCTTCATCAGATAAGAGCTCCATTATCAGATAAGGCAGCCCTTTATTTATTTTGGACAGTCTATTATTGACTTTAGACAGTCTAACTATTTACTTAAGCAATGATTGCTGATAAGCTGATACCTGGTCAAAATAAATTTGTCTGAATTCCTCACTTGAAAATTCCCAAACCCACAACATAGGGCTTCTTTGCTTGTAAAGTGATGGTTTGAACAAATTTCACAATGATTGAGCAAATATTGTAATAAATTCTTACAGCAAAAACAAGATTTGACCCACTGACCCAGTTTTTGACCTTGCATGACCCAAGTTTTCAATGACCTACAGAGTACAGACATCATCAAAATAAACGTCCTGAGCAATTTTCAAAATAATTGAGCCAAAATTGGAACTTCCACAGCAAAAAGAAGGGATACATTACCTTTGACCTTGACTAAAAATGGAATTCTTGATAGTTGACATTGTGCCCTATTTTTTTACCTTGCATGACAAACTTTTTACATGACCTTTATATCATTAAAAAAAAAAACATTTTTAGCAATTTTCATAATAATTTGGCCGAAAATGGGCACTTCTGAGCAAAAAGAAGGATTTTATCAAACAGACCTAGTGACCTCTTTTTTGACCTCACATGACCCGATTTTCAAAAGAACCTAGATATCCACCAAAAATAAATTCTGAGCAATTTTCACAAGATTTGAGCCAAAGGTAGCACTTTTAGAGCAAAAAGAAGGATTTTAAATCATTTGACCTAGTGACCTACATTTTGACCTGGCATGACCTACTTTTTAAAATGTCCTAGATATCATCAAGACAAAGATTCTGGTCAACTTTCACAATGATTGAGCCAATACTGTGACTCCTAGAGCAAAAATAAGATTTGACCTAGTGACCTACTTTTTGAGCCCATTCTGACCCCGATCCCAATTCTTTGAAGTATTTTGAAAAAGGATGACCCAAGGATCATATCTGTGAAATTTCATCCAATTCTGCCCAGCACTTTAGGAGGAGAAGATTTTTTTATGATTGTGAACGGACGGACGGACGGACGGACGGACAGACAGACAGACGCCGGACAACGGACAGATCACAATAGCTCACCTTGAGCACTTCGTGCTCAGGTGAGCTAAAAAGCCTGTATAAAATATCATGGTCATGTGCATGAACTAAGATAAGATAATTGGGTTCTAGACCTGACGTTACAATAGTGATAATCAAGGGACGTGACATCGTAATTGATATAGAGAGGCGTGGTTGGCGATTTCATTTTTTATCAAGAGTCTACATCATAGATTTAGAAAGAATATTGTATGATTGTGAATTTATTAGCTTTCATTGTCTTCTTGAAGAATACCCGTAATGTGCTAATTTTGAAATTCCTAAAACATCGACTTTTTCAAGCGGCGTCGTTACGTATCCGGACCTTTTTGGGCGCGGTGGTACTGCCGTATGTTTTCGACCACACTCGAATAATTCCGACGTCGCGCGAATCTCATTAGCGGGTGAATGCATTAAAAATGTCTCCAGGAAGGGGTTTGCCTGACTTCGAACAGCATCAGTATTTGTTCACTCTAATTATGCTATTTTTTTTGTAATTGCCACAATGTATTCTGAATAAAATGTCTTTGTCTTGTCAACGTTTTTTTTTTTTTTTTTTTTTTTTTTTTTTTCTAGAAGACTGAAAATGGAAAAAATAGGTCAATCTGTTACATTATATATTATATAAGAGAAAAGGATACGCCCGTATCATATAGATATATATATATAGATGTTGAATCGGGTCAATGTATTATAATTTCCCTCGGAAATATCGCAGCTTTTCAACAAAACCCTCGTAATTGCAGCTTAAAACAAGCTGCAGTTACAAGAATTTTGTCGAAGAGCAACGATATACTGTAATCCGATACACATCAAATTATGAATAAGATATTAGGTCTATTAGCTTGCTTGAACTGGGTCATATTTCGTGCTTCTTTGTTAGCAATTTTCCACACAAGAACTAAATCTACTTCTGATGTTTCTAGTGGAAATTACTTTAGAAAACATCTAGATAAGAGAAGAAAATGCTGGTGATCAACATTTTCTTCCTTTTGTCTCGAAAATTTCCCTGCTTTATTGTACACACATCCTGTCTTTATCAACACCAATATTGTCATCTATCTACATGTGCGTACAGCAGCTTTCAAACTCGAACTGTCGAAATATTCCCTATAAGGAGAATGGTATTTAACCCTTTCCCAAACAACAAGATTTTAGGGCTCTCTTATTTGAAAGCTGCTACTGGCGGCAATATGGATATTGGTAAAAGTATGATGTGTGTACAAAATAGCACAGAAAATATTGTTACAAAAGGAGAAACTGCTGGTTATCAGTAGTTTCTTCTTTTGTCTCAATGTTTTCCCAAAATATTTCTATCAGGGACGTCAAAACAAGTACTTGTTTGGAAAAGGGTTAAGATTGTATGTCTATGGGATACTTCCGTCTTTTTGTTGTTGCTGCTGCTGTTTGTCGTAATTGATTGGTTTCTTTCAGTCAATCCAAAATATTGAATACTTCAGAGTTAGTATATGCAGACCGGGATCAGTCTTTCTGCAAGCAGCAGCATAAAGTATCAGAGGAGAGTAGGGTCACAAATGTTTGATTCTTCGTTCATATAGACATTGGACAAGATCGCTATATCGCTGCTATTCAACGAAAACCTCGTAACTGCAGCTTAAAACAAGCTGCACTTGTTAGATTGTCACTGAAAAGCGACGATATGCTACACAACACTTAAATGCTACATCAACGATATCTGATAGGACAGTTTCCGCTATATCTTCCGTAAGCAATGATGCTTTAAAAGCATCTGCACATTACACGAGCATCATACAAAGTATGGGTTGTAATAAAGGCAATTCCTCTGTTTATTTATACAAATATCAACTTAACCTTGCACACGGAACATTATTTGTTTTGAAATTATTTTCTCTTTAAAGCAATTAGCTTATTTCCACTAACCCCCCCCCCCCCACACACACACACACAAACGCCACCGGGAGCCATCTTTTGATGACAATTATAGCCAATCACCCTTCGTCGCTAAATTGCACGTAGGATGCTTTGCTCGGAATTGGATTAGAGCCTCGATCTGGCATAAAGAAACCGGCTGATGTATTGCTATTTTCAGTAACAAATTGGAACAGTGTCTGTGTGTATACAATATTAATTTCCCATAAACCCATTGTTTGCCACCGGAAAGCAGCTCATAGGTATGGACTAAAACGATAATTGAAAGGGGCCAATTAACAGAATTCTAGTGACATCCGATACGAAAGGTTACAATTGCATGGTCTGTTCTAATTAGATTAACAGAGAAGAATCGTGCAATAAGGTTAAAACGTGATCAGCCAGAACTTAACCTTGACAGTTAACTAATTAATTACGTTTACCAAAACCAACGTATGACCTGGTTTTGTTTCAGTCTGTATGCGGATTACAAAAGAAGGAACAGATCTTTTCCAATCAGATAAACAAATTTTCTTACCAACTCCCACGGTGCTTTTAATTGTGATTTTCATTTTAAGCTTCAAATGAGAAGCGTTGTCACAACTTCCGTTTATCTTATCATGTCGCTAGAAAAATATTTAGTTTTCAATGGTGGTAATTTTCGAAACCATTCACTAAAATGTAAGATTCTATATTTCTTTCTTTCTTTTCAGAAAGATTTCTCTGTTGCTCTATTGAAGGACGAATCAGGTTTCAATCAACATTTCGTCGTTGTAAATGCAAAACATCGTATCTCGTTTTTGGAAAATTTCACAGGGGTGGGAAAAAAGTGCAATAACTTTTCCCAAACTGAAATGTTTGACTTGAAATTTGGACATATTGTTCACAAATGATTTGTCATTAATACTGATCAGTAAAATACCTCAAAACCTGCAAGAATTGTCTGTAACTGGGCACACAAGTATGTACTTTGAAAATCGCAAGAACCGACATACGATGTTTTGCATTTACACCGACGATTTGTTACATCGAAGACAATATGGGTAATTATTTGAACTACATCAATTTTGTTGTCCGACTTAGTTATAGCGGTTTCTGACAAAGAGCTACTTGTTTTTGTTTTGAACATCTTGATAACTTAATAATTCAGAATATAAATTATTCATCAAGAATTGAAGCAATCATAATTTCATAAATATTTATAACGGCCATGATACCGAGGTATATCGTTGCTTTCAAACAAAAACCTCGTATCTGCAGCTTGTATTAAGCTGCAGATACGAGGTTTTTTGTTGAAAAGCACCGATATGAGAAAACACATTTGCCATTTGAGTCCAGGAATAATTAATGATTAAGCTTGAATTCAATATGTTTGTCATATGCCTATCATATTTCTGACACCATAGCTTTAATTAAATCAAGTAGGATAGAATGAATAACAGTTTCGCCCTATCCACAACAATCCCTCGTGGTGGGGTGTTCGGTAGATGGCACTAGGAAAACAATGGGGGTGATATGATCATCTCTGAAGCCTAAAATATACCCTCTCGTAAATTGAAGTGTATTTGGGTCTGTGATAAAAAGATGCACTCAAATTAGTAATCCCCAAAAGCTTAAGGTTGTCACCAAGTTCAGCATCTGACTCACTGAAAAATCATGGTTAGTGCTTATAGATGTATGCACCTGCAACTGTAATGCACCGAGTCTGCGAATTTTGCATGCATTTGTCCTATATTATACCATCTTTTAAGTCTGGAAAATGCACCTGATATCCTAGTCGTAAACAGTTCATGAATATTATATGAATCCCGACTCGGTTCTTGTTAATTATATTTTGGCATCCGAGATCTCTCCGTTACAAATTGAATTACAAGCCTAACAACTTAACTACCAATTACAATGATGGATTAACAACACGTGGCTGCCGTCGAACCTGATATATACAGACATTTGAATAGACTGGATGCAATGTTCAATAAAACATTCCATATACACTTATCTTCTAAATTTGCATCGAGTTTGCATCATTATACTCATTGTACATCATTTCGGTTAATAAAGTGACATTTCAGAATTTCACTTTCATTTTTAATTAAAAGAGCATATTTTCCTATGAAAATTCTGAAAATTTCAAGCCAAAATATTGCGCCGTTTACGAGAAATATATATTTTTGTGTTAAAATTAAACAAATTGTTGTCCACAACAGTTCAGATGTATAATAGAATTTGTCGTTTCTGTCTCAACTTTAAAGGCGTGTTTATCACTCATCATCAACAACTTCAATAACTGATAGCATTTATACCCATTAGAATAACCAACCTTGGCATCAAGACATAGTTTAAAAATTGAAATGGGGATGAAATGTCCCTTTAACGGCCTGCGCCTTGTCCAAAGCTGTCTGGCTTTAAACTCTCACGTGTAGCAATTTTACATAACTGGACGAAGATTGGCAACGTGAGGTAACTATTTAGCCCACGAAAAAACATGGCACCGATGGGCTTTGAAACATTGACTCTTCGGTCCCGAAGCCGGCGTCCTATCAAAAGACCACGTACAATATCCATACAAATGAGCCAGAGACGTCCTTTATGGCATTTGAGATCAATCTGGATCCAGACCAGCCTCTGCATACGCACAGTCTGATCAGGATCCATGCTGCCCTCAAATAGCTTCTTCGTGATTTGTAGCTACTGTAAAAGAGCAGCATCGATCCTGATAATACTGCTTTCAGGTACATGCTGATCTGGAAACATGTAGTCCCAAATGCTACAAGGGACCTTTTTCCAGATCCCGGCTCAAATTTAACGGTTTAAAATGCGTGACAACCTGTCCAGTTTAGTTCGTCAATCCTACCAGGCCCATGTTTCTCGAAAAAAAAACTTAAGTACGTTCTCCGACTCAAATCTGAGCACCGTACTCAAATCACACGAAATCCACGTGAACTTCAATCGAATACCCTTCAACGTTAGAGAGTATTCCTTTGAAGTTGAGCATTTGCTCATGAGATGTAGACCTACTTAAGGTTTTTTTTTTCTCAAGAAACGAGGCCAGGTATCCGTATGAAGAATATCACATACGCATATGACTGTATTGCATAATATTTTTTTCGAACCATGTATTTGCTTGATGTATGCATCATATATAATCAAAATGACATAGTGCCCCCATTGGATCATAAAAACATTTAACCAGCACTTAAAATTCTAAATCCACGTTGTCTATCAATGTCAAATGTTGAGTAGTTTTGGCTGAAGTTCAATGCTACTTGTAATGTTTTTGTAATTATCTGTTAAAGTAGAGCCGTCATGTAAAATACATTATACTTTGGTTGTTTTATTTGAACCGAATTTCTAACAGGCCTTTTCTATATAAACTTCAACGATGTCTTAGTTTGAGCAAGTGCGACGGTATCTAGTGGTATAACATAATAATATATTTATTTTTTCGTTCATGCATAAGCATGGTATCTTTAAATCCAAGAGATAAAGTATTTCCCTATAAGATGCAAGCAGATTCACAAAAATATATTAGTTTTATCTAGCTGCTTGAATTCGTCCTGCACAATTTCGAATTCGTTCGAGAAACAACAGGAATCCATGGTTATGTGCTGCAGTCGCCGCGATATGACCCTGGCAGTTGAAAACGGCGTAAAACACCAATAAACCCAAACAATTTAAAACTTGTATGTTCTACCTACTACTCAGGGTTTTTTACGAAACATACAAATATTGGATCTAATTTTTTTCCGATTGTGAAAGCATTTACAAGAACATGTCAACTCATCATTTTTTGTTACGAAATAATTTCTTCCTATACGTTGACATTATAATGACAACGTAATATTTTCTGTCTTATAGATTGACAGACGAGAAAATAAGATATTCCCATTTGGATGGAATAAATATGACATGGAATTGAGTGAGGAAGCGGCGTGACAAAATATAATTGAGCCGGGATTTGGAAAACTGGAAAAACGTCTCATAGCATTTGAGACAGCCATGTTTCAAGGCCACAATCTGCCCTAGTGTAATCTGATCACGATCAATGCTACTCCTCTACTGTTGTTGCTACAGACCACGATGAAGCTAGTGGAGAACAACTTGGTTCTTGATCAGACTGCGTGTTTACGCAGGCTGATCTGAAACCAAGTTGGGTTCAAAAGCGTAAATGACCTTTTTCCAAGATCCTGGCTCATATATATAATATGCTGCTTGGTAATTATAAGGTCGAATTTACTTTGTTTTGATTTATGTTTCGACATGTGTTACATCTAATTGTGTCCTAGGTTGTAGCTTTAACTCTGTTGGCTGACGAAGAATAAATATTTTGAAAATTATTTTACAGAACTGAGACCAATTTCATGATTATTGCTGATTATCGGTGTATGTGGCAAATGGGCTTTGAATTATAACCTCATGTCTAATTTCTGATATTAGTAAATGAATAAATACGTTTTATGCCAGCCAAGTTCTTGATAAAAATGTCTTAAATTATCCAACCTTGATAAAGGAGAATGAAATACAAGAGGGCCAAGATGGCCCTGCATCGCTCACCTGAGAGGACTTTGAGACAAACAACTTGCAAACTTCAAACTCGCATGACCCACTTTTTACATGACCTAGATATCATCAAGATTAACATTCTGAACAATTGTCTCAATGATAAAGTAAATATTTTAGTTCTTAGCGCAAAAACAAGATTTGACCTAGTGACCTACTATTTAACCTCGAAAGACATGCTATTCATATCACCAAAATATCATCAAGATAACCATTCTGATATTTTCAGAATGATTGAGTGAATATTTTGGTTCTTAAAAGAAAAACAAGATTTGACCTAGTGACCTAGTTTCTGACCTCACATGACCCAATTTTAAAATGACCCAGATTTCATCAAACAAACATTCTGAACAATTTTCATAATGTTTAAGTATATATTACCGTTCTTAAAGCAAAACCAAGATTTGACCCAATGACCTAGTTTTTTTACCTTACATGACCCATACTTTGTACATAACCTAGATATCAAGATAAGTATTTAGGATAGTTTTGACAAAGTTTTGGAGCAAAAATGACATCTCTAGAGCAAAAGGAAGGATTCTGTAATATTTGAGCTTGTGACCTAGTTTTTGACCTTGCATGACCCACCTTTGATCGTGACCAAGATATCATCAAGATAAACATTTATGACAAATTTTACAAAGTTTGGACCAAAATTGGCACTTCCAGGGCAAAAGGGAGGATTTTACAAGATTTGGACTCGTGACCTAGTTTACGACCTGGCATGATCCACTTCTTGACATGACCTAGATATCATCAAGATAAACATTTAGGACAATTTTTAGAAAGTTTGGGCAAACACTGGCATGTCCAGAGCAAAATGAAGGATTTTAAAAGATTTGACCTTGTGACCTAGTTTTTGACCTTGTTTGACCCACTTCAAATCATTTCATAGATATAATCAAGATAAATATTGAGGTTAATTTTGACAAAGTTTGGACAAGAATTGGCACTTCCAGAGCAAAAGAAAGGATTTTGTAAGATTTGACCTCTTGACCTAGTTAATGATCTATCATGACCCACTTCTTGACTTGACCTTGGTATCATCAAAACGAATATTCATGACAATTTCTACAAAGTTTGGACAAAAATTGGCACTTCCAGTGTAAAAAAATGGATTTTACAATAATTGACCTAGTGACCTAGTTTTTGACCTGGCTTGACCTATGTTTTTTCATGACCTTAATATCATCAAGACAAATATTCTGACAAATTTTCACAACGATTGGGCACCAAATGTGGCCCCTAGAGCAGAAAGAAGATTTGACCTAGTGACCTACTTTTTGACCCTATTATGGCCCCGATTCAAATTCTGTGAAGTATTTTGAAAAAGCATGACCCATAGATCATATGTGTGAAATATGATTGAATTCTGCCCAGTACTTTAGGAGGAGAATATTTTTTTGTGAAAAGTTGACGGATGGACAGATAGACAGATGGACAGTTAGACAGATAGACAGACGCCGGACAACAGACCGATCACAATACCTCACCTCGAGCACTTTGTGCTCAGGTGAGCTAAAAAAGGTATCATTTTCTTTTTATAATTTTAACAGAAGAATTAAACGCGTGATCTAGATATAAAATAGTTGACCGTAAAAATAAACTTTCAGCATCCTGTTCCTTAATTCATAAATATTCTTTTTAGTCGGAATGTGGAAAAAGTAGAGCCCTTATTGCATTTTAGGATAACATTTTGCCTTATCAGCTTGAGCGCCTTTCACGGTTTTTCAAGATCCATGGCGCTGTTTTATAGTTACTGCATGATGTGAACAATCTACCAGAGAACAACATGGAATTATGACACACGCAGTCTGATCTGGATCCAAGTTTGGTTAAAATGCGTGTCTTTCCTCTAGATTTCTTTCTAGTTTATTATTGTGGCTCAATTTTAAACCTTTCCAAATAAGCAACATTTTAGGGTGATCAACTTCAACAAATGGCACAAATGACAAAAATGGAAGTTATTGCAGATATTATTAGTGTAAATTATGGCATAGAATATTGAGATAAAAGGAGAAACTGCTGGTTGTCAGCAGTTTCTTCTTTTGTCTCAATGTTTCCCAAGCCTTTTCTAATAGGGTCGTCAAAACCTGGTCTTGTTTGGGAAAGAGTTAATTTCATCTTACTTAATTTCATACCTGGAGTTTTTTCCTTCTTTCATTTCCCAACATAATTTTCGACTAAACCTTATCTAAAATCACTGCACATCACAAGATAAAATGTTTATTAACGCACACAGTTTGTATGATAAAATCATGAAATATTGAAGGAAAATGGGGAGCTGGTTATCTGCATTTTCTTTTCCCCTCTCTATGAAGTTTTCCAAAAGTCTTTCTGTCAGTTAGGAGTGCGTCAAATCAAAAGTTGTCCAGAGCCGCGTTCTTTAGAGCGAGATTTCTTGAGATATCGTGAGATTTCTTAAGATGTTTTAGGATAAAGCGCTCTTTTGAGCAAGATTTTTAAGACGATCACAGGGAGCCGCCATTGCTCTATACTTCTTTCGGAACCCCTCGGTAAATTCTGTAGAATCTATATTGGACAGAATTGACCGAGTTGTTCCGAATGCTCCATGATTCATAAACCGCGGAGTTCCGAATGATCCATACTTCATACAAATGACGTCATGATGACGTCATTTGTATGAAGTATGAAACATTCGGAACACCTCGCTTAAAATCTCGGTCTCAAAAACGCTGTATCAAAAACATCTTAAGAAATCTTTAAAAATTTTGCTCTAAAGAGCGCACCTCTGGTAAGGCAGATGCTCCCAGATTAAATGCTCAATTTTGTGAAATGAGAGATTATTCAATTTTGGCAGAACATTTTATAAAGCAATTCAAATGCGTTTCACGGAATTTGGAATATAATTTATCTTTTATCCCATAGGATTACTATGAAGTCAAACTCTGACAAATTCCATCATATTATTCTTTAGAATATTAGTTCGAGACAAATTGTGAAATATGTTTTTAAATGTATTTGAGGCAGTTTCTTAGAGAGAAAAACGAGACTAATCAATTCTCGTTGGCTTTGAGAGAATCACATTCATGATGAAAACATCGTTGTTACATGTATACGTGTATAGTATCGCAATGAATGACTTACCACGCCTTCAGAACGTGTAACGTTCCACCGGTGAATGTTTACGAAGTCGCACGAAAAATTCTGAAGTCACTCAAATCTCATTAGTCACCAAGTGTTTCAGAATGTCAAAAATATGATTAACGAGAAAGTCTTAAAGGGACAAATTTTGTCCCTTTAAGACTTAATTTCGTTCTGCAAATTGATTTCTTGGATGACGGCAACGGTTCTTTAATGACCACCCAGATAGATATTTGTAATTATTTGATTGATGTTGAAGCCTTTCAAGAACAGTACGAAAGTAGTGTTAAGAACAATCGATATCCTCATTCCGATAAACAATTTTAAAAGTTCTCAGAAACCAGCAAATGCTTTTTTCTATGGTTTGGAAACTAATAACAATTTCCGATGAAAATGTTTCCACAGACCTCGTATGTACAGCAATCCAAAACAGTAATTCGCTCCTTTTCAACAAAATCATCGTAACTGCAGCTTGTATTAAGCTGCAGTTACTATGTTTTTATTGAAAAGTGACGAATTACGACATTTCGGAGGCAAGCAACGTTAAGAGATTATTGGCGTTTTACGCCGTTTTCAACTACCAGGGTCATATCGCGGCGGCTGGAGCACCAACCCATGGATTCCTGTTGTTTCTCAAACCAGTACTACCACAACACCCTTACCGAGCCTCCAGCTGCTCGCCCACTTAGGTTAACGATTTCAAACCCATTGGTGCGTGACAATTTTGTCAGAAAGGGTATTAGCCGCGGCCGGGTATCGAACCCGGGACCTCTCGAATGAGGGTCAGATGCGCTACCAACTGCGATAAGGCCGCGGCCAGCAACGTTAAGAGCAAAAAATGGCCATACTTCGATAAACAACTTTATAAGTAGCCTGAAGCCAAACAAGCTCTCGTTTGTCGTTTGGAAACCAATAACGATTCTTGAGAGTGTTTCACGTCAAATAGATATATCCAAACAGTCGTAACTACTGCATAGACACGGTGGAGTTGAGATGTTTTGACGGCCAAATGAAGAAAAACTTCTAAGGCCCGAGTCTTGAAAAAATAGGCCTATCAGAGCTTTTTGGAGTACCCTCGTCAATTTCCGTTGCCACGAATAACGCCCGAAGTTGCACGTTGTGTGCGGTATCTAATGATGGATGGGATATCTTAATGGATTTATTGTGAGTGAAACGGTCGTCCTGCGAAATTCAAAATAAGCCTGGACAAGGGAGCAGTTCTTATGAACTTTTTATCTTCTGTTTCATTCCCTCATGACTCGTCCCGTATATCTGAAACCTGCGCCCTTGGCGAAGACAAATTGCTTTTGTCATTTAGTCTTATCGCTGTGATAGTATTCTCTTGATATCAAGGTTGTACACAGCTTATTTTTCTGCGAAGAAACAATGGAACTTGGAACATTGGAACTTGACTTTTATTGTCAAATGTATGTACATGTACATGTAGGTCATTTATCTATTCCGCTGTATGTCCGTCTGTTCGATAATCAAGGCTTACACTAATTCCTTTTGTCATTATCCCTGTGATAACATTCTCTTGATATCAAAGCTATACACTTCTTGTTTATCGTATACATTTTTCTGCAAGGAAACATTGGAACCTGACTTTTATTGTCTATCTTACGTACATTTAGAAACTCATTTAGGTCATTTAGGTATTCCGCTGTATGTCCTTCTGACCAAGATCTACCCTTACACTTATTGTTTTTGTCGTTAAGTCTTATCCTCTGCTAGTATTCTCTTGATATCAAAGCTCTACACAGCTTGTTTATCATGTTTACTGTTCCACCAGAGCACACAATTAACTTGAATTTTATTTTCCAATTCATGAACTGTACATATTTGCAAGGGTCATTTCTGATTATTGTGTACGTTTGTGTGTCCCAATATTAACGGAATACCGGTATATATAATAATTGAGCCAGGATCTGGAAAAATGTCCCTTATAGCATTTTAAAAAATTTAGTTTCAAGATCAGCCTGTTGTCAAATGCAGTCCAATATGCATCCATGCTGCTCTCTTTAAGTTACTTAAGGTCACGAAGAAGCTATTAGAGAACAACATGGATCCTGATCAGACTGTGCGAATGCACAGGCTGGTCTTGATCCAGGTTGTTCTCAAATGCCATAAAGGACGTTTTTCCAGATCCTGGCTCATATATATTATAATCAAGCCTTTTCTTTCGAATTGGACCATCCTTCAATCGGACAAGCCTAAAATGTTACCGTTTGGGAAATGATTAAGTTTGTTTCTTATTTATGAATCGTCTGTAAATCGTCTCGATTTTTAAAATGCGACATCTTGGATTGAATGTTGTTGTTGTTGTTGTTCTGGTGTGAGAAATATCGGAGTCGCATGGTTAGTTGCACAAGTTTTTGGCATAAAACTTAACAATTTATTGTCATGTCTTTAAACAATATTCAAACATTTTTGTGGACTTTTTGTGTATTTCTCTATATAGATCTACAAGACTGTTTAACGGCTTTTGTAAGTTGTCTCTGAAGGTCCAACTAAACCGTCGATTTCATTGACTGTTTGTATGATATATCGTCGCTTTTCAACGAAAACCTCGTGTCCGCAACTTAATAAGCTGCAGATACGAGGTCTTTGTTGAAAAGCAGCGATATATTGACCATAAAGTCAGTGTAGGGTGAAATTGTTTCTTTCAACTAGAAAGTATTGTAGGCTATAGAATCGGTGTGTTATATTCCCTGACAAATTCACAATGATGTTTTCAAGAACTGCGGTCATCGGCCGGACAAACATTTTTCCACACTTAAACAACATCTCAATATTTACATATTTCCTCGTCTGAAGATTCTAACAATAGCTGTCCGACATTACATTCACCCTACTCTCTTAAGAACAGAGCACATTCTCTCTTCATTCCATTATTATAGAATGATGCTCTGTTCCCGCGGGATCAATTCACGTCTAATCTCGGGGCCTTGGCGGGATTTCGGTTTCCAATCGTGGGCTATACACAACAAAACAATTGAATATTCTGATACAAACTTTCATTGGCTGACGCTTCAAATTACCGGCTTCGACCAAAAATAGAAGCGACGTAATGTATACGTAATCAAACAAGATAAAACTAAATGATTTTGATTCGATAATTCAAATGTTACCGGCTTCAGCCAAAAATAGAAGCGACGTAATGTATACGTAAATACTAATGATCATGCAAGATAACAATGGATGATTTTGATTCGATAATTCAAATGATGTGCTATAATTAGATTATGACGACCAAATAGGCGGTTGGTGTTTCAAAAACGGCAGAGGTCATATTTGATGGTTAATCAATAGACCTCGGCTTTGGAGAGTACATTCACCCTTACTTTTCGTACTTCATTCATAAATTCTGGTAGTTAACACAAATACCTAATCCGAGTTTTCTCTGATGAAATTCGATCTTTGATATGTTGATGTCGCTCATTTATAAATGAGCGACATCAACCTATCAAAGAGCGAATTTCATCAGAGAAAACTCGGATTACTAAATACCGATCTTCGACATTATGCGAACTTTGTTGAGTAAATAGTGCAATACATTAGTCTAAGATTGAACTTTTTTCGAGCGGCTGAATTGTATTCTGGCTTCGGGATCTGTATTTTATATATCTCTCGAAGCATTCAATGTAGGTAATCATGATAACTCTGCTGTGATTAGTAGTCATTGCTTCACTTGAAATGAAACGCAGTTTTGGTTTCGTTTCATTTTCCTAAAAATATCTGACTTATAACTTGACGTAACGGGCCGCTTAGTCTAGATGTACACATAATTTGAATATAATGATAATATGATACTAATACAATGAAAACACTGCTAAACAAAGACTCTAATCAAAGAACTATCTCTTTCTTCCCGACTTAAGGTAGTCAACCTGTAATGGGATTCGCGTGATGTCGCATTTATTCGGGCGCGGTCGAAAACATTCGGCGGTGGAACTTTCCACCGCCAAATGTTTACGACCGCGCCCGAATAAGTTCGGATACGTAACGACGACGCTCGGAAAAATCCGATGTTTTATGAATCTAAAAATGGAGAAGAAGAAGAAGAAGAAGAAGAAGAAGAAGAAGAAGAAGAAGAAGAAGAAGAAGAAGAAGAAGAAGAAGAAGAAGAAGAAGAAGAAGAAGAAGAAGAAGAAGAAGAAGAAGAAGAAGAAGAAGAAGAAGAAGAAGAAGAAGAAAAAGAAGAGAGGCAAACATCATCACGCCATTTGCCAGTCACATGTGACATGAGGAAATAATGAGCACTTGCCAAGATTAGACGAGCTTTATAAATTGCTTTGAAAATCACGTAAAACTTGAAAACGGCCTCGAGTCTAATTCATTAAGTGACACTTTTCACGCTTTCTCATTCATTATTCAAAATGCAATTATTATCTCTTTTTCCACATGCTGATACCCTGCTTTGATTCTGTTTCGAAATTCTGGTTTTCCTTCTTCATCATTGAAAAGAGAAGAATTTATGTGTACTCATAAACGTTTTAATCTTTGTATGTGTAAATGATTTTCGAATTTAGATCAAATATTTCAGATAATTATCAATGTCTTCATTTTTGCTTTTTTTATTTAGACCTCCAACTCTAAGTATTAATAAGAATGAATTACAAATATATGTGTTATAAAACTATTAATGTGAACATTTTACATGATACTTCGGTGTATTTTGTCTTCGCGCCTTGACAAATTGAACAAATATACAGAGTCTGCACAAATCTGTTTGACCTTAGATACCTTGACCGTAGTAAAAGTACTACTTGGCAAGTATTATTATATGACTTTGTAATCATGGAGATAGTTATCCTGCTTGGTCAAGCAAACGGTCTTTATTACATCTTGTACTAGCCATAAGTACTAAGAATTAAGGTATGTCATCTATACTTTGATACAAAACACTTCGTGTAAACTCGGACATCATCCGTGGCAACGAAAATTGACGAGGGTATCCCTCGTCAATTTCCGTTGCAACGGATAACGCCCAGAAATTGTCGAAGATATACCATCGTTAATTTCGTTCCCACGTATGACGCTCGAAGTCGCAGAAAGTCTTTGGTATCTAGATTTTAATGATAGATGGTGCATCTTAATAGCGAACAGTTTTCGCGCGCTCGTGTGCTAAAAATAGATTTATAATGGGAATAGCCCCAACAACGATTGCCGGGTACAAGTCTAATATTTTGTTTATCGGTCATGAATCGGACAATTTTTTTCGTAGCAGTGTTAGCAAAAAATTATCATTTTCAAGCGAGATATTAGTCGATCATAGATAATGCAGACGGGAACTAAAACTTCGAAACATTGCGCATATGCAACATGCAACATTTCTTCCAGATACGGAGACAGACCAGAAATTACAAAAGTTTTTTCTTGAGGATCCTCAAAACCTTAACCAGAAAAAACATCGAAAAGTCTTAAAGTAAAGTAGCTATGATCACGAAACTTCTTGGGTAGATAGATCTCACCAATGAGAATTGCAACGTACAAGTAGCATAACTCTACCTTGCTTATTTTGTGAGTTATTGTCCTTTGTTTTAGTCAAAGCCCGTGGGGTATCAAATTGCATTCAGCGACAAATTCTAGTTGTTTATATATTAACCCTTTCCCAAAAAAAAGACCGGTTTTGACAACCCAACAGAAAATTCTTGGGAAAACATTGAGACAAGAGAAGAACATGATGATCGACCATGATGATCGACCAAATTGAAAAGGCCTGTACAGCAGACAAAATGGGCGTGAATAACTTCTTTTGATATCGATGATCATTGTTCTTTTGCCTCAATATTTTCTCTGAGATAAAACACTAAAGTATTCACATCCGTCATGTCATCTGCGGACTTTTTTCAATTTGGCCCAACATGACATTTTGTCGTTTTGGAAAGGGTGAGCGAGTACGCACGAGCGGCACGACGAAGCCAAGACAGGACAGTATGTGTAAACATTACTTGTCAACTGCTTATTTCATAGTTAGCCTACCGATCTTAAAAAGTACACGACAGTGCAGCAACCTTCTAAACTCTGAATTAGAATGTTTCTTAACAAATGATTACGGCAATCCAGCTCTTTGAATATCATCTTCGGCAAGTTGAACGTAGAAAAACTTCGCGAGATTCACAGCCATATTTGTACGATAAGGGATTCCCAATCTATTTTAGATCAGTTAGGCGTGACGATGACGTATTTGTTAACACGGAAAACCGAACCCTATTTAGCATATAGGGTCTATAAATAAGATGCACGAGAGGTTGAGAACACCTCTGCCCTGCGTTCAGTAAGACAAAACGTTAGAAGCTACCGGTTTATTCACCTAACATGTCTTACTGAACGCTCTGCTAACGATAGCTGAATAAATATGGCCGCCCCCCATAGTCTGGGTTCCCTCCTCCGTTTCGCAGTATGGAAAGTAGGGAACCAGACTAGCCGCCATTTTTGTTAGCTTTGGCACACCACCTTCAAATCTGTGAGCCAAGTGGTGCGAACGATAGGAGTAAACAGGTCGTTCAGTAGAAAACTGTTACGTATCGGTAGCTCAATGAGCTAACGTTTTGTCTTACTGAACACAGGGCTGGTATCCGCCGTTATAACAATGCTTGAAATCGCATTACCTATATTCGTACACCATTATAATTATGCACATGTATAAGTATGCATTATGACATAATTGCTATGTACATTAATAGAAAACATATGTAACGTGTGATGAATTACTGCAAATGTATCCTTAATGGCCTACCATAGTATTGTTAACCCTCTCCCGAACGGTGAATTTTTCGACTAGTCTGGTTTAAAAGGAGATACTAATGCATAAATAGTACAATGTCAATGGTAGTGACTTTTTTATGCTAAAGCCTAGAAATCTTTTAGGGGGAGGGAGAACTTGGAAATAATCAGCATTTTTCTCTGTTCTCTTAATGTTATCTCTTACTGTTCCTGCTTGGGACGTCAACATGATGTCTTGCTCAGGAAATGGCTAATTGATAAACATTGCTGAGATACAATAATGATGATGATGATGATGATGTTCTTGATCATTGGTCTACCAACTGTTATTATTTTGTGTAAAATTAGTGACATGCATTATGACAAATTTCAATGATCTATGAATGCGGTATAGTCACAGATAAAAGGCGTTGTAGAGATACAGATACAAAGGGGTCGTTTTTCAAAGTGCACTTTTTTTCTTTTTTATCATCCTCTATGTTATGGGTACTTATTGGAATCTTCTCATCGCATTCTCACAACAATGGGCTTGAATTTGAATTTATAATGGATTTAATCCCTCTTAATCGATGATGTGCGTTGCAAAGAATTCGATACTTGAACATTTTGATTGTAAGAAAAGACGATATTTCCCTAATTGATTTCGTTTATATCCATTTCTGCCTTTTCAATTAAGATCGCCAGATTGAACCAAACATGAGAAAATTATAGCTTCCAATCTCCGAAATGTGAATCCAGCTAAATTTTGTGGTGTCGTGGTTTATTTGAGTTTCTTACTCCATGACAAAGGTGACAAACTATCGATTGAACAAGAATATTACTCGTTCTGTATGACTTATTGTCTTTAATAATTCAGAGGGGTTGTCATAGTGCTGCAAATACATGTAAAGGTTTTGTCGCTGTAACCTTTACAAAACAATCCAATGTCTTTGAAGAATGAATAGTGCAGTAGTACAACGCCACTTAAGGTAGTCTACCCCTAACGAGATTCGCGCGACGTCGAAATTATTCGGGCGACGTCGTAAACATTCGGCGGTGGAACTTTCCACCGCCGGATGTTTACGACCGCGCCCGAATAAGTTCGGATACATAACGACGCAGCTCAAAGTAATCTGATGTTTTATGAATCTCAAAATGGACACATAACGGGTATTCTACCTTAACCCGCTCCCAAACACGACCAGGTTTCGAAGTCTCGAATAGAAAAAGCTTGGGGAAACATTGAGAGAGAAAAAGAAACGTACGCCTGATCTTATCAGTGCTACAAATAAGAAGGAGTGATGACTTTTCAAGCTGCAATATTTAATTCATTGTTCATTAGGCATTATTATCATTATTATCATTATTATTATCATTATCATTATCATTATCATTATTATTATTATTATTATTATTATTATTATTATTATTATTATTATTATTATTATTATTATTATTATTATTATTATTATTATTATTATTATTATTATTATTATTATTATTATTATTATTATTATTATTATTATTATTATTATTATTATTATTATTATTATTATTATTATTATTATTATTATTATTATTATTATTATTATTATTATTATTATTATTATTATTATTATTATTATCATTATCTTCATTACATTTTATCGTTTGCTCTGATTAAATTTTGGCGCTCTCTTTTAAGTACAAATGTATTTTGCTGTTTGCCTTATTAGAATATTTGTCATTTGTTTCCTTGTACATATTTGTGAGTCATTCATTTGTGGCGACCTATTAAGCAATGGGATTATCGGTGTTACTTGAGATGAATATCAATGAAGGATGTGCCTAAAACCTAATGGTCAAATCATGTAACCTTACTCAAAGTAGCAAAAAATGGGACATATGACATGGTTAAGCCTTTTGCGTACGACAGAATTCTCAAGTGTAATTTTATAACAATATTTTCTTTCTCTAAGGATGACATATTAAATGTGTTATAATGTGAATAAAGTCGTCGAATAGATAATGTATTTAAAAAAGATCGTAACTACAGCATGCGAAAAATGTCTGATGAAAAATTGATGGACGCTTGAAAATGTCCATTCTGCTTCAGCAATGACGTCCAGGATGACGTCCTATGAAACTCCAACTGCATCAAACTTCAGTATTAACACACTATCCGACCACCTTCCTTCGTCCCACACTCCTCACGAGTTTCCTCTGTTCAATGACTAAATTGAAAATATCGTCTCTTAAAACAAAATTTTAATGTAATGTCTAAATAATTAGGTCTTTGTCGTTCTTGATTGTATTGAAGTCCCATGTCACGAGAGAAAATGAGATTTGATTCGAGCACAAAGGATACAACAATTGCTTGACACAGTCTCGCCTATTACTAATTTCCCTTTCTTATTCGTCAAAAAACAGTTATCAGACCTTTCCCGATGTCAATAATCAGCAGATTATATAGGAATAATCAGAATTATGTACTTTGTGTTAGAACAATGTATCATCGTAATTCATCTTTTTTCTAGATGGAAAATGAATCGAATAAAAATCAACAGCTATAATAAGGAACTGTTCTTTAAAGTCTGAGGATTTGATTTTGATTTATTGGGGTTTAACGCCGTTTTCAACAGCTATAGTCATATTGCGACGACAGGCGCATCTAACAATAAATTCATTGTATTTTTCTCACCAGTATCACCACAAGATCACAACCAAGCCTCCAGCTGCTCTCTCATATAGATGAATAACACACATTTTTGAGAGACAAATGACTTTCTTTAAATGTCAGAATGGATCTGTTCGAGCCGAGGTTCGAACTCGCAACCCCTTGTTTGATAGACTCCGACGTTACCGACTGAGCTGTCGGGACTAGGCTTGAACGCTAATAAGACCTCTTTACTGCTATCGTTGCGTTAAGTTGTTGCTGTTGTTGTTGTTATTCCTTTTTCTATAACATTTTCCTTCTTTTCCCAATTAAAACGAAGCCCTACAACATAATTTAAGAAGCATGTTAACATTGATAACTGAATTCCCAGAGAAATTACATATCAACATTGTTGAGAGGGCTTATCCATTTTACAACACTGGAAATGCTCTTTTTAACATAGTCTAAAATATAGAATAGGCAAACTATTCTTATGATGTAAAGTCTGCCATTTTACAACTAAGTTCTTTCATGATCAATTAATGGCTTAAGGTAGAATACCCGTAATGTGGCCATTTTGAGATTCATAAAACGAGTGTCGTCGTTACGTATCCGAACTTATTCGGGCGCGGTCGTAAACATTCGGCGATGGAAAGTTCCACCGCCGAATGTTTTTGGCGTAGCCCGAATAATTTCGACGTCGCGCGAATTTCATTTGCGGTAGACTACCTTCCATCATGTTTAAGTCCAAACCAATGATATAACACAAACCCAGTCCACAGTATAATGTATCTAATAGGTCTAATAAAAATTCAGTACTGTACAAATAAACCTGATATTTCTTGAACAGATGCTTGTTTCGTCCATAAGGCATTTCTTAATTAACTTGTCTAGAAATATTATGATAACGTAGTTAAGGTTGAATAGATTAGTATCTTAATAATCCTTAAACAAGGAAGCGCTTACTGAACTTTTCAAACATTTTAACCCGTTAGCAAACGACGAAATTTCAGAATGGACCAATTCAAAAAATGTTGCAGACAATTTTACATTTTAACATTTTTATATATTACATTTTTCGCTCTTGTTAGGTAGAAAACATTACCGGGAAATGACGAAATTGCTTCGCACAAGCATTCTCCACAATGCTTTCCCAAAGCCTTTAATTTTAGGGTCAAAATGTGTCAAAGTGGGAGAAAGTGTTAAATTGATATAGCTAGTCGTCGGACTTCGACTTAGGCATAAATTCGACTTATCCGATGTTGACCAAACGAGTGTCAACTGTATTTCAAGCTAATGCAGCCTTGCACTTTTGACAAATTATTTACTCGGTATGTTCCATTTTGTCATATAATTCTCGTATCTGATATAATTAGACAGTATCTAGATGCAATTTTCAGCTAGATTGAATTTACCATCGATTTTATGGCGCGTTCGTAATTAAATGGCCGCTCTTTGTCTTTGATTTCTCAATATCTCTTGAAGAGCAAGCTTGCAAATTGTCAGACAATTAAGAAATGTATTTTAAATCTTGTGTCTCTCTTAAAAGAGAAGTTGGCGAGGGCATTTGGTGTACGGTTGGAAAGTAATTCTGGCGTTGTCAATAAGACATAGAAAATGAATTTTGGTACATTTCAAAACTCTTTCCCTATGCCGTTGCCACTTTATTTTATATTACTTATATATTTGAAACATCTACTTTGACTATTTTCACTTGACATTTAATGTGATTTCACGTCAGATTGCATGTGTGGACAAACTGACCTTAACCCTTTCCTAAACAAGACCTGGTTTTGACGTCCCTAATTGAAAAGGCTTTGGAAAGCATTGAAACAAAAGAAGAAACTGCTGACAACCAGCAGTTTCTCCTTTTGCTTCAATGTTTTCTGTGCTATAGGCCTATCATCATCTTCAATATTAAGCAGCTTTCAAATTGAACCAATCCAGAGTTTTGCCGTTTGGCAATTTCACGTCAGATTTCATGTGTGCGCAAACTGACCTTAACCTTCGTTGTCTACAAAGACTATCTAAATCTGGGTCGTTCCGACAAACAATTCACCAAAATCTAATCAAGCCCGTCTAGTTAATTATCAATCGACCGAAACTTGACGCATTTCATTAAAGGGGCATCGCTCTCTTTGCGAAAAAACTTAAATGTAATTGTTGATGGTAAGAAAGCACACCCTTAAACATTTCACATTTAATTCATTTTTAACTGTATGTCTTGATACAAAGATTGTTTATTTTAATGCGTAGAAATGCAATCAGTTTTTTGAAGTTGTTATTTATGAGCGAAATATACGCCATCAAAGTTGAGACAGAAATGACAAATTCTATATAAATCTGAACTGTTGTCCACAACAATTTGTTTAATTTTAGCAGAAAAAATATATTTCTCGTAAACGGTTCAATATTTTGGATTGAAATTTTCAGAATTTTCATAAGAAGATAATGCTCTTTCAGATAAAAATAAAAGTAAATTTTATGAAAATAAATGTGAAATGTCACTTTAAACATTTAATGATTTTTTGTATGGATACTGGACACAATACACATACCAAACGATAAAATGTTAGAATGGTTCAATTTAAAACCGGAAAAAGACATCAAAATCGATGTAACTTAGAGTTAAATGTAAATATTATATAGCACAGAAAACATAGAGACAAAAGAATAAAATGCTGATTATCAGCATTTTCTTCTTTTGTCTCGATGTTTTCCAAATCATTTTCTGTTAGGGACGTCAAAACCAGGTCTTGTTAGGAGAAGGGTTAAATTGGTAAACCAGATTCATACAAAATGTGTGTAGTTCAGACTTTTTCCTTTCCTAGAATTTAGAAAGGCTTATTTGAAAGTTTAAAATGTGTTTGATAGTTGATGTAAGAGATTCGTATGACAATTAGAAACATATTGTCGCTTTTCAACGAAAACCTCGTAACTGCAGCTTGTTTTAAGCTGCAGTTACGAGGTTTTCGTTGAAAAAGCAGCGATATTGTTTTGACACGTTGCAAATATGATAAAATGCCATGGTCTTCAGAAAGAGAGACATAACTAAAATCAGACAGTATGTCCTTTTAAAGCGACCCATGATAGGTTGTTGCACATGGACACAAGTAAAGAACTATCATATCGAATTGTCAACCTGCATAGCAAGATTATTTCTGTCCAGGGGAATTTCAAATAAAGTACATTTGGTCCGTCTAAATCAAGTCTGTATATAATTACCCTACCCGCACTTTATATGTATGGTAAGATTTATGGTAAACCATAATAGATAAATATCATGGACCATGGTAGATAGTGAAAAAACTTGGTTCTGGGGCTAAAATGTCTCTCTTTTTGGCCCTAGATAATGCAATGCACCACACACAATTCAAACTCTGACTGTCCCAAAGTTGCACTTATTCATGAAGAACCTAGCATGTGTCCCTTTAATACAGTGCTTTAATTACCTATTTATTTACCATATAGAATCTATTTACGTGGCCAGAATTTCCCAGATAGATCTTCATATTGATTCTATATAGAGCATCATGAATAAGACACCGGTGGGAATTAGGCATTAACCCTGTCCCAAGTAATCTTCATCATTAACGTGTTTGCATATTTCAGATAAAGCTTTGTAATTAAAACTTATTCATGAGTAAAAAAATGCCTAAACTCATCATTTTCTCCTTTTCCTTCAATGTTTTTGTGATATATGTATCAAATTGGTCTTAGAACAATTGTGATTGACCCTCTCCCAAGCAAAACCTTGTTTTGACGTCCCCGGTAGAAAGGGGTAGAAATCATTGAAGCAAAATGATAAAATCAAATGAAAATCAAAAGAAGAAAATGAGCTTTTAAAATTCTTTTGTCGGACCTTTACTTTCTGAGCAGTGTCGCAAAATCGCAAACAAATTCTTCCTAAATCACAATCTCTTTTTTCAGTTATCTATATCAGCTTTCAAATTTGGACACAGCTATTTTTTGTCATGTACAGAAAGTGTTAAGATCCCAAAGGGAATGATATTAATGATAGCTTTTATAAATCATGCTCGACATTAAAAGACAAGCTAGGATAACCTATAGTCGCTTTAACTCGAAAACCTCGTGACTGTAGCTTTTTAACACATTCCTGCACTGTGGCGCCTTTTGATGATAAAACTAAAACATTGTGCACCATTGTTTCTACATATAAGATGCAACTGAAATTGTTAACTTTCTTTATGGTAAACTTCCTATACGGTTTTAATGTTACCGTGTAACGTCGCTTTTCAACAACAAGAGGCCCAGGAGGGCCTGAATCGCTCCACTGGTTAAAGTGGAAGAATTATCCCATGATTTCGTGTAAGCCTTACACAGCTGCAGCCAAATCTTGATATTTGTGTATAAATTTTGAAGAGAGACTCAAAGAACATTCTTGCAAAGTCTGGTTCAAATTGGCCTTATGGTTGATTTTTAAAGAATTTTCTTATGATTTCTCTGGTAAGCCCCTTTCTCCCTGCCATGGCCTAATTTTTTTGACAAATATAAAAATTTGCGAACAAATTTTAGAAAGAATGACTAAAGGCACATTCCTGCAAAGTTTGGTTCAATTGGGCACACTGGTTGATTTTTTAAGAATTTTCTTATGATTTCTTTAAGTCTGATAAGCCACTTCCTCCCTGCCACGGCCACATTTTTTGACAAATGTAAAAATTTGAGAACAAATTTTGAAAAGAATGACTCAAGGCACATTCCTGCCAGGTTTGGCTCAAATTGGCCCAATGGTTGATTTTTAAAGAATTTTCTTATGATTTCTTTAAGTCTGATAAGCCACTTTCTCCCTGCCACGGACACATTTTTTGACAAATGTAAAAAATTGTGAACAAATTTTGAAAAGATTGACTCAAGGCACATTCCTGCCAGGTTTGGTTCAAATAGGCCCAATTGTTGATTTTTAAAGAATTTTCTTATGATTTCTCTAAGTCTGATAAGCCCCGCCCTGCCACGCCCACATTTTTTGATGAATCAATAATTCGCGAACAACTTTTGAAAAGGGTCATCCAAGGAACATTCCTGCCAAGTTTGGTCAAAATTGGCCCACTGGTATAAGAGGAGAAGATGTTTAAAGAAAAAGTTCACGGACGGACGGACGCACGCACGCACGCGCGCACGGACGCACGACGGACACAACGCCATGACAATAGCCCGCTGGCCTTCGGCCAGTGGAGCTAAAAACCTCGCAACTGCAGCTTACACCAAGATAAGAGTTACGAGGATTTTGTTGAAAGGTGACGAAATATATGGGCCTATGGTAAAACTCCTTGTATGGTTTTACGTTACAGCATAAAGTTGCGTTCGAACAAAAACCTCGTAAATGCAGCTTTAAATAGCAGCCATTTCCAAAACAATGCCACATCGTCTAAATATCGGAGATAAAATGCTTTACAAGTGTCTGTCTTTCTGTGCAACATTTAAACTTCAACATACAAAAATGCGGAACCATTTGAATATCACATGTATTGTGCTCCCTGTTTTATTATGAAGATTTCAGAGTTTCAGAGAAAACAAATAGGGTGTCGCGCAAAAAATAGGGTATTGCAAAACAACAAGAATATTGCAAAAACCAAACCCCCTTTCTGTCTTGAGTTCATTTGCCAGACAAAAACCAGTGAATACTCGCTCAGTTCTCAGTATTTTTTCATCTCATATCATTTTGTGGAAATCTCAGCGATAAACTGATAAGCCCTGCCTTCACACATTGGGTGTACTTGAGCGCTGTAGGAATTGTGTAGGTTAGACATGTGTAAAGTACAAAACAGACACGAACCTCTTCCAAATACATTTGAGCCAGGATCTGGAAAAAACGCCCCTTAAGGCTTTTGAGCCCAACAGAGATCCAGATCAGCCTGTGCATAGGCACAGTCTGATCAGGATCCATATTGTTCTCCAATAGCTTCTTCGTGACTTGTAGTAACTTATAGAGAGCAGCATTGGTGAATATTGGACTCCATTTGACAACAGGCCGATCTTGAAACTCAATTTTGAAAAATGCTATAAGGGACGTTTTTCCATATCCTGGCTCATTTAACTATCTACAACCTTGGAAGAAGAACGATGTAAAACAAATTCAAGGCAAATACATGTATAGCTCACGATAAGTGACCTGACAGACTGAGAGCAACCCATGCTAATCGAATGAGATGCTCTGCCAGGTCACTTATCGTGAGCTATACATTCAGACAAAATGGGGACTGCAAGCAATCTCCACTTTTGTCTTGATGTTTATATGATATAACTTACACGCTTTGTCTTGTAAACGGATATAGGCGGGCCCGTAGGAAGCAATTTCATATTGGGTGGGCTTAAGCCCCAGTGTCTGAATATTGGGGGGGGGGGGGCTAAATTGGATTTTCACCAAATTTTCTGTGTCAAAAAAAGAAAAATTCGGCATTTTTGGCCAAAATTGGGGAGGCTAAATCCCCCCCCTAGCCCCCCCCCCCCATCCCACCCTTGTTCCTACGGGCCTGATAGGTAAGCACACAACGTAAGAAAAAAAGAAATAATATAGGTATAACGTCGGTGGGGAGTCAAAACCTCGTAACTACAGCTTGAATAAGCTGGAGTTACGAGGTTTTGACTCCCCACCATCGATAATTACCTTCTGTGGTCGGGTCGCCCTTCGTCGTCCATTCTACCTTACAAATCCTCCACAACCCATTATAAATCTTGTATAAATATCTGTTAGTTTTATTCTGATACAGTCCACCATCAATGTGGAACAACAACCAGGAGTCTGTGCTCACCGCAATAATCTCCAGTAAGAACCCCAGTAGTGTGAGCCCAGTGAACCCCATCAGTACCCGCCGCTCGATCATCAGTGTTCGCTCAGTGATCGGCTTGTCAGGCTTACGGTACTTCCAAATATTCATCGTGACGGATTTTGGTGTGTGTTCTCCTTTTGTCACAACACTTTTGGGGAAATTATATCCAATGTAAAAAATAATTTGTTTTCCTTTTGTCACAACACTTATGGAGAAATTGTATGTCCAATATGAGAAAGTAAATATTAATATGTGTGTTTATTTTTTCACAACACTTTGCTTTTGTCACAACACTTATAGAGAAAATAAATCCAACATGAGAAAAATGCGTATGCGTTCGTTTCGTCACACAATTCTTATTTATTTATATCCAATATGAGAAAATGAATATTTTATGTTTTTCTTCTCTTACAGCACTTGTTCACTCGTAACATGCACGTATGTTTCCACTCTGAGAATAAGTGCTGGAATTAACAGATAATCATGTGAAATCACAGAGCACAACCATCTGTAAAGGGTAATAATTCAAGTTTTATACTCTGAAAAGAACGAGGAAAAGATGAAAATTATCCGTTGCTAGATGTTTTAAATCGTAAAACTTAGTGACTGTCTTTCAAGAACGCAATTTTCAGTACACACTAAATGCCAAAGAACACTCGTTTATCTTAAAAGACTTTAGACACTATGAGAAAATGTAATTGAAATAAGCTTTCTTAAAACTTTAAGTTGTCATTAGCTTTAACATATTTCATTTCTGCGCTGGAATGTTTATTTTGAAATATCAGGATTTCGAAGTAGTTCGAGTCATTTTCCATTGTAAATTACAAAATACAGTCGACACTCGTTGTGTCGAAGTCGTAGGGGCCGTCAAAATACCTCGACATATCCAGAGTTCGAGTCATCCAATTTTGTTCGGCTTCGATAAAGTTGATATTTGACCGTTTTTTAAACTAATCAAGTACGATTATTATTGAAATATAGTAGGAAAAGGAAAGAAATTGCTTGTTTCGAGCAATTTCTATCCTTTTCCTACTATATTTCAATAGCTATATTCAGTTCGAAATTATTTTGTTTGAAAAAAAATATGTCCATTGATGAGGACGGGACCAGATATGAACTTCGACTTAAGCGCAAATTCGACTTATCCGATGTCGACATAACGAGTGTCGACTGTACCACATGTCTACAAAAGAAACAAACATCTATTGCGCAAAGTTTTAAAATTATAACTTATATTTCAGAAAAAAGAGCGTTGCTCTGATTGCAAAATCTACTCCTATTGACGAAAATATATCAACTTCAAATTTGACACGTTATAGACATATCATATTAGTAACCCAATTGAATCAATTAGTTAATTATTTGATTAATTAATTAAATAATTAACTAGATAACCGATATCAAGTTACACTCACGAGATAATGGTTCCTGCTGCAGTAGATAAGACATAATTGTGTAAAGCTGAAGATAACAGGGGTAAATTAATGACTTTTCAAAATGCATTTTTCATCGTATGTTCATCAAGCCCTATATCGTGGGTACTAATTTTAATCGTCTCGTGGAGACGATTAAAATGGGTTCCAACGATATAGGGTTTGAATTTGAGGTAAACACATTAGAATGCCTTATATATTTTTATTCTTAATATTCATAACAACAGACATAAAAAATCTGTGTTTTTCTCCAAAATCCTCGTATCACAGCTTATCTAAAGCCGTTGTTACGACGGTTTTGAAGAAAACCCGCGATATAATTTCCTTTCACCCGTTGTCAATGGAAACGACATAGTATTAATATTTCATAGTAAAATATTACACTAAAGAACCATTCTAGAATCAATAAACCACATTGTAAATAAATCCTCTGTCATTTCATAGCATAACCCACTTTTTTCCAAAAACATCGTATCTACAGACTGGTTAAAGTTGTAGTTACGTGCCTTTTGAAGAGAAGCGGTGATTTGTAGCACAATTGCGTCCTTTTGTCACAGATTAACTCATTACCACACAATGATTCTTTTTGACTATCTATCAGATAACAGCTTTGGAAAACATAGTGGGAAATGAAGAAATTGCTTGTCACAAGCAATTTCTTCATTTCCCACAATGTTTTCTATGTAAAAGACCCAAAAATGTAGAATTTCATTCACTTGAAATTGTCGTCTGCAACATCTTTGAATTTGGAGCACCCTATTTTTTTGTTGTTTGGTAATGGGTTTATACAATTTACTTTTCGTTCGTGTTTATCGAAATATTGTAACTAATCAATTTAACCAGTTGTAGTTGCGAGCTTTTTGAAGAAAAGACGACGACCTATTTTATACTTTGTGTCACAGACGAACTTCCATTTACATTTCGTTGCTTTTCTTCATAAACCACGTTACTACATATTTAATCAAGCTGTAGTTACGAGATTTTTTATGAAAAGCACCAAAAAGCACTAAGATATTAGCTTTTATTAGCATATTATGGTTATTACTGCAATGTAAAGCATACTCTGTTGATTGCTAAATGTTTACAACAACCACATTAAAGTACTATCTCATAAAGCTCTCTGTGCAGAGAACACGTGCACTAACCCTTCACATATAGACGGTAGAACTGAAGGCACTAGCAACGACTATATACGATGTCATTTGGTGGACAAGAATTGTTTACAAAGTTTAAGATATAAAGTTAAAATAGAGTACAATTGTCGTGATAATCTTGAAATTTTGTTTTCAAATCCCCTAGTGGACGGTCGTAATTGCTGGGACGTTCGTAAATTCACTAACACTTTTATTTTACATGTACTAGGCTTCATATCGCTTCCAAGCAACTTTATGTACAACAAATTTATCATATTCACAATCTACCCATGGTGCAGTTTTGTCAAAGCATTGTCACCCGTCGCGCTAAAAGGAACCTTATCGGATTTGTGAAAAATATCGACCTAGTCAGTCTGCGCAGTCCGCGCAGCCAGACTAGGGCCGACACTTTTCACTTTTATGTAATGTTCTAAATCCAGAATGATTTCCCTACCTTAGTATATCTTCATTTCTCACATGTGGGATCTGGTTGACCTGTGCTGAATCTGACAAGTCTGTCAAAATTTGGATTTTTGGAGTTCGGATAAGGTCCCTTTTAGTGTGATGGGTCGTATATATGCTCAAAATCAATGGTAGAAGGCCCAACCCTCGTAACTCCAGCTTGAAAAGGTTTTGACCTCCGGCCGTCGAAATGTCACGCGACGCATTTAAAACAAAAGTCCAAGTTAATCAAATTCTCCATTCCAATGGCAATACAGAAGCATGAGATAAAATGCACAGGTCAATTTGGTCTCAATAAAAAAAGCATATTAACCAAAATATTTCTTACAATTTGTGTTTGTGGCAACCTAGCATGGGTCCCTTTAAGGCCTTTTTTTTACTTTTACATAATTATAATATTTAATAGATCGCTATCCTACCTGTAAACGCATTAATAACTGAACTAAAATGGAACCCATATATCCTACATGCCAAAAGAAAAATAATTTCCAAAACAAACCCGTTAATCGGTATAAGTTAATAAAACGTCACAAATATTAACTCTCTTACCTATAAATCCATAATTTAATTTCCAAATAATCATCAAAATAATCCATTAAATCATACATCTAATCGCAAATTTCGCAATTTTTCCACGCGATAAAAATATCATAACTCCACAAAATGATGAGTGTTAACTTTCCGACTTCAGAGAGAAATATAAAATCCCAGTGACTTCTCTTTCACCCTTGTAGCTTAGATTCAGACCGATTGACAGAAATTGCTTTCTAAAACTCTTATTTCGAATCAAAATCCTATCTTGTTGGTATTCATTCGAATTGTCTCATCGAGACAATTCGAATGAGTACCCACAATATAGGGTTTGGTTGAGTATTATTGATTTTGATAAAGATTTTGTGGAATTATTTACGTATCCGAAGCTATGGTTCCGTCGGAGATAATGCCAGTATAAATAAATGATAAAATCTACTGTTTTCATTTGGCAACCGGAGCTGATTCTTAACAGATTTGCAAGTTATGGTGTGTGAATATGTCGTTTAGAACAATAGATGCACGCTGTGCGCTCTAGCTCTATGACTGAGTGCATTAATGCTTACAAGATTACCGGCTTAATTATCATTTATTTTTGGTTCATTATCAGTTACTTCGTCAGTATAATTGACTAAGCATTAATTCGATTATCGGAGTGGTTATTGTTGGATTATTTTCTTTATTTATTTCACTGATATCTGTCTGTCTGTCCGTCTTAAAGTGACATTTCACATTTATTTCATTTTTTAAAAGTATGTCTTGATGCAAAGATTGTTTATTCTAATGCGTAGAAATGCTATCAGTTTTTTTAAGTTGTTATCTATAAGCGAAAAATAAGCCTTCAAAGTTGAGACTTTAATGACAAAATCTATACAAATCTGAACTGTTGTCCACAACAATTTGATTAATTTTTGCACAATAATATATATTTCTCGTAAACGGTTCAATATTTTGGCTTGAAATTTTCAGAATTTTCATAAGAATACATGCTCTTTCAGATAGAATACAAGTAAAATTCATGTAAAAATAATCGTGAAATGTCACTTTAAGAACACAGATCATTTTTCAGACTTCTGCCATTTCCAGTGCCAGTGTATGCAGTAAAAGAATAATGGATGCATGTTGTGCGCTCTCGCTCTAACACTCGGTACATTAATAATTGCAAGATTATCTACAATGATTAATTGTACATATATTATCCAATAGGCCTATCATAGAAGCGCATAATTCAGTTGTACCTCTGTCTTTTTTTTCATTCTGTTTCGAAACGCATTACATTATGATAATTCCTCAAATGCTAAATAAAGCTGACCGAAAATTTAAATTTGTCAAGGGGTTCATATTTATAACATCACCTTTAAAATTATCTCAAATTCAATTCAAGGCATACATTTTTCGTCATTCACATTGAAGTATATTTGCAAGTAATGTTTGGTAAGAGGTATGTCGTTAAAACAATGGATGCATGATTGTCTCCATCAACTTCGAAAAGCCATAAGGTAAAACAAATACACCGAATTTTTCAAATGTTTCATACCTAAAACAATGTATTTGTTTTCCCCGGTTGAATTAATATACTTTGGAAGTTCGTTTACCCGGATAACTTGTTTCCCGTTTCGTCGCCGTTCAAAATAAATGAGCCGTGGTCTGGAAAAAGATCCCTTGTAGCATTATTTTTATTAAAATAATTGTCAATACGTGATCCGATAGGACGATGCTTTGTCAAATGGCATAAATTATGCATTTATTCATTAGGAACAAAAAGCATTGGAGACGTAAATTTGTCTCAATCGTGTGGAAAAGACCGGCGTCAAATAACAGAGAAATAACAAAACAACAGGATACGAAGGTTATTGACATCCTTAGTTTGAAATCTCAATTTTAAAACACATTTTAAATGTTGTGGGTACACATTATTTTGTACATATGTTGTATGTTTATTTAGAATATCGTTAGTGAAATGCCAATTGCAGGTTTTTATATTTCGTTTTCGGTAAAACCTGTAGAATTTGGCAACCAAATAAATCCTTTACGAACGATCTTGGCACGTCTAAAACAGCAGAAGCAACACATCTGCTGTTATATACGCGCGAAGACCGTATACATGTAATGAACTTCTCATATTTGATTCGAAAACGTTTTTTTTTTCTTCTAAACATTACTACCTTAAATTTTGAAAAAAAAGCTAGCAAAGTAATACTAAAATCGTCAAAAATTGAAACCGAAACATTGATACATTGATATACTGTAAAAAATAAATGTATATATGTTTATATATTGTACATGATGGACAAATTGTCTGATGTGTAAATAAAAGTTCAAAGTTCAAAGTTCACATTTGAATCAATCACCCAGATGAGGTGATTCCAAATATCGTCGATGAGGAGTCAAAACCTCGTAACTACAGCTTGAAAAAGCTGGAGTTACGAGGTTTTGACTCCCCACCGACGATATGCAAAAATATAATTGAGCTGAGATCTGGAAAAGTGTCCCTTTAGGATTTTGATCCCAACATGGTTCAAGATCAGCCTGCGTATACACGCAGTCTGATCATGGACCATGTTGGTCTCTAATAGCTTCTTGGTGACCTGTAGCAACCAGCAGTATACATCCCAGTCAGACTATATTTTCAGGCACAGATCGATCTGAAAATACGGTAATCTTAAATGCTATAAGGAACTTTTTATCAGATTCCTGTTGATATGCAAGAAATATCACAGTGTCAACCTTAATGGATAGATCATTTCTGTCAAGCGAAATTCCGCATAACTTTCAATGAGACCTAACTCAAGTCTATATCTCTTTTTTTTATTATTATTTTTTTTTCTTATCGCAGTGTTTTTTTTTTTTTTTTTTTTTTTTTTTTTTTTGTTTTTTTTTCTAGTATCTAGGATGACGTGACACAGCACAACAACGTAGGAAGAAAAGTTACGACGTTTTGGTTGCAAAACGACGATAATTATGCTTGTTAGCTATTTCTTTCGATTACAATTTAGAGCAGAAACTATACAAATGTCCTGAATGTTTAAGAATGAGTGTAAAAACCTTCGCTTTGCACCGTGCTAAGTTGATGAGTCTGACAATCAAAACGATTTAACAGACAATCTGAATAAAATGTTTTATGTCAAGTAAAAAGGGGGCTAGTTGATGAAATTTAGTACAACACACACGGATTTTTACCCCTAAAACACGCCCACTGCGGTAAATATGAATTTTTCGTGGAAAATCGCGGTGATTTCCCACCGCGACCCCGCGATATTCCACACAAAACAGTCATTCGTGGTAATCACCGCGATTCACAGTGGTACTGGAAGAGTTACAAGATGAGTGGTGGAAAATCGGGGTGATTCCACGAATTTGCGTGGAAGCACACGCATCACCGCAGACATCGCGATTTGCCACCCGAAACCACTCGAAATCAAATCACGGTGATTCGTGAATAGACAAAAGCACGCCAGCTGTACTGTATGCTGCTTAATGTACGATTATCGTCGCTTTTCTACGAAAACCTCGTATCTGCAGCTTGTTTTAAGCTGCAGATACGTGGTTTTCCCAGAAAAGCAGCGTATGCTTTTTCATTGGATGTGTGAAGAATATCGATCTTGTTCAGAATAGAAACTTTTTCGCATGTTGCTCATTTTGTATTTCTTTTGAAATTAAAATTGGTGACTTTATTTATTACTAAATACTTATTGAATCTTTTCGGAGAAAACTTAACTTAAACCTCTTTTTGAACTTTTGTTTTTATTTCTAAGGTTTGAAGAAGCTTTGTGAAGTCTACGCTCGGAATGTTACGGATCACACGAAAGTAAGTCTTCTTGAAATCAAAATGTTTATAGAAAGCATTAGAAAGAAAAATATGTGAAAATGCTTATAACCCACACTTTCGCCGTTGGTCTCAATTTTTCCCTTCTTATTTTACACGCAAATACTTTCTACAAGTACAAGCATCGATTGTGTTGCCTACTACAGCGATCACATTGGAAATGGCCAAATCCTGAAAATTGGATGCGTTTGACCTTCTCCACTTTGCGAGACAACCGCGACCCTCGAGATTGTTTACAACCTTTTTCCGTTTTGAAACGTGGTTGCAACATGATCTCGAGCGTAATACAGTGACCGTCATATTGAACGTCAAAGTAGACGCGCGAAAAATGGCGTCATCAAAACGTTATAATTCAAGTGAAATATACTGTCAATAATTGGTAAATCACATCAATTATCTTATCTGGTAAAATTTTGTCACATTTATGAGGATACAATCGACTTTTGAGCGCTGTTTGTTTCAAATATTTTTCTGGCGTAGATTTAAATAGTTGTTTGGTCTGCTTTCGTTGTTATATAGACCAGACTACCGTTGTTATGCTTGCGGAGTGATATGGGCAGGATCGGCTCATGCCGGCAACTGTAATACGTTCGAGCCGATCTTAGGTAACGATAAGATCCGAGAATATTCGAATGTTTGCGAGAGTGTTGAAGGTAAATCGACAAGTGTATTACGCGCACTTTTAATGAGGTCTTAATTCCATGCCGCTTAACATATGCCGAAAAGTAAAAGCAAAAACCGGCCAAGAATTCAGAACGATAAACCATTTGCCTCGCAGAGAAGGAAAAAATTCGATTTATCTCTGACAATTTGAGCGATAAAACAGACGAACTATCGTAGGTTATTCGAGTTATGCTTTTGTATGGAATTGTTCGTCCTTGGACTATTAAAAAACCTTAGGCATAAAAACTTAAAACATATAGTAGATGACATAAGCATCATGTTTGTCTAATGATTTAATGGTAGCCTAATAAAGTGCTTGCTTCAAACGATCAAGACGTTGAATATATAAATCATGCTGGAGAACTTTCTAATACTTGAAGTCATAAATTTGTTACCAGTCAACAGAAACATTACATATCTTCTATTAACATGTATCCGTGTAATATTGAAGAAAGGGCATTTAAGACATTTAGTGAATAGCTTTACCTCTTTGTAAACAAAAGATGCGCTTTTCTACTCAAGAACAGTAACATAGAAATAGCAATTCTAGAAACGGTTTCAGCATACTCGACTGAACCCATTTCTAGACTTGGTATGCTAGTTCATTATCCAACACAAACCTCGGAATGGATGAAAATTCGTGAAATATTGTTTACCGGAAATACACTTGAAGCAGAAAAATGTAAACAAACTTGATCATAAATATAGTGCTTTCAAACATCTTCAAACATTTTCACCAAAATAATTAGACTATGACTTTGTATCCCCGCCGATAACCGATAATACAATGTATCTCCAATTATGAATTGCTCTTGAATACTGATTGAGGTGGAGAAATATAAGGCTATTACTAAACGAAATGAGGTATACAAGTGTAAAATACACTTGAAGTAGAAAAATGTAATCAAACTTGATCATAAATATAGTGCTTTCAAACATCTTCACCAAAATAATTAGACATTTTATCCCCACCGATAACCGATGATATCCCAAATTGTAGATTGCACTGGGACAATATTGCACTATTACTATATGAAATGGAATAGACAGTTAGATGTTGCGTAAATAAGTACACGTGACATTAAAGTACACTAAAAGAAGAAAAATGTATACTAACTTGATCTTACATAAATATAGAGCTTTCAAACATCGAATGCAGAATTAATGTGACCATGTATCCCCAGTGACAACAGATGAACAAGGTCTGTAAAATAAGTTTTTGTTTTATTTTGGGACCAACATGGATCAAGATCAGAATATGCAGACGCACATTTTGATCAAGACCCTCCTTGTTTCTCGATGGCTTCTTAAGAAACGTATATAATCTTGATTATGAAGTTAAACATTTTAAACATCTAGTCCAAATATCATTAGACTTCGTACCCTCAACCAATGGTAAAAGGTATTTATACTCCCCGTCATAAGAATGTAGCCACTTGTCTAATGCAAATAGTCGGCAATTTTAAGATTATTCATGAACGTATCGAAATGAATACAAAACATTGCAACAAGGCAACTAAAAATGCTTTCGCATAAGTACCGAAAACAGTCGAACTATCCTATTAGCTACGGTAGCTTGGTGGTAGTTCCAGGAAATCCGAAACAGATACGGAACACACTACTAAAATTCACGGCCATATATAGGCCTAGGGCTAGAAAAGGGACAAAAATTAATAAGGATATGTATTTATGATACTGTTTTTATTCAAAATACTTAGTTAATAATAAGGGATTTTCATTACACCAAGACCCTTGCAAAATGGTGGTTTCCGGTTTTAGCCCAACCAACCCCCAATTGCCTCCCAAATGCTCAATTCAATGAAACTGTGTTTCTCTTTGGTCTTTAGCAAGTTCCTAATAAGGAAAATGTTTCCCTTCACTTTACTCATCAACCACTTCCGGTTATTATCAAACTTTTAATATTGAGACATGCTATACTTGTAGTGCTAAATTTTCATAGACCACTATCAATTCAAAGGAATGATTTTCTGTAAAATAGAAATGGGACTTTTGTTTGTGTTTCAGCAGCGTCAACTTCTGCAGAAAATGACAGCTTTTAGTAAACAAAACTGAACGTTGTATCCTAAAATACTGTTTTGAACCCATATCACAACTAAATATCTTTCCGGACATGTTGAAAGCATTTAACCATTGAGGTGTGAAAAGGAACCACTGGGAATGCGTATGAATGTGTAAAAACAAAAAGACATAAAGAATTGTAAAAAAATATAGCTTTTTGAAAAGTGGTTACTTTCTTATGACGGTGAGTATATAAATCCAGAGTGCTTTTAAATAGAACTAAGAGATGATATGGGAATATCAGATGAAAATGGACGAATAGCATTTACATGTCTACACATTGCAATACACTTCTTGTGGGAAAATGTAATCATACTTGATGATAAATATACAAATTTAAAACATCTAGGCCAAATATAATTAGACCATGTATTTCAATCAACTTCATAACTAGGGTGCTAAGTCACAGAAAAATGGGATGAAAATATCATAATGAACAGAATGAACCACAAAATGAACAAAATCAGTTTAATTGTTGTTCGATAGTAATTCAAAGAGTTAGTGCAAAGCTACTATAAGTGCCTATAATTACAAGCATTTACAGTATTTATGCACTAACTCGCGAACATGCGAATGTCAGGAAGCCAACCGTTACCATAATACAGTCGACACTCGTTGTGTCGAAGTCGGAGGGGCCGTCAAAATACCTCGACATATCCAGAGTTCGACTCATCCGATTTTGTTCGGCTTCAATAAAATTGATATTTGACCGTTTTTGAAACTAATCAAGTACGATTATTATTGAAATATAGTAGGAAAAGGAAAGAAATTGCTCGTTTCGAGCAATTTCTATCGTTTTCCTTCTATATTTCAATAGCTACATATAAATTCAGTTCGAACTTATCTTGTTTGAAAAAAATATGAAAAATAATGAGGACGGGACCAGATTTGAACTTCGACTTATGCGAAATTTCGACTTATCGAATGTCGACATACCGAGTGAGTATCTATATCTACTTATTTCAAGTGCTAGTCAATAAATGAGGGGTGAGAAATCTGACAATGATATTCATTCCGAACAGCATATTGTACTTTTAAGCATTTCTTTCTATTCCTTAACCTTTGCTCGAATTAAACTTGATGTTCTATGAAGAAAGAATCGAAAACTTTTGAAGGCGTACTGATAAAAAGCACTGCACCTCCTTTTTATGCCCCCGATAGGGAGGCATCATAAATTTGACTTGTCCGTCCGTCTGTCCGTCTGTCTGTCCGTCTGTCCGTCATTCCGTCCAAAAACTTTAACATTGGCCATAACTTCCTTATTACTTAACATATTCGCTTCATACTTTACCACAACATTCCTTGGTACATTACCTTTCTGTGGGCACATACTTTGGTGACCTTGACCCCTGGATGACCTTGACCTTGAACATAGATTGGCCATAATTTAAAATCAAAGCGGTGTCGGGGGCATTGTCATCTTACAGTGACAGCTCTTGTTTATTATCGAATCAAAGTTTCAAGCTTTATTTCACATTATATATATATTAGTTTTGTCGTCTAATAGTCTTTTTGATTTGGAGCAGTTTGTTGTTATCTTTGATAGATATGAAAACAGGAACGAAAGGAAACAAACATGGTCATAATTTGGTTGCTTTTTTATCGGAAAATCTCATAACTACAGTTTGTTTTAAGCTGTAGTAACCAGGTTTTCGATGAAAAACAGGGATATTGATTACATTGATTCCCTAACTTACCTATTTTCTTGCGATAATCGGGCTTTGGGCTTAATGTATTTTGCATCTTGATTTTGAACATATTCATAAAAAGATTTCAAACTATCGCTTGGTTTAGATACGCCAGACTGGGCAAATAATCAGGCTGGTTTTATTCTATGCTCCCTGTCATAGCGACCGGACAATTGCCAAGGGCGGATCAAGGATTTTTTTCCAGGGGGGGGGGGGGGTCCAAGCCCATGATTTTTTCCGGGGGGGGGGGGGTACAAGCCCAATTTATGGCTTAAAATGTAGTAAATATGTAACATTACACTAAATTTATAATATCAAAATTTAATTTTTGGCCAATGCCGGGGGATCCGAACCCCCCTCCCGACCCCCCTTCTAGGTCCGCCCATGATTGCGTAATCCACATAATCTAAAGGACTATTACTTCGTATTTTAATATTTTCACCATTGAGAATCTGTATGAAGTAGTTAACCCTTTCCCAAACGGCAAAATTTAGGGTGACCCACTTCAAAAAGTGCCACAAATGACAAAATGGAAGTTATTTAAGATATAATTTGTGTAAGATATGGCTTAGAAAATATTGAGACAAAAGGAGAAACTGCTGGTTATCAGCAGTTTCTTCTTTTGTCTCAATGTTTTCTCAAGTCATTTCAATTAGGTACGTCAAAACCAGGTCTTGTTTGGGAAAGGATTAATGTATTTTGCATCCCTGACTTTGGACATATTTCCAAATAGATTTTAAACTATCGCATGGTTTAGAAACGTCAGACTGGACGATTATGCAGGCTGTTTTTTTTTCTATGCTCCCTATCATAGCGACCGGACAATTGCCAAGGGCGGATCCAGGATTTTTTTCAAGGGGGGGGTCCAAGCCCAAGATTTTTTTCCAGGGGGGTCCAAGCCCAATTTATGGCTTAAAATGTAGTAAATATGTAACATTACACTAAATTTATAATATCAAAATTTAATTTTTGGCCAATGCCGGGGGGTCCGACCCCCCCCTCCCGACCCCCTTCTAGGTCCGCCCATGATTGCGTAATCCACATAATCTAAAGGACTATTACTTCGTATTTTAATATTTTCACCATTGAGAATCTGTATGAAGTAGTTAACCCTTTCCCAAACGGCAAAATTTAGGGTGATCCACTTCAAAAAGTGCAACAAATGACAAAATGGAGGTTATTTAAGATATAATTTGTGTAAGATATGGCTTAGAAAATATTGAGACAAAAGGAGAAACTGCTGGTTATCAGCAGTTTCTTCTTTTGTTTCAATGTTTTCCCACGTCTTTTCTTTTAGAGACGTCAAAACCAGGTCTTGTTTGGGAAAGGGTTAATGTATTTTGCATCTTGATTTTGGACATACAGTACGGAATATCAGGATTTTGACAATCATAGCGTGTGCGTTCCGCTCAATCGCGGGCAATTCCGTTCAATCACCACTCACGATCGTTCCGGTAGCGATCATGTTTTTTTCAATCAGCATGTAAAACCAATCATTGCGTTCAATCATGGCCTTATTTAAAAAAAAAACATTCACGAAAAAAGCGATCATTCCGTTCAATCATGTTTTACCGTTCGATCAATAGTTTCGTCTAAAACCGATTCGCTTATTGTCACAACAATAACAACAAAATGGTTGCCACGGCCGCTTTTGTGAGCATACCTTTTGCCCAGAAATAAATTATTTGCCAGAGAAAATCTTTTCAAAACAAAGAGAGCAAATGAGAAACCAGTGGCAGATCCAGAGGGGGTTTGGGGATTCAAACGAACCCCATATGAAGCCTGATAATTTTATTTTCATGCAGAAATTCAGTGAAAAGTGCGTGATATAAAACGAGTCCCCCCCCCCTTGTGTACAAACGAACCCCCTTCACAGAAATCCTTGATCCGCCGCTAGAAACTGGTGATAAACAGAAGTTTCTCCTTTTTCCACCAACATTTTCTATGTAAAGGACTATTTCAAATCGAAATCTCGACAGTAGGTTGAATTATGGATACGTTTTGTTCCTTTTTATTCTCATATCTAGGCCTATGTATACATGTTTCACTTTTTAGCAACTTTGAATTATCAAGGGCCAATTCCATTCAATCAACAATGCCTAAATTAATACACATTTCTAAAGATTCTTCTTCTTTAACATTTTCTTGTGACATCTAATTTTGGGGACACTTGGGCTGACTTCGTTTGGCACTATGACTATAGCTCATGCGATCGGGAACCATTATTGGGAACCAGCGCTGTTCTGTCTATTGAATTCCTCCCCGTTCTGAGTCAGCCAATCAAAAGCTTTGTTTACCTCGACACTAATTGGTTCGCTGTTATCCGAGGTGTTCCGAATGACGTAATGGCTCGGATGGCCGGACCACACTTTTTCCGGTGGTTGGACTATATCTCGGGCCATTGCTGTTCGATTAGAGCTATAGCTGCAGAATTGACGTCAATAGCTCGCACTATCGGTGTTCAGTTGGGGCGATGGTTCGAACGATGGCGCGAGCTATTGCGAATCGAAGTCAGCCCTCGTCTCCTGCTTTTGTAAAGCCAGCAGCTAGAGCTCAGATCTAAAATAACTTAAGACAAAATTAAATGGGTCAGACATGTTTGCGATGTGTACAAAGTTGGGCATTGGCTATTATTGTTTAACCGAAGTAAACTAGCGCTCATTATTATCAATATTCTATATAAATATTCACAGCGCACGGTCACTTCGGTTTAACAATAGACTTGTAGCAATATTCTGTCTGATCGCCGATGAGTAGTCACCAACTCTTTATCGACTTTATTGTATCCAAGAAATGCCACTGTTTGATCTGTTGATTTTTGTTGATCGATAACTAGTTATGAAATAATAACAAGTTTAGAGGTCTTAAATCGCCAAATAAAAACCGATGTCCGACGGACTACATGTGTTACTAAGGTAAAAACCAAGGTGCTCAGCGCCGAGGTATTTGCCTTAACATGTAGTTCAGAGCACAGAGGTTTTTATTTGGCAAATAAAGACCTCTAAACTTGTTATTATCTCCATTATAACACGATTAATAAGAAAATGCACACGCTAAATGTGTTATTTTGTGGAAATTCTGCCATGATCTAGTTTTTGGCGTAGGAAACGCATTTGCGGTTTAGTGACTTCATTGATGATGTCATCTGACATTACCTTGACGCCACATGACGTTATGGCACATACACAAAGCATAATTACATAGAGTCTTTGTTGTTCAAATAAAAACCAATGCAGTTCCTTTTTCGCTATATATATGGATTTTACGGTAGAGTTTATAATGTCACAGAAGTACTCGGACGTGCAGGTGATGTTTTTGTCGTTGTTTTTGTCAAATCATGTCAAGTGAGTCCGGACTTCATGTCTGGAAGTTGATGTCACAGCCCTTGAGTCGCAGCTCAGGCGTCACTGAACGCGTCATGGGGGGGGGGGGGGGGGGGGGGGGGGGCTGGGGGGTTCACATAAACGTTCCGACACCCCGGCGATGTGGTACTGGCATATATTTTTTTAGAATCCGAGATATTATCGTAGATTAGTTGGCGGTAGGCCTATGTCGTTTGATAGAGGCATTGGTCAACAAAACAGAATATTTTCATGATCGGCAGCGTGTCAGCCAATATATTCTGCTAGTTAAAACCAACCTATCAATCAGCTGAATTTTCTTTGTTTTGAAGAAGTGGGTGAAGTCTCATTGACTAATTGCCAAAATTTAATTAGCGCCAATAAAAATATTGTATTGAATTGTATTTAGAATGCCACTGAATGATCAGTTGATTTTAACTTGAAGTGCAAATTGGCCGACATGTCGCCGATCATACAAAAACTGCTATTTCTGTCGGCCAATGCGTCACAATCAATCGACTATGCATCTCCGATTAATCACCTAGAACTTCCCCGATATTACCAAAAAAAGCATTGCTGGCGCGTTAGAGCATTATATGATAGCAGCAACCCATCAGCATGTTAGATGTATAAAGAATTTAGTAAAGGGTCAAATACTCACAGACAATTGACCAGCATACAGCCATTCATCTGATAAAGAATAGCCAACATTTCCAACATAATCTTAAGGTAGTCAATCCCAAATGAGACTCATGTGACGTCTGAATTATTCGGGTAATGTCAACATGTGGCAGTGGAACATTCTACCACCGAATGTTTACGATGTTGCAAGCATAAGTTCGGATTAGGTAACAAATTTTAACGATGTCCTCCAAAAATTCCAATGTCACATGATTCCCAATAGGGGTGGACTACCTTAATTCAATTATCAGCAATCTATTAATAAGTTGGCATAGCCGACATGAATCACAATCTACCATATGTCAGCGAAGCCATAAGCCATCAAAGCAGAATACCAGAATACAGCCATTCATCTGAAAAAGTACAGCCAATATTTGCAACATGTTCTTAAGGTAGTCCATCCCAAATGAGATTCATGCGACATCGGAATCCGGCAATGTGGTTAACATACTGCGGTGCAGCATTCCACCACCGTATGTTAATGACGTCTAACACACAAATAAGCTCGGACTAGGTAACATATGTTTAGAATGTTGCATGAATCTCATTAGGGATGGACTACCTTAATTCAAATATCAGTAATCTATTCATAAGTTGGCAAAGCCGACATGAATCATTCTACCATATGTCAGCAAAGCCATAAGCCATCAAAGCAGAATACCAGAATAGAGTCATTCATCTGACAAAGTACAGCGCACATAATACCAACATCTTCCTAAGGTAGATCATCCCAAATGAGATTCATGTAACAAAGAAATTATTCCTGCAATGTGGTAAGCATGTTGTTGTGGAACGTTTCAAAGCGGAATAATATCAATGTCGCACATATCAATTCGGATTACCTTACAAAGTTTAACAACGTCGATCGAAACATTTTGAAGGTGCATGAATCTCATAAGGGTTGAATTCCTTAATTCAATTATCAGTAATCTATTTTTAAGTTTGCCAACATGAATCATTCTGCCATATGTCAGCAAAGCCATAATCCATTTAAGCAGAATACCAGAATACAGCCATTCATCTGACAAAGAACAGCCAACATTTCCAACATGATCTTAAGGTAGTCCATCCCTTATTTATAAGATTCACACGACATCAGATTAGTATTCCGGTAATGTTGTTAACATTCAGCCGGGGAATTCTCCACCACTGCATGTTAATGATGTCGCACATATAAGTTTGGATTAGGTAACAATGTTAACAATTTCGCATGAGTCTCTTTAGGGGTCGAGTACCTTAATTCATCATCAGCAAATTGTATTGTTCAGTTGTAAAAGCTGACATGTATCATTCTACCATACATTGGCAAAGCCAGACTAAGCCATCAAAGCAGAATACCAGAATACAGCCATTCATCTGACAAAGTACAGCGCACATTACCAACATCGTCCTAAGGTGGTCCATCCCAAATGAGATTCATGTGATATTGAAATTATTCCTGCAATGTCGTTAACATGTAGTTGTGGAACGTTTCACAGCGGAATAATATCAATGTTGCACATATCAAATTATCAATTCGGATTGCGTTACAAAGTTTAACAACGACGATCGAAAAATTCTGAAGGTGCATGAATCTCATAAGGGGTGGACTACCATAATTCAATTATCAGCAATCTATGTATAAGTTGGCACAGCCGAAATACACTTTTATCATTCTACTATAGGTCGGCAAAGCCATAATCCATTTAAGCAGAATACAAGAATACAGCCATTCATCTGACAAAGTACAGCAAACATTTCGAACATGTTCTTAAGGTAGTCCATCCCTTATAAGATTCATGCGACATCAGATTAGTATTCCGTTAATGTTGTTAACATTCAGCCGTGGAATTCTCCACCAGTGCATGTTAATTATGTCGCCCATATAAGTTTGGATTAGGTAACTATGTTAACAATTTCGCATGAATCTCTTTAGGGGTTGAGTACCTTAATTCAATCATCAGCAATGTTTTGTTCAGTTGTAAAAGCTGACATGTATCATTCTACCATACATCTGCAAAGCCATAAGCCATCAAAGCAGAATACCAGAATACAGCCATTCATCTGACAAAGTACAGCGGACATTACCAACATCGTCCTAAGGTGGTCCATCCTAAATGAGATTCATGTGACATTGAAATTATTAGCGAAATAATATCAATGTGGCACATATCAATTCGGATTACGTTACAAAGTTTAACAACGTCGATCGAAAAATTCTGAAGGTGCATGAATCTCGTAAGGGGTGGACTACCTTAATTCAATTATCACCAATCTATTTATAAGTTCGCAAAGATGACATGAATCATTCTACCATATGTCGGCAAAACCAGCAGAATACAAGAATTAGTAACAGCCATTCAGCCAACATTTCCAACATGTTCTTAAGGTATCCAGACCCTCAAAAGCACCAAAAACCCAGATGTGAAATTTTAAAAGTGCAAGTTTTTCCTAAACTGTGTTGCATTTCCATTTTAAATACAAATATTTAAGCAGTTTGAACAGTTTGAAATGTTGAATTAATGCATACTTATGGAAATATTTGACAAAAATGTTCAAGATTACCTCCCTTGTTTATGAAAATAGAATAAAATGATATTTGTAAATTATTTTCTTCTAAAAGAAGCATAATCTTGAAATCCGGCAATGTGAATCAACTTATGTAAAGTGTATTTACAATTGTGTGTAATTTGACGCATTTCGTACAGCAGGAAAGTGGTGAATTTTTCAGGGTCTGTAAACCTTAAGGTAGTCCATCCCTTATTTTATATAAGATTTATGCGACATCAGATTAGTATTCCGTTAATGTTGTTAACATTCAGCCATGGAATTCTCCACCAGTGCATTTTAATGATGTTGCCCATATAAGTTTGGATTAGGTAACTATGTTAACAATTTCGCATGAATCTCTTTAGGGGTTGAGTACCTTAATTCAATCATCAGCAATGTTTTGTTCAGTTGTAAAAGCTGACATGTATCATTCTACCATACATCTGCAAAGCCATAAGCCATCAAAGCAGAATACATGTACCAGAATACAGCCATTCATCTGACAAAGTACAGCCGACATTACGAACATTGTCCTAAGGTGGTCCAATTCCCAAACGAGATTAATGTGACATTGAAATTATTAGCGGAATAATATCAATGTGGCACATATGTATTCGGATTACGTTACAAAATTTAACAACAACGATCGAAAAATTCTGAATGTGCATGAATCTCATAAGGGGTGGACTACCTTAATTCGATTATCAGCAATCTATTTATAAGTTGGCACAGCCGACATACACTTTTATCATTGTACTATATGTCGGCAAAGCCATAATCCATTAAAGCAGAATACCAGAATACAGCCATTCATCTGAAAAAGTACAGCCAACATTTCCCACATGTTCTTAAGGTAGTCCATTCCTTATAAGATTCACGCAACATCAGATTAGTATTCCGGTAATGTTGTTAACATTCAGCCATGGAATTCTCCACCAGTGCATGTTAATGATGTCGCCCATATAAGTTGGATAAGGTAACAATGTTATAACAATGTTGCATGAATCTCTTTAGGGGACGGTTGAGTACCTTAATTCAATCATCATGAGCAATGTATTGTTCAGTTGTAAAAGCCGCCATGTATCATTCTACCATACATTGGCAAAGCCATAAGCCATCAAAGCAGAAAACCAGAATACAGCCATTCATCTGACAAAGTACAGCGGACATTACCAACATCTTCCTAAGGCAGTCCATCCAAAATGAGATTCACAGGATGTTGGAATTATTTGGGTCATGTTGTTAACATATGCCTGTGGAACTTTTCACTGAGGAATGTTTACAACGTCGCACATATAAATTCCCGTTACGTATCAAATGTTAACGATGTTACTCGGAAAATTTTGAAGTTGCATGAATCTCATTAGGGTTTGACTACCTTAATTCAATTATCAGCAATTTCTTGATAAGTTGACTAAGCCTACATGTATCATTCTACCATATGTCGGCAGATATCGTTTGGTGTTACAGAACCGATATATGCCAGATTTTGACGGAGGCTATCAGGCCGATCATAGGAGACGATATATCCGTCCTATCATGAAAGCCGATATCGGTTAACCAGCTTTTGGACTACAGGTCCATAATTGGACTGAACATGGAAGTCGATATTGGAAAAATCAATGGAGCCGATATCTGTCCGATCATGAAAGCCGATATTGGTAAGATATTGTTACACAGCCGATAAACGCCCAATTTTGACAGCCGATATCGGTCCGATCATGAAAGCCAATATTAGATAGACAGCTTTCCCAATACCGACTGTGTCGCCGCGCCCCACCCAACTTACTGGGTGAGGGTAGGCTCTACAGTCTGGAAGCCCGGCTCCAGGGATTTTTGGTTTCGGAAGCGACCATGGTTTCTTTATATCGGTTCCCGTTCTGGCCAGAGTGGCCCATTGTGCTGGCCGTGCAACCTGATCTGGGTCCGGGTTGTCTCTCCTCTTACCAGGATGACCAGAGTGAAATTGAGAAACTGATTCTAGAACGGTGATCCTGATCAGACCTTCATTTGGTTGTGGGTTTTTAGATATTAGACTGGTCAAATTTGTAACCAAAATACTAATATTAATAGGGATCATTTTACTGTTTATTTGAGGCACCGGCTGCACTGAAGCATCATGTTTTTGAGTAAATGGAGTCTGGCTGTCTGCGTTAGCCCTTTCAACAGTGGTTTGAGTGTCGACTTCCCGGACCGACTTGACAAGGGGGGGCCCCGACACTCACGTCGTCTACCTGTGAGACGTCGGTAAATGTCAAGCTGCCCTCCTTGTCATTTGGCGTTGAGCTACAGGCCCCTTTGTTGTGGGTATTTGGGTATGAGATGGGGCTGTTGTTTGTAGATAGTGGCCCCAGCATGTCAACTCCAGAACTATCGGAGCTGGAGATGGTCAAGAAGGAGCCTGAGTTATTTAGGGCCTTGACTGGTGTTTTTTTCAATTTTAGCAAGCCGAGACTTTATGTCCGAGGAGCTAATGTCACAGCCCTAGTGTCGGCGTCCCGTCCCGTCGCGTCGCGTCTTCACTTGAAAAACTTTAACCTGGTCTATATCTCAGGCACTATTAGAGATACAGCCTTGATATTTCATACATGGATACATCTCGACAAGACCTTTCATTTGGGACCATGACCTTTAACCTAGTGACCTTGACCTTGGAGTTTGACCTTTTGAAAAACTTTAACCTGGCCTATATCTCATGCACTATTATTGATAGAGCCTTGATATTTCACACATGGACAGTAACCTCCTCGCAGCCAAGACCTTTCATTTGGGACCATGACCCTTGACCTTGTGACCTTGACCTTGGAGTTTGATGTACTTTTAAAAAAAATAGCTGTTTTTGTGACAAGCTCCCGTATAGGCGAGCTATGTTGTCCGCGGACAACTCTTGTTACAGTGTGGCTCCTTCTCTACCATGCTCGGACCAGTGACCGTGACCTTTGGCAATTGTGCACATGGCGTGGACAACTTTTTTTGATTTGTCAGTATTGGTGAAGGTCAGCATGCGGACCGAACTGGTTTTGTCATAATTAAATTCGAATCGAGGGCCTTGTTTCTCCGGGGAGCACGCTGACCCGGGGCTGCTTTGAGCAGATGCTCATTCTTTATAGCAGCCCGGTTTTCGGCTATTTTCTGCTTTTTCTTCATAATTTAGACTGAAATTGGCACTTTTTAGCTCTTTGGGGGTGATGGGGTTTTGCACTTACCCTTATTACTTGAATTTGATTGATTGAGGGGAGGGGGGGGGGGGGGAATTACAAGCAGACCTCTGGGGCATGGTTTTAGCTATAGTGGGGGGCTGGGATGGGGCTGGGGGGGTCTTTTTCATCTGGGCCTCTTGTACGGGGGGCTTCTGTGGCAGCAACCCTGGCTGCGGGGCATTCGCTCGCTGCCCTAGCCCAAGAGCACCCCTTGGCATCCCTGTACATTCGAATCTGGGATGCCAATTGGTACTCCCGGGAAAACACAGACCGTAGGGAATGGGATCCCCCACAGTTTGCGCACCTGCGGACACTTCGGTCAGCGTCGCACAGCCGCTTATCATGAGTACCCGCACAGCGGGCACATCTACCCTCATTTGGGCACCTAGCAGAGGTGTGCCCGAACTTTATGACATCGGTAGCACCTGAGGGGTGGTTTGTAGTATGGTGCTACCGGGAGGGATAGGACAGAACCACTGACCGTCACCTCCCCCGGCAAGGTATTGCGGAAGAATGTGACGATCAGCGCCTCCGTCGGATCATCTGGATGATAGATCCTCCAGGCGTGCATGATGGGGACCTTATTATTGTTGACCTCTGCCTCGAGGGTCTCGCTAAATCCCTGTGGATCCACATCCACAGGGATGTTCTGGACGACTCCCTTAACCGTAACCATATCATCTGGTCGGTACGCAAAGCATGGCTTACCACAGATGATAAGGGAGTCTCGATTGAGTAGCTTAACGAGCTGCTCCGCCAAGCACACCTCCACCAGGAGCCCGCCTTCTTTCAACGGCAGGACTTTCTTAATTGTCCTTGACAAGGCCGATGTCAGGCCCCTCGAAAGGGCAAGAGGTGAGATTCCCTTGAATCCCCGCCTCCTGTCCCCTCCGATGGGCCTGATAAAGGCCTTGTGCTCCCAGGTGTTTTTGGACAAGATGTGTTTGGGTAATTGGTTCACCGAACGACAAAAGATTTGTTCTCATTCTACTGTTCATTTTGGAAAAGGGTTAAATACACACAAAATTTACTATTTTTGTTCTCATTCTATTATAGATCTACTGTTCATTGTTTTGTTACGACACTCAACTAACGGACTTTGCACACGAAATTTAATCAGTATAATCGATTTACTATCAAACGAGAATAATTACAGTTGAATTGCTTTATCAAAACAACTGAAATTATTTTCGTTTAATTGTGAATCTATTATGAGTTTAATGTGGTCAAACAATACTAAACTACGGGCAGCAGTGAGAGAATATATGTAAACATTAATTGGAAAGGATAAAGGTAAATCAGAGGTGACGTTCGCCAAATATTTGACATTCAGCCATTTTGGAAATGCCGCCCGTTTCCAATCAAAAAGGGGAATAACTCGAAATTATTTTGAGTAATTTATAAATCGGTCTCAATTTGACATCTGCTGCTTTTAAAAAATATTAAACATTGAAAACGATTTTTTTATTTATTAAAAAAATAGATAGATCTATAATAATAGGCTCGGAAACTGTTATTTAGAAAAATAAGGATTGGGGAATTTCGTTAAAAATAATTCTATTAATGAGGCAATAAACGTTCATTCAAAAATAGCACTCGGCTGATCGCAAAGATTGAATGATTGTTTTTTGGGCATATTATGAAAACGTTCAGCGTTCAATCGCGATCATTCAGCTCCGCTCGGGTTGCATTCACCGATCGCTCACGTTCCGTTCTGATTGTCAAATTCCTGATATTCCGTACTGTATTCCCAAATAGATTTTAAACTATCGCGTGGTTTAGATACGTCAGATAGGACGATTAAGAAGGCTGGTTTTATTCTATGCTCACTGTCATAGCGACTGGACAATTATGTGATCTACCTTTTCTAATGACTATTATTATAATATTTTCACCATTGTGAATCTGTATGAAGTAGTTAAGACGCTTTATCTCCAGCACTGACCCATTTTCTCATGATAACCAGGCCCTAATGTATTTTGCATCTGGACTTCATTCTCGCACTCAAGAAAATAATCTACAGTCCACATGTATATGAATAGATGAAATAGAGAAACTATCTCAGTGTGTTTAGAGCTTCTCATTTCTCGAGTGTCATAATGTATAAACCCATTACCAGACGGCAAAATTTTGGACTGTTCCAATTTAAAAGGTGTTGCAGACGACAATTTCAAGTTGGTTAAATTTTAAAAAATCTTTTCATTTTGGGTTAGAAATAATTGTGAAAAATGAAGAAATTGCTTGTCGCAAGCAATTTCTACATTTTCCACAATGTTTTCCAATGTTCTTTGAGGGAGTCAAAAAGGGTCAATGTGTGGAAATGGCTAAAGTACTGACGAATAAACTAATTTATGTCTGAAATCTAAATCATAAACTGGTTGAAGTTTAATCTTTAGTTAGGTCCCATTTTCTGATGCGAATCAGGCCTTTATTAATGTATTTTGCATCTGGACATCATTTTCGCATTCGAGAAAGTATTCTATACATGTATATTGGAAGATGGAATAGAAAAAAACTTATCTCGATGTTTTAGAGCTTTTTTAGAGTGTGTTTAGAGATTCTTATTTTTCGAATGTCATTATGTATTAACCCATTACCAAACGACAAAATTTTGGACTTGTCCAAATTCAAAGATGTTGCAGACGACAATTTCAAGTGAATAAAATGGTAAATGTTTTGGTCCTTTTGTATGGAAAATATTGTGGGAAATGATGAAATTGCTTGTCACAAGCAATTTCTTCATTTCCCACAATGTTTTCCATAGCCATTTTCTTGTAAGGAGTTAAAAAGAGTCATTGAGTGGTAATGGGTTAAGTACTGAACATTTCAAACTTTCGTTACTTTTCATCGGAAAACTCCTAACTGCGGCTTGTTTTAAGCTGTGCAGTTACGAGGCTTTCGAAGGACAAACAGCGATACATTTAAAGTGACATTTCACATTAATTTCACTTTTTAAAGTGTGTCTTGGTGCAAAGATTGTTTATTCTAATGCGTAGAAACGATATCAGTTTTTGAAGTTGTTATATATAAGCGAAGAATACGCCTTCAAAGTTGAGACAGAAAAGACAAATTCTATATAAATATGAACTGTTGTCCACAACAATTTGTTTAATTTTAGCACAAACATATTTATTTCCGGTAAACGGTTCAATATTTTGGCTTGAAATTTTCAGAATTTTCATAAGAAAACATGTTCTTTCAGATAGAATAAAAGTAAAATTTATGTAAGAATAATTGTGAAAAGTCACTTTAAGTACTGACGTATGTAAATAAGTAACGAGTTAGTGTTTAAAATTCATATCAATTGCAAAACAACACACGCAAGTTCGCCTTGGCATAAACAATGCCTATCCGTACGTCTCACCAAATTAGATCGTATGATTTTGCAATACAGTGTAATTTTAGACCTATAGCTATAGCATATATTGCAAAAGGAAACTAGCATTTCAAAATATCGTCACATTTCAACGAAAAATTCCTAACTGCAGCTTATTTTAAGCTGCGGTTAGGAGCATTTCGAAAGAAAGCAGCGATATATTGCAATATGACGATAACTAAAAGTTTTGAAACCTTTCTGCCAAATAAAAGTACAACTAGACTTATAGTGCAGTATGCTATTAAAATATGAACAGCATTGATATGTAAAAATACTAAAAAAAATACTAAAAAAACATTAGATCTTGGAATAACGAATTACTAAATGCTCAAAAATAGTCCAGCTTTTTCATGTTTGTCAAAAAACTACGATTCGCAGTTTGATCCGCCAAAAAGAAATAGTTTTTAGAAAGTCCAAAGTACTGCAAGATAAACTCGATTAACCTTTCCCAAACAAGACCTGGTTTTGACGTCCCTGTCAGAAATTGTTTGGAAAAACATTGAGACAAAGGAAGAAACTGCTGAAAGCCAGCAGTTTCTCCTTTTGTCTCAATATTTTCTGAGCTTTATTATACACAAAACTTATCAACGTTCTTTTTGTCATCTGCAACATCTTTCAAATTGGACCACCCTAAAATTTTGTCTTTTGGGAAAGGGTTAATCTAGACAATAGAACTCCAATGCATTTCTTGAACAATGCCTTCACAAAAACAACAAATCACCGCATTTAAAATGAAACCTTTTTCCAACCAACAAATATTTAAATTGCTCCAATTCGACAATATTCATGTTGATGAAGATAGGACATGGGTTTAGTAATGCATGGTAAGTATTGAAGCAAAATGACAAAATGCTGACCATTAGCATTATGTTCTTTTGTCTCAATGTTTTCCCATGCCCTTTTTCTAATGTATGTCAAAACCAAGTATTGCTTGGAAAGTTAATAAACAATAGGAATTCTATGCATTTCTTTCATAAAAACAACACAGCTAGGTGTCGTATTTAATTAAGCATTTCCAAAACATTCAAATTTTATTCTGCTCCAATTCGAAAGCTACTGCAGATTTATATTGATAAGGAAAAATTCTTCGTACGATAAGGCACGGAAATATTGAACAAAAAGAAGAAAATACTGATCATCAGCATTTTCTTCTTTTGTCTCAATGTTTTCCAATGCCGTTTTTCTAATGCACGTCAAAACGACGTCTTGCTTAGATAATCATTAAACAATAGAAACCCTATGCAATTCTAGAACAATACCTTCATAAAAACAACACAGCGTCGTATTTAATTAAGCTTATAATCCGACACTGAGCTTGCTATTATTCCTCTTCAAGCACAACTGAATAAACAAAGAAATTGGATGCCTTACTTCAAGCTACTACCACAATGACAACACAAAGAATAATTCTCTAGCGATACACGCGCGAGGGCTCGGGATGAATTATTTTCTGCGTGTGCGTGGAAAGGGAATTGATCCTTATCTTAGCAGGATACTAGGAAAAGGAAACTCAAACCATTACGTTTTGTAAAATCTTGTAAAAGATTCTCATGTAAAAACTGAGTTTGTCGTTTTCGACGAGATAATCAGTCGAGTTTATAAATCTCTGCTTTGGATAGCATTAAAAGAGTGGTACCAAAAGGTATTTTTTGACTAAGTAAAATTGATTTTATCGATCTTTATCTTAGTAGAAAATAAACGAAAATTCAAAATATATGAAAAATAAATCAACAAAGGTTTTTGTAGTTTATCTATAACTCAATCAACAAAGTAATGGAATGGCTTACTTCAAGTTACTAGCACGAAGACAGCACAAAGAATGGAGTGTTCTGGAGCGATACGTGCGCGTGTCCTATAATGAATTATCCCTTTCCCAAACGACAAAAATTTAGGGTGGTCCAAATTCAAAGATGCCGCAGACAATAAAATCACTCGTTCTCAGAATAGGACGTCGATTTCAAATTGCAAATTGAGCAAAAATGAACTTCTTCAAAACCGTTATTTTTCTTTTTAATTCCGTAGAACAAACATTTATGAACAAAAATGCGAAATATCAGAACTCAAATACAGCGATTTTTATTTTTTGCAATACTTTTCTTAACTCTGGTATAAATTAAGTGTAATCTGCGTTATGAGTAAATAACTGACAATATTTTACGGATTATTTTACATTTCACTGTAAGAAATGATTTTATCATATTTCTTGATATTCTAACTGAAAAAGTTTGTTATTTTTTATCCTGAATTCCCATTCTCAGTTTTTAAATAGTCATTTTGATAGATCTGTCGACGGTGAAAATACTCATTCTTTCAAAACTACAAATAAAAGTAGATAAAAAATTATCAAGTTGTCGATCTACAACTGTAATCCTGTAATACATGTAATTTACTATTTAAACAGATATAAAAAGTATCTATTCTTTGTGCTTGTTTGCGATATTTTACTTTCAAAATTGCCTGTCCTCGTCATAACGTAGATTAAATCACGACATAGAGTAGATTACACCAAATTGTAAATGACTAATTTGAGCTTAACAAACCGTAGGGTGCCAAGGAAAAGACTATAAATATGCTAAAAATATCTGTGAAGAAGTTTTCAGACATTCATGAATGTAAAATTCTCTGAGGGAATCTATTTTTACCGTAGACAGTAACAAGAACAGTAACAACTTTGAAATTATATGCTGAAATTCTCCACGCTATGGTTTTTACTTTCATGATTCTTTTCTGAATATCAAAACCTTTTATTGAATAGGTGTAATGATTTTTCTAAAAGATCCTTGTAAATTTTCGAAACAATCTTAGAAGTGCACAAGCGAAAAAAAGGGTATCATACACAAAGAGTAATACCCCTTTCCTCCGAAGTCCTGGTTCCCATAATGGCCATTACCCTCTAGAATGGAAAGCAAGAAATAGATACGGAAAAGAAAATGCCAATAGTAAGCATTTTCTCCTTTTCCTGAAAAGTTTCTATGTTATGAATAACACACTGTCTGGTTTGAGTAACATTGTTTCACCTTCAAATTTGGGTTTAAATTTCGACCAGTCTAAAATTTCCTTTTATTATCCATATTCAGAATGCGTGTGTTACACTATTTAGTATTTTTTCATGAATGTAATAATGATAAAGGCTCTGTGATGCAAAAGTCAAATTTGTGCGGATCTTTATTTTTGTAATGAATATTGTTTTCAAAATATCAAAAAAATGAAAAAAGAAGAAAAAAAAAAAAGAAACGAACGTATCCATATCAATGTACACAATGAGGCAGAACATTTAAGTGTCTAAATTTATTTTCCAATGCACTCTCCAAGAATAGTTTATCTGTGACAGCCTGGCACATGGCACATGGTTGAATGATTCTGCGCACAATGCAATCAAGCTTAACCAACAGCTGGTCAACAGGGACAATTTCTCAAACAGCAAACACTCTGCCTTGCAATTCAAACAATTCTGTTGATGATTAAATGGTTGTTGACATTGAATGAATTAATGTTAAATATAGCTTAGAAAATAATTATTCAAAGAGAGAGAAAAAAACTGAATATCAGCATTTTTTGTCTTTTGTTTTAGTATTTTCTCAAACCGTTTCGTTCAAGGGCATCAAAACAGTGAAAAATCAGTAAGAGTTAGTGTTACCTGTGCAATGTGCCACTTTTAAAACGTAAAATTTGATTTGTAATCTACGTTATTTACTTTGGTAATCTACGTTAAGATATTTAGTTAAATCACTTTGATTCAACGCGGAAAATAAATATCTAAGCGAGTAGATTTGGAAATTCGGCATCTAAAGCTCATAATAACATCGGTTTACATGCTATATGATATCTTAAAAATATACTGGTAGAGCTTTAGAGCAGATATATATCCATTTTTGAAAGCTACGTCATCGCCTTTTTGCACAACAGATCAATTCAATCTTTTGAGTGAAATTACTATTAAAACATTTCAGACAATTGATGTGCTTTTAAATTTGAAAAAAATCCACATTTCTTTAAGGATTACATTTAGGTTTCTGTAATAATGGACTATAAATATTAGAGGGAAAGTCATGAATTCTAAACACGAATTCAAAGTTTGTGTCAGTAAGTGTGCTTTAATCAGGTCTGTTGTCACAATTTGGAAAACATCTTATACAGTTTTTGTATCAATATATCCTTCATAGTATGAAAATTTATAAAACCGTAAAGAAATTGTGGAAATTCTTTAAAAACATGTAACTTACCTCGAATTCTGCCACCCGTCACATACTTCTAATGACACTCCACGAGACTGACATGTTGGACAATGAAACAAAGAACATGATTTTTTCAGACTCTGCATGTATATCCTACAGTTTGACAACCAATAAATCTCTCTATCGGGCTCTAAACAGCGATTTTCGTGTTTTTCACTAACGTAGCTTACATAACGTAAATTACTGCATAGGAAACTTTTCTCGATTGACAATTCGGAAAAGATATGAAGGAGTAATTTATTAGCACTATTTTCTTCTCAAGTTCAATCCTACTTCCTACTATATTGGTTATTTTTCTATTTCTTCTAGTATGGGGAAAATGTCACTAACGTAAATTACAAGCTTAAAACAACGGTCTTACCTTGGTTGCATTATTGTGTTTTTAAACAAAACATGGAACACATGTGTGTCTATATTGCAGTCTGATTATTCAAATGCTTGTTTAAGATGTTAATTTCGTTGATAATCATTGATTTAAAGGAGTTCTTGAATTATTTATTATTTTTCTAAATGATGCTTAACGTAGATTACCTAAATTCGGGGACAAAATATTATTGCGGATATTTTTTTCTTTTTACCTCAATTAGTGAAATATTGCTTATTTTTACGTTGGCACATATCCATTTATCAGTTTCGAAAATATCTTTTTTGTATTGCATTTTGCCAACTTGCCCATAAAAGCTTCAAATCAACAACGAACAGCTCGGGGACAGGCGAAAAATCGACCCCTTGGTATAAACATGGATTACCCAAATCCATAAAGTTGTAGACTATGATGAGTTTTACCCATTTTTTATTTGTACAATAGATTAATTTCAAGGTATGCAAACTTATTTTGAACTATTGATGATTTTCTATTTTTTATATATTTTTTAATAGCGAAGACAGCCTTTTTCAGAAATCGACGTCCTATTCTGAGAACGAGTGAAATGCTTGTGGATTCACGCAGAATTTGTGTATATTCTAGCACAGAAAATATTGACACAAAAGGAGAAAATGCTGGTTATCAGCAGTTTCTTCTTTTGTCTCAATGTTTTCCCAAGCCAAATCTATTGGGGAGGTCAAAACCAGGTCTTGTTTGGGAAAGGGTTAATTCTGAGAATGCGTGGATGAGAATCGATCATTATCTTAGAATGAAGCGTATATAGTCCTAGGACTAATGCAGTAAAACAGCTACTTCGAGTAGCTCTGCGTTATCAGAGGATATTACAAACATTTCCAGTCAACTTAGGCTTAGTCCATGGAGTGTATAGTGTTATTCCTCGGTAAACCCCAAAACTACCGTTATTATAATTATACAGCTTGGTTTAGCCAGGGTAACATATATTTGGGACTAAATGCATTCTATTTCTTATTCTAAATTCAACCCCTATGTTGTGTGAACTCTTACAACATGCTATTTGACGAAAAAGTAAACGAAATAGTACATATTGAAAAGTCTTTACCCCTATTTATCTGTACCTCTGGTTAAGCGTTTACTGCAATGCTCTTTTTCAATGTTTTATTATATCTTAGAGTCAATGAACGAAATAATGATTGAGAATGAATGTTGGTAGAAATATTTACACAATTCCTGAACTCTTTGACTTAAAACCATGCGTTCCAAATGGCATTATCCACAATAGGGAAACTTAGAGAATTGATGTCTTACTCATACAATGACAATACAATGTGTGGAGTTTTCTCCTGTTGCACGTGAGTGTCATAATATTATGTAGAATAAATTCTGAGAGTGCGTGAATGGGAATGGATCCTTATCGTAGCGTGAAATTATGAGAAACATAGAATTATTCGATGGAAAGCTAAACAGAACAAGCTCTAAAGAGCAAAAATTTAGATTGGTTCTATTCAATGACGTAAAGGGTTGTTGATGTTGTTTTGAAAATAAGCCATAATTAATCTTCTTTGAATCGCACTGATTGACTGAAGTAACTTGTCGAGCTGTACTTTAACAGCAGCGAAAACAAGAGTCTTTAAGCTTTACTGAAAGTTTGATGTTCCAATGATTACTTTATTAGTAATGATACTAATTACGAAAGCTAGCCAAAAGCATTTTCCTTTTTCATCAAATGATTTGTCTCCTTTTGATACTAGAAACAATTTAACCCTTTCCCGAATAGGTGTGTCCTATCATCCAATACCGATATTGCTGACAGACTATAGACAGACTATAAGGAATCTATCGTCGACATGTGTAACACAAAAATGGCCTCGGAATTTCATAGTTATGTATGTACGGTACCTGTCAAATCTCTAGAAGGGAAACAGCAAAACGTAAATGTAATTCATTGGCAGTAAAAGCTTAGAAATTTCACGAGAAGTTCAGAAAACAGAAATTAAATAGAAGGAAAACGTATTACATAATAATTATTCGTTAATTCTTCTAGATTCCGTAGTTTGTGCAGTACATATTGTTCAAAGAGACGTGGGAATTCGTCCATTTCTGGTAGAACATTTGGTACGTGTGCACCTAGAAACTGCTAACAATTCTTTACACGTAATTCTTCCATACTACGTCCTTAACTTATGCCAACAGGGAAATTCACGATGTAATTGATTCTCAAAGGAAATTTTGCAATCAATTTGATTATAGCCTATGCAGACTTATAATACATTTATGAACGCTTTGTAGACTTTCAATTGACAAAATTATGTGAACAAATTGCTCGACCATGCCTACTGCTACAGAAATTTAGAATGCTAGATTTTCTACAATTATGTAGTTCTATTATCGGTCGCGATAAATGACCTGGCATAGAATCTCTAGCTTATAGCTAGAGATGCTATGCCAGGTCATTTATCGAGACCTATAGCATAGGTCATAACATATAAATGTGCACTCATCAACTATTTCACAATTCCATACATGTAATTCATTAATAAGTCGTCATCGCCTATATCGGCGGGGTACAATTACTAGGTACAATTAATTCTCAGTGGAAAATCTTATTTCATAATTCAGAGGAGAAATTATACATAGTGTGGTCACAGTCTCGTTTTAAAAATACTGCCTCTATCTGATTCTATGTAAAAACGAGTAATTTACAAACGGTATTTTCAGCCTAAATAACACATCAAATTGCCAAAAAGTGTGTAAAAACTTAAAGCTAAATAGTTATATTTTATTATGATAAAATACTTTTACGATATACACTTTCTTTTCGTGTTAAATCTCTATTTGAAAAAGTGGGTCAACTCTGCGTCTCTTTGTTTGAACTCGGTCGTTACAGTAGAAGGACGCGTGGGTATGTGTGATAAAATTGCTTTGGCACTGCCATTTCTAAACGGATTTTCATAAATCTTATATCAAATTAAAGAGGGAAAATAGATCTATTCATTCGTATATGTTAACACGATGAACCGATGAATTATGAGTCGATGATTAGGTATTCAAAATAGGTCATTTTACTCGGCTTCAAATGGCAAGACTTATGCGGCAGAAAAGCCTAGAAAAGCCTATATATGTGCTTCATCATCCTATCTATTCAAATAATAAAACATCTTGTGCTTTTAGCTTAGCGCATTCAAGCGCAAAGGCTTTAACAATGGGAAGTGTTTTTCAATTCCCCGTGATTTATCGATAATTTCTGTCTAAACTCCATTCATCCTAAATATATTCATAAATGTTGACGACAGTGACTCAAAGAACATTTTTGCAAAGTTTGGTTGAAATTGGCCGAATGGTTGATTTGTTAAGAATGATGTCATGATTTCTCAAAGTTCGATAAGCCTTGCCCTTCCACGCCCATATTTTTTGAAGAACCAAAAAATCGCGAATATTCTTTGAATATTGTCATCCAAGGAACATTCCTGTAAAGTTTTGTCAAAATCGGCCCAATGGTTAAGGAGTAGGAGGTGTTTCAAGGAATTATGGGCGAACAGACGGACGGACGGACAGTGAGTGACCACAATAGCTCATCTTGAGCACTTCGTGCTCAGTCCAAAGGGATTTACAAAATCGGCGTTTCTCATAGGCATCCTAAACATCCATTTAACCCTTTCCCAAACAGTAAAACTTCATCCAACTCGAAAGCTGTGACATGCGACAGAATGAGTGTAAACGAAAATAAGATTCTTTCGCCTCAATCTTTTCACCTTCAATAAAATCCGTTCAGGACGTCAAAACCAGGTCTAACCAGGTCTTGTTCGGGAAAGGGTGAGGCAGCCAAAAATTAGATTGAATTTAGAGGTTGCAAAATGGACATGTTCAAATGTATGGTGCTCTTTTGGGTCAATGTTTTGAAAGCATATTTCTTCACGAACCAGAGATATAATGTTAATAATCGATCACTTGAAAGTTTGAATTATTTTGTTTTGTTTGTTTGAAATTCCTATTTTATATGTCGTAAAATCATGTTTTTATCGGAGGCAATGACACGGAAATGATATGCGCACAACGAAGCGCAGAAAATATTTACGCAAAGGGAGAAAATGTTGGTTATCTGCATGCTCTTCTTTTGTCTCAATGTTTTCCAAAACCTGTTCATATATGATCGTGAAAATCATGTCTTGTTCGGGGAAGGGTTGAAATAATGTAACGAACATTTATATAATTGTTGTTGGGTAGAAATTGAAGAACTAACTTGTTTGGTAGAATAATTTCATCCTTTGTAAAACTTCAAATGGGTGTAACTATTTTATTAAATGTCCGATTTTAAAAACGTAAGCAGTTATGAGTTCCTCTCATTCAGACCTTGAAAATGATATATAATTTGTTGAAGTTCTTTGAAAAATAAACAATAACGTAATTCGGCAGAATTATCTCCCCTTTGTAAAAATCTGGATAAGCCTTATTCCATAACGCAATGTCCGATTTTAACAATTCAACCAGTTTTATGTTTCTCTCAATATTCTCTGTAAGCTGGTATATATTTTGCAGGGGCTGGAATACTTTTGGAAAAAGGTGTGACCACCCTAAATACAATTAAATTGTTAGTAGATCTGCTATGTAGAATTACGCACGACATTGCCAGACAATTGGAAAACTTTCAAGTTACACAAAAATTAAAAGAACAAAATGAAATTGGTATAACCCATTACCAGACAGCAAAATTAGAGGGTTTTCCATTTTGAGTGATTTTGCAGACGATACGATTTATTTAAATACAACAGGAATGTGCGAACATGTATAAAATTGCACAAAAAAATAATGAGCCAAATATAACCCATCTTCGCAAGCCAAGGATTCTACCTCCACTTTGTTCCTTACGAAGGAAGTAAGGAACAAAGTGGAGGTAGAACCCTTGGCTTGCGAAGATGAATATAAGCAGCATTTTCTTATTTTGCTCCAATGCCCCAAATTCTTTCTTTTGGAGACGTCAAAATCGGATCTTGCTTGGGCAAGAAACGATCATTTCCTTTGGAATAGAAACTAATCATTGCAGTCCTGATTTTTAATGCCTTCTTGAAATTGTGTGACTGTGTTCTCATTTATTAGGTAAGTGTGACATTGCAGATAATAAAATCGATGTAATATAGATACGTTATATGTACAATATAGCATAGAAAATATAGAGACAAAAAGGAGAAAATGCTGGTGATCAGCATTTTCTTCTTTTGTCTCAATGTTGTCCCAGGCCCATCCTAGCAGGGACGTAAAACGAAAGGGTTAAGCTCTTCGACCCAGATTTAGCATGATAAAGGTAACAAGAGAAAGAAAAGAAGCTTTGTGAATACTTAATTAAAAGGGATTGCACATGTAGTTGCTATATTTTGTTGCACGAAACAATAACCAAAGACGATGTGGTCCGCTTTCTTCTTAACCCTTTCCCAAACATGTCCTAAATTCACAAGATTTAAGAACACAACCGCTTGATTAAAGGGGAAAGTGTCCGTCAACATTTTCTCAATTATTTTCACTCAATGATTTCTATGATTTTAGAAATCCACATTCTCTTTTCAGTAACATTTGATATGCCTTCTGGACTAGCTGTCAATTTGGACTAGTCTTAAATATTGTCATTTATGGAAGGGTTATTTAAACCTCAGACAGAATATTGTCGCTTTTCAAAAAACAAAACAAGAAACTCGTCACTGCGGCTCAACGCTGCAGTTACAAGGTTTTTGTTGAAAAGCATCGATATCTGATTCTAAATTTTTCAACTTTTATGGTCAACTGATACTCGACAGAAAAAATAAACTCTGATTAAGGGGGAATGCTCCAGTTTTTCGGAACGCTCGGTCATTACTGTAGTAAATTAAATGTTTCGTACCGATATGTTTCGCTACCATATTTTCCATAATATACTGAAACAAAAAAGATACGCAACTTCATTTTCAATTCCTTCTTACGCAAAGACATCAAATCAGATTAATACAAAACTTAATACATTTAAAGCAATAACATTTCACCTTGTAAAGTTCACAAAATCTTGTTGGTAGTCAATTTCATTAGTAAGAAAACACCCAGTTTAAACCAAGCGTCAACACAATACGACAAAAAAATTGGACGGAGGTCGAAAAAAACAATCTGTTTCGTTCAATTTTGTCCCATATTTGAATGTTGTGAAGTCCATACGAGTTATTAGCGGTCTCCGTTGCAGTCTTAAAGCTATCATGTAGGTGGGGTAAACGTGATTATTCGGTCCTGCCTTGACGTCATATCTCTTGCACGTCTGCATCGTGCTCATTCGGTTGTGATCCAATTGAGAGCCAACAACGTATACAGTCAAAAATGTGTCGACTTTTTTGCCCCATCAATGTCTTACGACAACATTTTGAACCTTTTCCACCAACAACATCTGTACTGCAGTTAGGCGCTGGTTTTGGCCTAGCCTTGCTATGCGTAGCGTAGTGAAGAGTGTGTGAACACTTTGGCCTCTTCTTTGTCTATGTTCTAGCATGTGTTTAATGAAAATTTGTTTTGATAGTAGTCATCTAGAAAACACGGCAGGGGATAATCAGTTTTTAACAATTTACCATGTATCACGTGATGATTGTACGACATCTGAAGAAAATGACACTGTATTTATGCGTATGCATGCGGGTATATCAAAAATGTACTCAACAGCCATTAAAAACATATTTTGTCGAAAATATTATGAAAAATTGGGGTTGCGTATCTTTTTTGTCCTAGTATATAACACATTATTACAATTTATCATTTTCGACGGTAAAAGTGTATTCATTATGCGAAACTGATTTCCTCAAGATAAAAATCGATTATTTAGAGCAAGACAGTCGTAAGTGTGCATGCAGTTACTACTGTTTTGCGTCATTTTATTCATATGTAGCTGGTAAAAATTGTTGTAATTCACTTTTAAGTGCGCTGACCTATACATTTTTTTTTTTATTATTTTCAGGACATGTCGCTTAATACAATGAGGGAGTTTTATCAAATTCTATTTTGTAGAACTTGAAATATTTCCCAAAATATGCAAATTTTGACATAAAACACTCCAGCTTCGTTGATCTAATCGAACACGTGAGCATGATGTTTTATACATATGTACGCGTTTATAATAGCACATATTTTGGGTTTTCTGTTCTTATTAAATGAAAGACGTTACTTTAAAACCGTTTTCGGGACTAATTGATGAATATACAATATTCTTTTAGCGTTTTAGTGACCTTGGACAGCTGCATGAAATTGTGCATTTTTTCGATGTCGGGGTATGTGATACGAATGCCTGTAAAATTCGAACAAGATCGCTGACCACCCATTTTTATTTTATTGTTCAATTTGGTAATAACATGTAATTTCAACATACAAAATATTAATATATTCTATTATTGGGAAAAAATAGGAAACTGGAGCATTCCCCCTTAAATTCCTTACTTTTTGGTTCTATATGTGATGTGATACATCGTACAACGGCGAAACCTCACTAACTTCCGAATTCCCAAGTACAGTGTGGTTTCCCTCTAAATGAAAGTAATGTCTCATTGATTCAAAACGCTAAATAAACGCTAAATTTGACGAAGGTATAATTTGGATTTCCAGCACAGGTATGTCAATATGCCCTGACTATAATATTAGATTCATGTACGAGGGACGGTCGGAAAGTAGTTGGACTTTTGACTAGTTCTCTAAAACCATTTAATTTTTTAACAAAATTCTTTTTACACTGTTTAAACAAATTGTCCATCTATATCTATGCATTTTTGCCATCTTTGTAGGAGCTTTACTATTCCCACTATTAACCATGACATAGACCCACTGTATTAGGTACTGTGTAACCACCGTTATCAAAGGCGCCCTGGTCTCAAATTTCTTCCCAACAAGCATTTTCATCAGTCCTTGACACAAATTAAAGTCACGTGGGGCGAGTTCAGGGCTATAAGAAGAGCAAAATAACCTTTGTCATGTGTAATAATTGATAATCTCCACTGTATATGCGGTGATATGGGACCGTGCGTAATCGTAAAGTAGAAAAAAAATTCTTTGCTAATCTGGGAGGCGTTTACTTCAGCATTTATTCTTTGGTTTTTCTGAATTACTTCAGAATTGTACTTGGCAATGCCAGTTTTTACCGTTTGACATGAAATGAGTAACTATCAATCCTCGTGAATCCCTAAAAGCAACAAACATGACAACCAGCCGAAGGAAACAGCTTAATCTTTTCATGGGCGGGGAACCAGCTCGTTTCCATGACTGCTTTGACTGTTTTTTTTTATCCCAAGTTCGGAATTATGGACCCTTATTTAATCTTCAGTGATAATTTAGTTAAAAAACTTAACTTCTTCGCGATTAAAATGACTAGAATGTTCTTATGTTTTGGTTACCCTTGTTGTTCCTCTAACAAATAGTCTATGGTACATAAAACCCCTATCAAATATAAGTGGACAGAATAGCATACATATACAACTATCTTTGAAAATAAACTGACCACATTATTGGCAAATGGATGTAGATTCCATCAATATATAATATGTTTATACAGTTGCAAATGGAGAGACAGCAGCACGAAAAGTCCAACTACTTTCCGACCGTCCCTCGTACACACGATCAGCTGAACTAAATCCAAACTTGCACGAAATACCAGATCAAAGCTGAAACAACGAAGTTCAATCTATTTATATGAAAACTTAGCGAGGCTATTTAGAAGACACTGACCTACATTAACCGTTTCTCAAACAAGAAACCTTGAGGGTGGTCCAATTTGAACGCTACTCCAGACGACAAAACGGATGTTGAGTAATGTGGGATTTGTGTACAGTGTAAAACACACTTTGTTCAGGCAAAATGAGGATATAATTATTCTGGGTATCAGCATTTTCTTCTTTTTGTATAAATTTTTTCTCAAGCTTTATCTTTTAAGGACGTCAAAACCAGGTCTTGTTTAGGAAAGGATATAGATACCCCAACCATCATTAGATATTTCACATCGTGCATCTTCGGGCGTCATCCGTATCAACGGAAATTGACGAGGTAGTGGCCCATAATAGATGATCCTTTTGAATAAGCAATCCGATTCTAGTCTATAATGTATTGAAACGATCACGTATTAGAACTAAGCCTTTCCTCAACAAATCAATCGTAGGTTGGTCCGAATTCAAAAGCAAATCATCGCGTTGGAACAATTTTGATGTCACAAACAGCATGCTATATAAGATTCGTAAAATTGAAAACATTGGTGGGAAAAGGAGGAAATGCTGATCATTAGCATTTTCTTCTTTTCCCTCAATGTTTTGCATTGCTTTGTCTATTGTAATCGTCAAACTCCGTGTCTCATTTGGGATAGCTATTTTGGAAAGTGTTTAGCAACAAAATACTTAACAATACTACCTTGCATATCCCAAGGCACCTGAAAATTATTATACCGGAAAATAACATTTTTCAATATCTGCAGAAACTTTTTTTTTTCAAAATATTCAACTATTTTAATCAAGGATTAGACTGCGGTTCAATGCAGACTGATCTTTGCCTACAATGTATGCTAAATATAAATCGTCGAAACTTGCAAAAATGAAAACAAAACAAACATAACTATGAATACACCCAGTTATTTTAGTGACTCCAAGGCCATCAATTTTGATTCAGGTGTACAGTTAGCCGTTTGCATAACCAATCCATTAGCAAGTGCTTATCAGTATGTAGCATCTCTGAGTGGACGGTCAGTCCCAGCATGAAAACAAATCACCCAGCTTAAATAAACAAAGCATGGCCAGGACCAGATGAATTTTTCACCGACCATATTATATAGAAATACATGTAGTTGTGGTGCTTATGATACATTACAAATTGTGGCTCCATGTTTTCTTTTCCTCCAATATTTTCTTCAACACCAACTTTTGATGTTATGGGTAGCCTTAATGTGATTTTGAACTCTGGAACACCTCTTGATTTCGACAATTTTGTTTTAAAAGTTTTTTTTATTAATAGGTTGAACTCTTTCAAAAACTTGACCTGGTCTAGACATCCCTTATAGAAATCCTTGAGGAATCATTGCGACAAAAGAAGAGCATGGTTATAATCATTATTTTCTTCTTGTGCCTTTTTTTTCTGTGCTATATTGTTTATCGTCTGCAAAAACTTTTTTTTTAAATTGTATATACTACCCTAAACTTTACTAGTTGTTTGGGATAGGCTTAGAATAACAAAGTTTTGACATTTTCTGGGCTTGTATTATAAAATTTTCAAGTCAAAATGTAACATTTGACTTTGTAAACCTGGAACCAAATTTCAATAACTGGGGACCTTCAAATAAGTAAAAATATTTCAGAGGAAAATTTGAAAATTTCTTCCTTATCATAGCTAGGCTGAATTTAATCCAGTGAACTCCCCCAGCATATGTCAGCATTTGTGTGCACTTCCTGATCTTTTGAAACGGTCTAATTTTGCCATGCTATTCTAGTTTACCCTTTCTCAAATGAAAAACCTTGTGAGAAAAAGAATCTGGGTGGATTCTTTGTGGAAAGAAGAAATTATTTGAGATCAGCATTTTCTCAGTTTCCTTCATTATTTTCTGGGCTGCGGTGTACAAAAGAGCCAACCTTCGTCAATATTTGTAATGTCGTCTTTAACAGCTTTCAATTCAAAACTGTCAAAAAGCCTTTTAGATAATATCCTCTTAATCTGAACAAAAACTTATCAAACTCCAAAATAATTCTACATGTCTATAATCATTGCTGAATTTGAATGCAACGGATATCAGAAAAAATGCTTACTTTAACGACAAAATAAATAACCTATGGAAAAGAAGAAAACACTGTTTTAAAAAGAGTCACTAGTACTACACCTTCCATTATGACTAGATATGAGTAACACATTTCTGAAAATATACGCCGCCACTTAAAAAACTTGAGACAAAAAAATGACTTTGACAAGGATTTATAAATATTCACACAAAAACCTGTAAAAAGTTGTGTTCACAAAAAAGGTTTTTATAAATATCCAGTCAAAAACCTGGAAGGAATTGCGTTCACGAGGCTGAAATATCAATAAGCCCCAGAGACTAAGATTGAAGGGGGCATAACTCAGGCAAAAATCAATGAACCATAAAATCCTTACTTCATGCACATCTATCAATTAAGGTAATAACATCCATCAAGTTTCATTAGTAACCAGTCAGAATCTTAGAAGTTGTGTTGACAAGGCTGCAATTTCGATCAGCCCCAGAGACTAAGTTTTAAGGGGGCATAACTCTGGCAAAAATCAATGAACCATAAAATCCTTCCTACATGCACATCTACTAATTGAGGTGATAACATTGACCAAGTGTCATTAATATCCAGCCATAAACTTAGGAGGAGTTGCGTTGACAAGGCTGCAATTTCAATCAGCCCCAGAGACTAAGTTTTAAGGGGGCATAACTCTGGCAAAAATCAATGAACCATAAAATCCTTCCTTCATGCACATCTACCAATTGAGGTGATAACATTGACCAAGTTTCAAGAAGATCTAGCCATAAACTTAGGAGGAGTTGCGTTGACAAGGCTGCAATTTCAATAAGCCCCAGAGACTAAGTTTTAAAGGGGCATAACTCTAGCAAAAATCAATGAACCATAAAATCCTTCCTTCATGCACATCTACCAATTGAGGTAATAACATTGACCAAGTTTCATTAAGATCCAACTAGAAACTTAGGAGGAGTTGCGTTGACAAGGCTGCAATTTCAATAAGCCCCAGAGACTAAGTTTTTAAGGGGCATAACTCAGGCAAAAATCAACGAACCATAAAATCCTTCCTTCATGCACATCTACCAATTGAGGTGATAACATTGACCAAGTTTCAAGAAGATCCAGCCAGAAACTTAGGAGGAGTTGCGTTGACAAGGCTGCAATTTCAATAAGCCCCAGAGACTAAGTTTTTAAGGGGCATAACTCAGGCAAAAATCAACGAACCATAAAATCCTTCCTTCATGCACATCTACCAATTGAGGTGATAACATTGACCAAGTTTCAAGAAGATCCAGCCAGAAACTTAGGAGGAGTTGCGTTGACAAGAAAAGTGGACGGACGTACGGACGGATGGACGGACGGACGGACGGATGGACGGACGGACAGACAGACGGAGAAGATGTCGCCAATATACGTCCGCCTCCGGCGGCGTATAAAAATGATACATTGTACTACTTCAGTTGCGATTCACTATCAATGACATTGAGAAATTATTTTGATAAAATAAAAGATATAATTTTTGTTGAAACAGAAACATTGAGAAAAAAATCAATCAATATTTTAAAACAATGTTTGGAAAGGCAAAAGTTATGATATTCTAATTACCATTTCTGTGAATTCCCTTTCCCAAACAAGACACTGTTTTGACATCCATAAGGCGGACCAGGGAAGTCATTGAGAATGGAGCAGAAAATGATGATAACCAGCATTTTATTTCTACAAAGTTCTCCAAACTTTTCAACTTTTATAGAAAAGACAATGGTGTCTGATAATCTACATGTTCTCCTTTTGCTTTAATATTTTCTGAGCTATATGTTACACAAATAGTTTTGTAATGAATTACCATTTTGTTGCTAACAAGGGCTTTCAAATCGGAGCAATCTAAAAATTGTGTTGTTTGGAAAAGTGCTAAAATGAATATAATGTCCAGTCTTAATTATTGGTACTCTCGGAACCCTTTCCCAAACAAGACCTGGCCCCGGTTTCTCGAAAAAACTTAAGTATATTCTCATGAGTTCATGCTCAACTTCTATTCAATACCAATCAACATTGATTGCCATTTGATTGGTATTCGATTGAAGTTCACATGGATTTCGTGCGATTTGAGCACGATGCTCAGATTTGAGCATGAGAAGATACTTAAGTTTTTTCGAGAAACCGGGGCCTGGTTTTGACGTCTGCAACAGAGAAGGCTCGGGAAAACATCGAGGCAAAAGAAAATGATGATAACCAGCATTTTCTCCTTTTGCCTCAATATTTTCCTTGCTTTATTGTACACATATCATAATTTTATGATAATCATTTTTGTCGTTTGAAGCATCTTTGTAATTGGTCTTCCCTAAAATTTTGTGGTTTGGTAAAGGGTTAAAACAGAGTGTATTGTCTGCTTCGTTCTGCAACGATGCGTTGTATTTGATGATTTATTCAATGAACTCTGTTTAAATTATTGGCGAAAAAGATTTTTTTTCTGAAATTGAACCAGCACATTATGGCTTAAGTTGAAGCTATAGGAAATCTGAAAGCAATGAAGGCTATGTAATTGTCTATTAACACATTCAGTAGGCAGTTTTTGCTGTGAATTTATCAGTTAAATACTGGCCCTGTGGTGTTCAGTTACAGCTAATCAGATAGTGTCCGTCATTATGATAACATACTTCTTATGCTGACTGGGTCAAGATGGGGTTACGGCTACATGCCTTACATAGCTGCTAATGCTGTGTACCGTTATCCCTAAGGTTTGGGTCTTCTTGGGAGAGGTACTTAAATAACAGAGTGAATAGATATTCCATGCATGTTCACAATTTTCACCTGGAGATAATCACAACGGATTTCCGTACAAACTGAAAGTTGTCCGCTAAATGGTAATTCCGGGTGATTATTGAAAAACGATATTGTACACGTTTGATTCTTTCCCAAACAAGACCTGGTTTTGATGTCTCTAATAGAAAAGGCTTGGGAAACATTGAGACAAAAGAAGAAACTGCTGATAACCAGCAGTTTCTCATTTTGTCTTAATATTTTCTATGATATATTGTACACAAACCTCTTCCTTTTTAAGACTAATGTTGTTGTCTAGAGCAGCTTTTACAAAGACCCCCTTAAAATTTTGTCGCTTGGGAAAGGGTTGAAATAAGATGTTGGTTGTTTTTATTCTTGCTTTTTGTGTTTAGAATTTTAGAAACAGAAAATAATCTAAACTTGTCATGCATTAGATGAAACCATTATTTAGTTCAAAATTAAAACAATGACACAAGAAACGGAGTGAAAATAGACTGTTAATTAAAAATGACAATTCCGGAAACAACATTGTACAGATTTAAAAAAGAAAAAAAAAACGTTGGTTGTTTTTATTCTTGCGTTTTGTGTTTAGAATTTTGAAACAGAAAACAATTTGAACTTGTCATGCATAAGATGAAACCATTATTTGGTTGACAATTAAAACAATGACACAAGAAACGGTGTGAAATTTGACTGCTGAATGATAATTCCAGGTAATTATTGAAAAACGAGATTGTACACTTATAAAATAGATCGATGTTTGTCGACGTTTTGTTTGGACTTAAAAATGCATGAATAGCCTGGGATTTTTCAACATTACATGAAAAGATCAATAAATCGAAAAAAGACTAAATAGAACATTAAAATTCTCCTCTAGATGACAGTGGGAAATCACGTGATACAACTATTTCAGAAGACCTTCAATAACTTTGTTCATATTTGACTGATTTGATTTCGGGTTGAAGCAGAGAAGGTGGTAACGCTCCAAGTATATGCATGTGGTAGACCTGTAAAAACCGCTAATAAATAAGTTATTGAGAACCTACCAAAATCTTATTGGTTGTCAATAACATTTTTTTCATTTGGGTTTTAAAGATCAAGTACATCAATCTATTTCCTTAAAATGTATCACCTTCTTTGCTTCAAACTGCATTCAAATTGGTCAATTATTAACAGAATAATTGAAGACTCTTAGAAATGGTTTTGTCACGTGATTCCCCAACGTATATAAGATTGGCGAACGTTTTTCAAAACTGAATGGTCTTTTCCTTGATCTTAGCTGCCTTCAAATATGAAAAATGCTTGTCGGTATGAACAATTAAAGAATTGAACAAGCAAACGGATTTTGCCTCTACAGTTAAAAATCATAAAGTTGAAATTAGCAATAAAGAATAAAACAAGTTTACACAATACTAAAAGGAATATTCCTATTACCTTGGAGCTTGCGCTAAAAGTGAGTCCGAAGTCAGGTGTGGAAAAATATTTTTGAGTAGCTCCTTTTCTTGGTGATGCCATGCTCTCTGCATGAATGATTTGGGAAAGGTCCATTTCCTGAAATTGCTCAGAACAAGGATTTAGCTTGATCAGTTTATGATCTGTTGGACTCAAACAGGACTTCATGAGTGTGACATTGTGTTGAAAAGGGTGTATTTTACATAGAAATACTGTATATAGGAGCCGATATGAGTGACCTATCACCTATAATATACCTATTCTAAAATATATACACATTTAAAAGGGAAATTTTGATACAGAATGAATTAGTTTTGCAATGTCCATAAAACATTTACCATTTGAACTCATCAGTACAATAATTTACTGCCCTATATTTTCTTTTATACCGTCGCTTTGCAACAAAAACCTTGCAACTGCAGCTTGTTTTAAGCTGCAGTTACGAGGTTTTAGTTGAAATGCCATATACGAGTACAAAACGTATTTCCGTGAAAGGAAAGGCTGTGTGCTAAATGGCAATTCCGAGTGATTATTGAAAAGCGATAATCTACGTTTTCTCTCTCTACAATAGATGAGCTTTTTTCATTATTCTAAATTATGGGTTGAAATTGAACCAGGGACAAACTCTGGTTATATTTAGAGCTTTACCAGGGCCTAAACAGCAGGATTTCAGACTATTCGATTTAGAGAGCTACGGCACGACGACAATTAAAAAGATAGGAATTTTGTACAGTTTATAACTGGAAATATTGAAGCAAAAGAAGAAAAATGGTAATCATCAGCATTTTCTTTTCTAACCTGAATATTTTGACTAGTCGTGTCTGTTTGTCAAAACAAGGTCTTGTTTGGGAAAGGGTTAAAAATGCACTTTCACATTGGGGTAATTTATTATTAGACGGGACCTGGAAAAGAAGCATTTATAGCTTTGTGGAGTATCGCGTATCTAGACCAGACTGCTCCTAAATGCAATATGGTACATGGGCGTAGACACGGGTTGCTGTTGTTCTGTCTTCGACGACTCTCATCTGTCTTCGACGCAGCCGGTTGTACGGTGTGTTGTTGGTGTCAATCATAGTTTTCCAAACAAAATATTACGTAGAGTTGTCAATACTAGCCTTTGTTTGTTAAAGGGTTACCAAACAACACGTGGTCCAAATTCAAAGATGATGCAGACGAAAATTCTAAGTGAATGAAATTTTATACTTTTTCTCTTTTGGGGTAGAAAACATTGTAGGAAATAAAGAAATTGCTTGTCACAAGCAATTTCTTCATTTGCCACAATGTTTTCCAAAGTCATTTTCTTGTAGGGCGTCAATTTCAAAAGGCGTCACTGTGTGGTAAAGGGTTAATAAAACCGGTCCTACAAAAGGTAAGGATAAAAAGCATTTTGTTTCTGACAAATACCCCCTGTTGTTTTAAAGAATTATATTACCAGCAATTAATATTCCAACGGTTTTAATGGAAAATACTCGTCTGGGAAAATCGATCAACCATTTTCTAAACAACAAAATATAAAACCTGATCCAAATTCAAAGTAGCTTAAGAAGGCGAAAAAATATGTTATCGAATACACGTACAACGTGTGTATGTATGTACAAATTTTGGATCCTATAGTGTTTAAGGGGATATGCTCCAGTTTCCTAAATTTTTTCCCAATAATAGAATTTATTTATAGTTTGTATGTTAAAATTACATGGTATTGCCATTTGAAAAATAAAATAAAAATGGATGGTCAGCGATCTTGTTTGAATTTTATAGGCATTCGTATCACATACCCCTACATCGAAAAACTGCGCAATTTCTTGCACCTGTCCAAAGTCACTAAAATGCTAATAAAATGCTATATATTCATCGTTTAGTCCGGAAAACGGATTTGAAGTAACGTCTTACATTTAATAAGAATACAAAACCCAAAATATGTGCTACTTTAAACGCGTAAATGTATAAAACAGCATGCTCACGTGTTCGGTTAGATCAACGAAGCTGGAGTGTTTTGTGTCAAAATTTGCATATTTTTGGAAATATTTCAAGTTCTACATAATAGAATTTGATGAAACACCCTCATTGTATTAAGCAACATGTCCTGGTAATAATTCAAAAAGAAAATGTATAGGTCAGCGCACTTAATAGTGAATTACAGCAATTTTAATCAGCTACACATGAACAAAATGACGCAAAACAGTGGTAACTGCATACACACATACGACTGTCTTGCTCTAAATAATCGATTTCTAACCTGAGGAAATCAGTTTCGCATAATAAATGCACTTTTACCTTCGAAAATGGTAAATTGTAATGATGTGTTATATTATTGAAAATATAGTAGCAAAACATATTGGTACGAAACATTTAATTTACTACAGAAAAGACCGAGTGTTCCGAAAAACTGGAGCATTCCCCCTTAAATCGTTAACAGAAAAGGAGAACATGATGGTTATCAGCATTTTAATATTCTCTCAATGCTTTTCAAAGCTATTTTTATTCAGAGAGGAAAATCAAAACCAAGTCTAATTTGTGAAGATCGAAGTACGGATCCTAAATGACAGAGCCGTAGTATTTCCTTCTTTAACCCTTTCCCGAACAAAACAGTTACTCTTTATTATGCTCATAATTATTTTCTGTTAGGTAGCCTAAGTTATCAGCTGTTAGCCGGCATTTCGACATTTCATTCGAAGTTTTTACAGCTATAAGATACTATTTCTCTGCAATTACCAACGAAACATTTAACCCTTTCCCAAACAAGATCTGGTTTTGACGTCCCTAAAAGAAAAGGCTTAGGAAAACATTGAAACAAAAGAAGAAACTGCTGATAACCAGCAGTTTCTCCTTTTGTCTCAATATTTTCCATGCATTATTTTACACAAATCCCATCTTTAATATAATAACTTCCATTTTGTCATCTGTGGCAGATTTCGATGTGAATCACTCGAAAATTTTGCCGTTTGGGAAAGGGTTAAAATCAGACCAGCCTAGAATTATGTCAAGGAAAGGGTTAATCCTTCCCGAAATAATACCGGCTTTCGACGTCCCTAATTTTAGGGTTTTTTTGAAAACATTATGACAAAGGGTTAATCCTTCCCGAAATAATACCGGCTTTCGACGTCCCTAATTTTAGGGGTTTTTGAAAACATTATGACAAAAAAAGAAAATGCTGACTATCAGCATTTTATTCTTTTGTATTAATGTTTTCTGTGCTAAATTAGTCACAAAATTTACCTTTGGTATCAACCGTACCACTCGGTTTGTCAGATTGGACTACTATAACATTATTGTCGTTTGGGAAAGGATTAAATAACAAACAATCAGTACAATAAAGATTTGAACGGGACAAATATTGTACATCGATAAATTCACAAATGACTGTTTTGAATTTTAAGCAAACCTATCGCATTCCAATTTTATTCTTTTAAAGCTACTATTTCCCAGATTTGGACCCAAAAAGTGTCAAATACAAACGAAATGTACACTTTTTAAGCTTTATATGACATGATTAAATGATTACGACAAACTATTGAAGCAACGACTCATTTTTTCGCAATTTGATACCAAATTCATGAAGCGATGTCGAAAGTAGGTCAAAACAGTAGGACATGTGACTTTCTTAAATGACGTCACAATATACATGATGACGTCATATTGAAATTCAAGTATGAATCTCGTTTGAATACACCCTGATACAGTTCCAAATTTTTAACCGTGACCTGCGCATGAAGTGAGCAAACAAAAGGTCACGTGGTCTTTTTACTATATAATTCATTGTGCGAGTCGTTATTTTCGCGCGAGCAATTTTCATTTATTCTGCCTAAGTATTAAGAATATTTTATACAGTCATTTGCGTTAATTATTAGAGTTTTCATTTACAGGAATATTTTTGCAACTTTGATTGAAAAAAAGAGATTTTTTGGCTTGTAATCATTCGTACCCTGTCTCCATCGCCCATTACCACCATGCAAGTTCAGGATGAGCTACTGCTTTTGAAAACCATATAAAAAGAATTTTGCAGGAGCAAGTGAGCTTCTTAGTACTGTCCAAGTGTGAGCGGTAATATTTTGCATGTGTTTGTGCTCTAGATTAGAGCCAATAATGGACAGGTCACAGGATGGATTCCCAGCCGCGGAGCGTGGACAATTATAAATTAACTTATTGCTGAAATATTGTTGAGAGGCGTTAAATTAAAAAAAAGAAATGAAAAGAAAAATGTTTTAAACTTTTACCAAACAAGAAATGTTAATGTTTTGACTGTCAAGGGCGGATCCAGGATTTTTTTCAAGGGGTGGGGGGTGAGGTCTAGCCCAAAAGATGTCTTTAAATTTGTGAATTTTGTAATGTTAGATACCATACTAACGCTGTGTAGTCAAAATTCGATTTTCGACCTATTCAAGGCGGGGTCCGGACCCCCGACCCCCTTTTAGATCCGTCTTTGACTGTCTTACAGAGATTATTTCAAAAATCATTTCAAGGGGCAAAATAATGAATTACTTTTAATCAGCATTTTCTCCTTTTGCCTCAAGGTTTTCGTTACTAGATATATTACTATATTTTTCATGGGGGTCCAAGCCAAATTGCCGGGGGGGGGGGGGTCCACGCCCAAATGATGACTTAAATGTGTTAAATTATATATTGACGCTTTAATTATATAGTCAACATTCAATTTATGGCTGATTCCGGGGGAGGGGAGTGCGGACATCCCGACCCCACCCCCCACTCTAGATCCGCCCTTGCACTTAAAAAACCCTACTTTCATGATACCCATTCTGTTATCTGCAAGAGCTTCCAAATTGAATCAGGTGCCGTTTAGGAAAGGGTTAAGCCGCTGTCAAACTTGAAAAGTCTAAATAATTTGTCGTTTGGGAAATGGGCTTTAACAGCTATGTTTTTATTATCAAATTGATCTACCATAATGAATTATCTTTCTTCATAAACCTTTCGGCACTGACATAACCATCTTCACACTGAAAATGGCATGTTTCGTACTTTTTTTGTTGGGGAAGGGGGTTTGTAACGTGAATATGACAGTTTAACCTTGCGGCTAGGTCCTCGAAAGATCCGAGGATACTACTTTTTCGGAGGGTCAAAAATGACTTAAAAGCCGATAAAGGCCATAAATGGAAGTCAGTCAATGATATCCCGTCGAGATGCACAGAGGAATCATCACTAAACGGTGTGTGATTCCTCTTAAACTTCTTCTTTCTTCCGTTCATTTCCATTGTACTTTGGATGCTTTACTCACATTTGGGTCAGAGCCTCGATCTGGCATCAAAAAGTGTTACTATTTTTAGTAACAAATTGGAAGTGTATTTGGGTGTATCATGGTCCGCGCTGTATGCGCATGCGCAACAATTTAAAAATAATTCTAACCCCATCTGAGACGGGGTTGAATTTAGGTTTGGATTCTCCCTAAATTCAGCTATCTGTCTTGTAATTTCGGCTCATTCTCTGTCTGAATCGCATATTATTAACCATCCCGAGGTGGTCAACACAAAAGTTTTGCATATTTTTTCAAAATATTTTATTTTTTGCAATTAGACCATCTGTTACCGTCGCCCTTTAAAAGAATGTTTTGATGCTAAAATCGGTTGTTCTAATGAGTTTAAATGATATCAGTTTTTTTCATATTGTTGCTTATAAGCCAAAAACGCTTTTAAAGTTTTCGTGTGAACTATGCTTTACTGTACAATTAACTCAATTGAAGAAAAATCCTTGTAAACGCCACACTACTTTGACTTGAAATTTTAAGATTCTTTTATGAAGAAATTATGCTTATTTAGATAAAAATGATAGTAAAACTCATGAAAAATATGGAATATCTATTTGAGAATGGTACTCACATATAAGGAATTTGAATTGCTAACAACGTTAAATTTCAAAACTTCTAAATCTTTATCAGAAACTATGTATAGGCTAGGATCAGATTGCATGTATAAGCTGGTTAATCTCTATCATGAACGGCATGCCTACACGGGAGTATACATCTATCCCGCTGGATATGCCAAAGTAATCACTACATTTTAACAAGATCTGTTTAAGGAAAAACAAAACGAGAAAATAGTTTTTTTTATTAAATTATTATTATTGATATCGTCTTTTTTTAACCCAAAAAATATTCTCTTTTCAAAAGGCCTGCTAACATGCGAGACTGACAACAATTGAAACTATCAAACAAGACGGAAAAAGAAAGACATGACTAAAAAAGAGTTAAATAATAAATAAATCTCTTTGTTCCTGTTTTTAAAATCTTACCCAGTAAAAAAAACACTTAAAAACGCTGATCCGGAAATACAGCTTCAATCCTTTCCTGGAATTTTATATTGTTTTAAAACGAAACACTACAGAACGACTGTAAACATTTGAATTTTTGCGGACAGGAAACAATATCATAAAAGAAGACTGACCATTTTCTTATTATCGCTGTATGTATGTTAGGCTACCTGGACCACAAGTGAGCCATATAAAATAAACAAACATAACGACTTGTGGGACCTGCATGATGCAAACATTCTAAAAAGAGAAATAAAAATTTGCACTAGAATTACAGGCAAAACATCACCTTCGATGTTGTTAGTCTAATGAAAGTAGTTCCACGACTTTTGTCCGAGGTGATTCAAATGCAGCTCATAGGCTCATATCTCCGACCTACCTACCTCACGGGTGGTAAACAGAGAAACTAGTTCCAAAAAGAGGTAGTTGCATAGAGCGAAAATTTGTAGGTCACGAACACATTTTCTAAAATTATTTCTTTTAAAGCGAGTTTTTGAAAAATCCGGCGATGCTGTAATATGAAGAAATGGTCGAAGTTTGTTGTGCACGAGAGTATACGGTATTAGTAGCAGGGTTTTAATACAATCATTGAAAAACATTTCAAAATCGAAGGAAAAGAAGTTTTTGCTTTCGATCTTGAAATGTTTTTCAACGATTGTATTCACACTCTGCTCACTAACACCGTATATTCTCGTGCACAACAAACTTCGACCATTTCTTCATATTACAGCATCGCCGGATTTTTCAAAAACTCGTTGTAAAAGAAATAATTGTAGAAAAAATGTGTTCGTTACATACCTTTGTTTACAGATTTTCGCTCTATGCAACTACCTCGGTAGATGCCGGATGTCACGAGGAAACGAAATATCGTCGACTCTTTTTGGAGCTAGTTTCTCTGTTTACCACCCGTGTACCTACTCAGGCGTACATTATCACGAAGTGGTCGAAGTTTGTTCTGCACGAGAATATACGGCGTTAGTCAGAGTTTGAATACAATCGTTGAAAAACATTTCAAAATCGAAAGTAAAAACTGCTCACGGCAGAATTTCACCATATTTCTATTAATTACGAACAACAAACATACCAATTCTGTTATATTTCATTTTACTTGGTACTTGCAAGTCATGTACATGTTGTATCGATATATGATAGGACTATTGTTCGGGAGAATGGTTGGTAAACCCATGTGTTGAAATTCAGAAGTTTTTACTTTCGATTTTGAAATGTTTTTCAACGAGTGTATTAAAACCCTACTACTAATCAAAGTACTGAAAGTACTGTTGGGAAGCAAATTTGTTAATAATGTAGGCCTATCTAGAAGTAGAGTACTTTGATTAGGTACTTTGATAATCTATTTGAATACCTTGAACACTTTGATTCTATGCTGGAGTTGTGGAATCTAATTTTAGCACAACCTTTATGTGTATACTAGTACTAACCAATCATTGGATGCAGTTTGCCATGTACTACCAGTTGTAAATACGTAGTATACACACAACAGGTACCAGTCTAATTAGTCGTTTGTGTAAATTAGCTATTTATAGCTTTGAGCCTTTGAATATATTTCATAGTTCAGTAAACTTGACTGACCCATTTACAAGGAAGGCCATTGGACTGATCTTTGAACCATAATAAAGCAAATTACTACGCCGGTCTTTTCTTCTCTTAGAGACATGATTAAATGAATGTTTCATTTTCAGTCACACAATTCAATATCTACATGTATAACTTCAGACTTACATATTGAACATTCGAATGACTGTTACCTCATTAATCTTTGCTTTTGATAGAACTATTTATAGTGAGGAAGACCGGAAGATGTTGTGTGGTATGCAGAGAATGGTAAAGTGCAGAGAAGGGTGGCTGCAAAGAAAAGCAAATTTTGCAAAATTTGCTTCCCAAAAACCGTATATTCTCGTGCACAACAAACTTCGACCATTTCTTCATATTACAGCATCGCCGGATTTCTCAAAAACTCGCTTTAAAAGAAATAATTTTAGAAAATGTGTTCGTGACCTACAACTTTTCGCTCTATGCAACTACCTCTTTTTGGAGCTAGTTTCTCCGTCTACCACCCTCGATTATGCTTTTACGTGAATACAAAATTTTGGTTTGTATTGGTGAAGTGAATTTTATACAGTTTTTTGTCAATAATCGTTTTTTTTTTTTTTTTTTTTTTTTTTTTTTTTTCAATTTAGTTCAGTTTAGTTGTAAATAGATACCTCCCCCCCCCCCCCCCACACACACACACACACATTCACAAACATCATCCATAAGGCAAGATATATACCCGTTTTAACACAAACACACGTACGCAGCAGCGCATGGTTTTCCCGCAATTCATAATAATTCCCGCAACAAAGACCATGTTTCTGATATACGCTATCATCTCCAGGTGGAAAGTTGTAGGCGGATTTATAGCTGCAATCAAGTTGAAAACTCAGCATGTTTATACTTTTCTACACAAAACTCGTAACTGCAGCTTGCTTCAAGCTGCAGTTACGAGGTTTTTGTTGAAAAGCTGCAATATTCAACAATTTCCCAGACGATAAAGATTTATGCGGGTTTGAATTCAAGGCTCTTGAAGCCGACTAAACATATAAATAAAATTTGTTAACAAATTTGCATGTTATTGTAGGAAAAACTAGCCAACACATTTGAGTTGAAAATCTTATGATAATTTTGCCCGCTTTCGAAGAAAATGGGCGGTATATTGTTTTCGGTCGGTCGGTTGGTTGGTTGGTTGGTCGGTCGGTCTGTCTGTCCGTAGACCAAACCTTGTCCGGAGCATAACTCAAAAAGTATTGAAGGTAGAATCATGAAGCGTCATAGGTGGAAAGATCATATTATGGAGAGGTGCAGTGCACAAGAACCATTATTCTGCCGATCTAATTTTTGGAAGTATTGCCCTTTGTTGCTTTTCAAACTTGATTCTTGTCCGGAGCATAACTCAAAAAGTATGTAAGGTAGAATCATGAAACTTTACAGGTGGATAGATTTAATTATGCAGAGGTACAGTACACAAGAACCGTAACTCTGCCGATCAATTTTTTGGAGATATTGCCCTTTGATGATTTTCACACCTAATTCTTAAACTAACCTAGCCTATATCTCATGTCCTTTTACACATACAGCCTTGATATTTCACACATGGACACCTACTACCAAGACCTTTCACATTTGACCATTATATTGACCCTGTGACCTGGACTTTGGAGTTTGACCTACTTTCAAAAAAAGAAAAAAAAAAAAACCGGCCGATATATCATGTCCATTACACATACAACCTTGATATTTGACACATGGACACCTCCGACCAACACCTTTCACATTTGACCATGACCTTGGACCTTGACCATGAAGTTTGACCTACTGTTAAAAAATTTAAAATGGGCATTAATCTCATGTCCTATTACACAAACAGCTTTGATATTTCACACATGGACACCTCTTTCCAAAACCTTTCACATTTGACCATGACCTAGTCCTTGGACCTTATGACATTGACCTTGGAGTTTGACCTACTTTTAAAAAACTCAAGTTTGCTTTATTTCATGTCCTTTTACACATACAGACTTGATACATCACACATGAAAACCTCCCAACTAAGCATTTCACTTTTGACCATGACCTTGGACCTTGACCTTGACCTTGAAGTTTAACCTACTTTTAAAAAGCTTTAAAATTGCCTATATCTCATGTCCTATTACTTATACAGCCTTGATATTTCACACATGTACACCTCCCACTAAGACCTTTCACATTTGACCATGACCTTGGACGTTGTGACCTGACCTTGGAGCCTACATCACTTACATTTTTATATTACTCATAACATTTAAAATGCTTATATAGTAGGCCTATACAAATTTGAAAAACACATTAACTAATGCCGTATCAAACATAACGTCAGTAACTCGTCGAACATCGTGCGTAACGTCTAAACAAATTGAAAATCTGAATAATGTGATGTAGACTTGGACAACTGCTGGGATAATCCGTGCTAGATAGCCACTTAAATCAAGGTAATTCTGGTATAAGTAAGCTTAACCCTATCCCGAATGGCAAAATAATTATTAGGGTGGTCAGGTTAAGAACCTGATCTAAACGAAACGACAAAACGAATATTGGTGAAGATATAATTGATGTATATTATAGCACTTAAAACATTGAGGCAAAAGGAGAAAATGCTGATTAACAGCATTTTCTTCTTTTGCCCCGATGTTTTCCAAAGCCTCACTGATAGGGACGCCAAAACCTTGGTCTTGTTTTGGAAAGGGTTAACAGGTAGGTATTTACTAGAAAATATTTCCCATATGTTTTATATAAACACATAAGTCATCCTAGATAGAGGTCAATTCTAGCTGCCCATGAACCGGGACTTAATATTTGCTCGTGCTGCGAAAAAACGCCGGTCGGCAAGCATAGAATGTAAGTCGAAAACTAAAAGTTGTAAGGGTCGAATAACCCGTTACCAGACCACAAATCTTTAGAATGATCAAAAAATATTGCAGATGTCGATTTCAGGTGAATCCAATCCTACAATCTTTGGTCTTTCGGACTAGAAAACATTGTGGGAAATGAAGAATTTATTTTTATATGCAATTTCTTCATTTCCACAATGCTTTTCCATGGCCTTTATCTTGCGTAACATTAAAAAAGCTTTATTGAATGGACAAGGCTAAAGTAATACAGGTTATTTACAATGTTATTTACAAGCAATAATTCCCATTATGTCCGACATAACACTTAGAGGGAAGTCCACTACAGTAATAATTTGTATTGACCCGTGTTGTTAAAGAGACATTCAATTCCATATCAGTTTTCCCAGAACGTTTTGATGCCAAGATTGGTTATCGTAATGCGTTTAAATGCAACTAGTTTTTATTTTCAAATTGTCACTGACCCCCCCCCCCCCCCCAAAAAAAAAATAAAACAAAAAAAATAAATAAATAAATAAATAAAAAATAAAAACAACGCTTTTAAAGTTGAGACGGAAGGTCCATTACCTTAGGATACTTGGGTCACATATTTCAAATGGGAGCAGTATAAAAATCTGCTGTTTGGGATATTTAACTGATATTCTTAAGCATACATCGTAGAATAATTCCAGATATATGCATTATGATTGCGGTCAATACAAGGTTAACGAGATTAACCGATGTTTACCCCGATGTTCTGTTTACGTGAAGTTATTCCCCAAAGTGAACATGTAGTCCTCGTGCAATATACTTGTACCCATCACAAAATATGGTCCATGCTCACTTTGTAATTATAATAATTGAGCAAGGATCTGGTAATATATCCATCAGACAGCCGTGTATCACGATCAACCTGTACCTAAGCGGAGTGTCACTTGAATTCATGCTACTCTCTTATGGGTCTTACATGTCATGGATAAGCTATTGGAGAAGAACATGGATCCAGATCAGACTGTGTGTATGCACAGGCTGTTCTTGATCTCTTTTGTTCTCAAAAGCCTTTTTCCAGATCCTTACTCATATGTAAGACAGATCAAAACGGAATTATAACAATGATAATTGCATGCTGATTGTGACAACTTAATGAATATTAAAACACGTTCACACTGACTATTAGCTGCATGCAGCTGCATGCCTTGTATTTATGTCTCTTGGAACGTCAAGGTACAGGCACACAACCATCACAAATCATCGGAAGCACTCTTTGTGTCAAAGTCAGGTGGGGCGTCAAAGAACTTCCGTAGTTCGACTCATCCGGTTTTGTTGAGTTTCAGTTTAGATTACATTTGACCGTACGAGGGATGTTAAAAAATTATCCGGATTGTGTCTATAAAATTTAAATGGGATATCAAATAACAACGATACTTCACTCATCGGAAGTTAGATTTAGTATGCACACTTCTGGGAAATTATTTGAAAATCCGATCACGGGTATGGATTTTACAAACAGTTAAATTCACATAGGTACTAGGGACCGGCGCACGTCACTTATCACAAGGCGACGTCGACGACGTCGTCGGAAAGTATCAAGATAATGTTGCGTATTCTTTTTCAAAGTAATTGCCATTATATTCAATACAGCGTAATTTACGGCGCAACTATTTGTTGTAAATATCACCATACCACTCCGACCCGTATTGTCTGGTAATCGCAGTTCTTTTAAGGATGAAAATCTTTTACCCATCAGCTGCGCTTTTATCGTTGGGAATATCACGGGTAGTAATCAGAGAAACTAGCTCCAAAAAGCGGTAGTTGCATAGAGCGAAAATTTGTAGGTCACGAACACATTTTCTACAATTATTTCTTTTAAAGCGAGTTTTTGAGAAACCTGGCGATGCTGTAGTATGAAGAAATGGTCGAAGTTTGTTGTGCACGAGAATATACGTTATTAGTAAGCAGAGTTTGGATACAATCGTTGAAAAACATTTCAAAATCGAAAGTAAAAACTTCTGAATTTTCGATTTTGAAATGTTTTTCAACGATTGTATTCAAATTCTGCTTACTAACAACGTATATTCTCGTGCACAACAAACTTAGACCATTTCTTCATATTACAGCATCGCCGGATTTTTCAATAACTCGTTGTAAAAGAAATAGTTGTAGAAAAATGTGTTTGTGACCTACCTTTGTTTACAGATTTTCGCTCTAAGCAACTACCTCGGTAAAGGTCGGATATCACGAGGAAACAAAATACCGTTGACTCTTTTTGGAGCTAGTTTCTCTGTTTACCACCCGTGAATATGGCGAAGTCAAATGATGCTTAATCTAGAGAATATGGTGGATAGGATACGGTTTTGAGTCAAAGTATAGCTAACAACAAATCGGTAACACCAGTCCTGTCATATGGGGTGATGTATTAGACCTATCCATGTGCAGTAGAAAATTCATAAGTTGGAATCGTCTAAATTTTGCCGCTTGGTAAATGGATATTACGGAAATTTTGGACAGTTTTATTAAAGTAGTAAATTGTTACTAGTTTTGAAATTAAAACTATTAAAACGAAATTACCTTCTTAAATTTCAATTCATTTATAAGAATCAAATGAATGCTGTCTGCACTAATAAAAAATTCGTCTGACAATGCTCGTACCGTCATCCTCCGATTTCTACATAGCGCATCCGCAATGGTCGTAAGTGACGTCGTCGTTATTTTCCTTTTCCGGTCTTGTCCATCTAGCTTCAATGTTAACCGCTTCGTTCTTAAAACGTCTGTACCAATTTAACAGTAGGGTCCTAGAGACTGAATCTTTCCCCTTTGCCCTGGTGATCTTTTTGTATGAGTTTGTCGGCGTTTTTCCAAGGTATTTGCAGGATTTTATGACAAACCGAATTTCCAAACAATCAATTGACGCCACATTTAACAATAAAAATGCCGACCCCACCGCTATTCAAAAGGGCATGTCTTGTGCATTTATTCACCTATTGAAGTATAAGTTGGACATGATGTAATACGTACCAAATTATGTATTCTATGAAAATTCCACGTTGTTCGCAATTACAGTGGCCAAAATTATGAACAGTAAAAGGGATTCTAAAAGAATCATATTTTGGGCTGCGCCGGGTACCCGTTACCATGGTATTTCAGAACGTAATTGTAAGCGCGTTTCTTTAGAAAAATTATTTAAACAGGTATAGTCAGGTGTGTATTGAATTCCGATATAAAATGATATGAAATTCGGTAATATTGCGTGGGAAATATTTTTTTACCGGACACAGTCCGGATAATTTTTGAACAACCCTCGTACCTGTTACTCATCAAGAATTTCATAAGTATTGCAATATCGCAGGAAAATGAAAGAAACCAGTAATTTCTATCCCTTTCCTACTTCATTTGTGTCGTTGCGTTCATGGGTTATTTCAATACCTATATTCATTTTGAAAACACATCCTTTGAAATTCTTGATATCCATAGATGAGGATGGGACCTGATTATTAATTCGACTGAAGTGGAAATTCGACTCATCCGATGTCGAAATAAATGTTTCAACTATAGTGCGTCTTTACACTTTCGTTGGTCGGAAATACAATCAGATTCACAGATTTTCGTCTTTGTTTCATATATATTTCATTTTAAAATCTCAATTTAATTGACTGATACTGGCTTAAGCCTTTGATTATATATAAGCACCAAACGCCTTTGATTATATATAAGCACCAAACGACTCTCTTTATGTCAATTCATAATTGGTTAAGTGCACCAATGAAAACAACACAATACCAAACTTAAAAATTCTGTAATTTTGCATGCGATGGTTCTAATATTGCATGTGCCATGACACCTGCAATATTCGAACCAACACATGCAAAATTGTAATGATAATTAAGAACGCTTTCCCTCTTATTTACTAAGTAAAATTTGTAAACATGTGTGATAAAATCGCGCCTGGACTATACCCAACGTAATTTATTTCTATATACAAAAAGGGTGGTGCTGTCAACCTATTATTCTGAATGTAGACCATTTGCTTAATCGTCTTAACAGACCGAATTAAATAATGCAGGTAGTATGGAATAAGGTCAGACTGCACGTATGCACAGGCTGTATCATCTTATTCTATACTGTCTGCTAAAGTGTCAGGAAAAACAATTTCGTGAAGATTTTCCGTGAAATCCGATTATAAAATTTTTCATTTTTTTCTCTCAGTAATTTCAACATGATGTGGGTTCATCGGCCTGACCACCCTATGTGATTTGTTTATATATACAATGAGGGCAATACTGCCAACCTATTATACTAAATGTAGACCATATGCCGTACATTTTCCAGAAATACTGTAATTCTTCACACTTTTCCTAGCAACATTTTGGACTGGTCAACCCTGTAAGGTACTCTGGGAGAAAAAATCAAATGTAGATGTACATCATCTTAAGAACAAGATGGCCAAGATGGCCCTATATCGCTCACCTTAGAGATCATCAAGATGATAACTTTTTGTCTCATCTCACAAAGACAACTTCTGGACAACGTTCATTTAAGAAAACAATTTAAACAATGCTGGTAGTAGAGAATTATACTACCATGGGAAGTGCAAAATTTACCTTAAGGATCTCTGATAAACAGAATTGGAGAAGATTGTATCATTAAGAGACAACAAAAGCCTTACGTCAAAAGATTAGGAGAAAAAGATTGTACAAGATTTCCGTCTTTGTCTCTATATGAAATTAGATACCCACAACATAGGGCCAATTTTCCTTGTATCACAATAATTTGAAGTATTTTGGTAGAGGGCCTTAAGATGATTCTACACACAAAATTTCAAAGCGCTAGGCCAAACGGTTCAGGAGAAGAATATTGTACTAGATTTCCTTCTTTGTTTCTATATGAAATTCAATACCCACAACATAGGGCCAATTTTCCTTGTATCACATCAATTTGAAGTATTTTGGTAGATGGCCTTGAGATGATTCTACACACAAAATTTCAAAGCTCTAAGCCAAATGGTTTAGTTGAAGAAGATTGTACAAGATTTCCTTCTTTGTCTCTTTGAAGTATTTTGGGAGAGGGCCTTGAGATGATTCTACACACAAAATTTCAAAGCTCTAGGTATAACGGTTCAGGAGAAGAAGATTGTACAAGATAATCCTTATTTGCTTCTATATGAAATTCGATACCCACAACATAGGGCCAATTTTCCTTGTATCACAATAATTTGAAGTATTTTGGTAGAGGGCCTTGAGATAATTCTACACGCAAAATTTCAAAGCTCTAGGCCAAACGGTTCAGGAGAAGAAGAATGTAAAAGATTTCCTTCTTTGTCTCTATTTGAAATTAGATACCCACAACATAAGGCCAATTTTCCTTGTATCACAATAATGTGAAGTACTTTGGTAGAGGGCCTTGAGATGATTCTACACACAAAATTTCAAGACTCTAGGCCTTATAGTTTGGGAGGAGAAGAATTTTTAATAATTGTGGACAGACAGACAGACGGACGGACAGACAGACGGACGGACGGGCGACGGACGGTCAGCGATCACAATAGCTCACCCTCAGCACTTTGTGCTAAGGTGAGCTAAAAAGACGTAGTGATGCCCAAAATATGTTAGGAAAACATTGTGTAATGGGAACAAAAGGATGGAAATCATTATTTTCTTCTTATCCCGCAATATTTTCTGTGCTTCATTGTAAACAAACAACCTTTTCTTTATCAAAATCTATTTCATTGTATGCAGCAGCTTTTAAATTGGAACAGTCTATTTTTTCTTTGTTCAGTTATGTAAATCATTATAGCTTACAATAAATGACCAGGCAGAGCAAGCCTATGCTATTCAAATGAGATGCTCTACCAAGTCATTTATCTTGAGCTATAATATACAGAAACAAATAACAAACAAATTATGAAATCATTTATTGATAAGAATAAAGATTCGTTAAAGAATAAATTAAAAACAATCACAGCTACAAAAATACTCATTAATATATAGTAAAGGGATTCTATGAAATGTAGAAAAAGACTCTCCAAGACAAGACTTGGATTTGACTTCCTTCACAGAAAAGGCTTGGGAAAACATTGAGCCATCAGTAGAAAATGCTGATAATCAGCATTTTCTTCTTTTGCCTCAATGTTTTCCCTTCTATATTATACACAACTTCTGTTTTTATCAACAAATATTTCATGTCTAAAGTAACTTTCAAATTGAAAGTTCTAAAATGTTGCCACTCAGACTCAGGAAAGGATAAACATAATATGTTCTAGAAAAGGGATTCTATGAAATGTAGAAACCCTTAACCCTTTCCCAAACAGCAAAATTTTGGACTGTTCCATTTTACCAACTGTCACAGGTAACAAAATGGATATTGATAAAGATAGGATAAGTGTGCAAATTAGCATAGAAAATATTGAGGCAAAAGGAGAAAATGCTGATTATCAGCATTTTCTTCTTTTGCCTCAATGTTTTCCAAAGCCTTCTTTATTAGGGACGTCAAAAGCAGGTCTTGTTTGGGAAAGGGTTAACCTTGAGTATTGCAAAAGGTTGAAACATACAGTTTGTCATTAGTTGCTAAGAAAAGCACTGTCTGTTTATTTTTTCTTATAATTTGGGAAAGGGATGAGGGTTAACACTTTCCCAAACATGACCTGGTTTTGACGTCCCTAATAGAAATGGCTTTGGAAAATATTTAGACAAAAGAAGAAACTGCTGGCAATCAGCAGTTTCTCCTTTTGTCTCAATGTTTTGTGTGCTATATCCTTCACAGATTTTGATATTAGCAATATCTATTTTGTCATCTGAAGCTGCTTTAAGATTGGGAAAATTAAAAATCTTTTTGTTTTGGAAAGGGTTAATCTGTGGAACATAATCAACAGACGCAAAACATTGTCATGTAACATCAAACCAACACACTGAAAGTTTTGAACAAACAAAGAAAGACACATAGACGAAAAGACAAAAGTAAACATTGTATTTCACATACAATTGCAATGCCAATCTTTCATTAACCCTTTTTATTAACCCTTTTCGCCAAAGGTTTTTAAGTTTTGAATAATCAAAGACAGACACATAGACAAACAGACAGAAGTAAACATCGTAATACACATAAAATTGTAATGCCAATCTTTCATTAACCCTTTTCCCAAAAGTTTTTTTAAGTTTTGAATAAACAAAGACAGACACATAGACAGGAATAAACACTGTAGATTCTACTAAACATAAAATTGCAATGCCAATCTTTCATAAACCCTTTTGGCAAATGCCTAAACTTTAGACTGCTTCAATTAAGAAAGTTGTTGCAAAGAACAAAATCACGATCATATTGGGTTGCAGGTGATAGAATGAAAATAGTTGAATATTGTGTAAGGTTTAAAACATTATACGAAAAGAAGAAAATTTTGGTTTGACAGATTTTCTTCTTTTCTCACTATGTTTACAAAAGCTGTCTCTACTAGATGTCAAATCAAGGAATTATTTAGGGAACGATTATTCTGATAATCTCGGGACACAACAAAGGGACATAATACAGACAAAATTATTTTGTTTTCAAATAAGAGTTACCTGCCCTACATTGACATTATGCCCAGAGAAAAACACAGTTATTACATGTATAGCTACAGATTAGAGGGGGTGATGGTTTTTTAACCCTTTTAAAAGAAAAATTTTAGGGTTATCCAAAAACTGACATAATATAAAATGACAAAATGGATGTTCCCAAAGAAGGGTTTTGTGTATGATAAAGCACAGAAAATATTGAGGCAAAAGGAGAAACTGCTGTTTATAAGCAGTTTCTTCTTTTGTCTCAATGTTTTCCCAAGTCTATTCTTTCAGGGACATCAAAACCAGGTCTTGTTTGGGAAAGGGTTAAATGCAATATTTCCTTAATTGTTCATCAAATCTTATGTTGTTGGTACTTATTAGAATTGTTACAATGAAACGATTCATATCTGTACCAACAACATAAGTTAACGGATTTAAAATGACAAATTTATAATAATGCATTCATTTCCTCTTATCTGTTGCTCTGAATTACAAGCATGAAGTACTGTAATGCAGTAATGGTATCAAAACACATATATGACAAGAATATTACATTTTGTTCAAATAAGGCATTCTTTTGAGCAAGATGTCTTTCAATGGGAGGCACCATTACTTTATGCTTCTTGCAGAACCCCTTGATTAATTGTGTAGAAACAATATGAGAGAGAATTGACAGAGTTGTTCCAAATGCTCCAAACTTTTTATAAATGGTGTCATAAATACTTTACTTGTATACAACATGGAGCCCTCGCAACACCTAGGTCAGAATCTTGATCCTTACAATGTTTTTTCTTAAAAAAAAATCTCGCTCTAAAGAACACGCTTCTGATCTTCACCTTGGTACCAGAGTTACAGATAAGAGGGAATGATTTGGATTTACAAATGAAATATAACACTAAATATTCATCAAGACCTTTGTCATGGGTACTCATTTGAATTGTCTCGTCGAGACGATTCAAATGAGTACCCACAATATAGGGTTTGCATTTGAAATAAACAATTTAGGATGTCTTCATCCCTTTTTGTCTGTTGCTCTACCTTGGTACAAAACATGTTTATTGATTATGTGTAACAAAGTACCAAATTGTGAATGAAACAAAATCATCTATCTTGTGAAAGATTTGGACAAAAACGGACAGACATATAGATAGGCATAAAACTTGACAATGTGAAAAGAATTTATAAAATCTATTGATGTAAAGGTCTGGTCACATACATGATTCCGCGTCCACAACACAACCTGAGGACATCTAATTAGAACAGGGGCAGTATAATTTTGTACGTGATATGGACACATTAACCCTTTCCCAAACAAGACCTGGTTTTGACGTCCCAAAATAGAAATGGCTTGGGAAAACATTGAAACAAAAGAAGAAACTGCTGATGACCAGCAGTTTCTCCTTTTACCTCAATATTTTCTATGTTATATTGTATACAAATTCATCCTTAACTAACATCCGTTTTGGATTCTTTAGTAGTTTTTGAATTGGAACCTGCTAAAATTTTGCCATTTGGGAAAGGGTTAAATGATTATGGACGCTGAAATGTATGCGACCAGACTATAAGGACTATAAAAAGAGAACAATAATTCTGAAAATCACAGCAAAACACAAACAAATGGATCTTAACACATGCCCGCATATTAAAGCTTTTTGACTCCCTACAAGATAAAAGCTTTGGAAAACATTGTGGAAAAAGAAAAATTTGCTTGTGAAAAGTGATTTCTTCATTTTCCATATGGTTTACTTCCTAAAAATACCAAATCAAAATAAAATTTCATTAACTTGAAATTGTAGTAAACAACTTCTTCTCATTTAGAGCAGGCAAAAAGTTTGCTGACAAGTAATGAGTTAACCCTCTCCCAAACAAGACAAAATGAAAATGCTTGGGAAAACATTGAAACGAAAGAAGAAACTGCTAATAACCAGCAGTTTCTCCTTTTGTCTCAATATTTTCTGTGCCATATTTTACACCAATCGTAATTTTAATAACATCTATTTCGTCATTTGTGGCAGTTTTTGAAGTGGATCACCCTAAAATTTTGCCGTTTGGGAAAGGGTTAACCTAGTATCAGACTACATTGACTAAAACTGAGCCAAACAAAAACATAAACAAGTCAAATATAAGAATTTATTATTCGGTGGGTAAATATTTAGCAACCTGCCATCAAATGCCTTACAATTCCAAACTTTGTAAGAAACTGTTTCCTCAAAAAAAAGTTGCTTTATTTCTTGCATATATTAACTGAACTGATAATACATGTATAAACAGTACAAGAAAATGCAAATAGACTGAAGAACACAGATTTTTTTATTTTTTTTTTCTATACATGGGTCTGTATCATGCAGGCATTAATTATCATAGAAGCATATAAAAGAGTCTACAAAAATAAATTTTAACTTGATGTTCATGGCTCAAATAATAATCATGGTTTGGCACAATAAATAGATGGTCAAATTATGTATCAAATATCTTAACACAGAGCAACAGCGATATAAGAGGGGTGAAGACATTTATTTATTTCAAATCCAAACCCTATGTGGTGGGTTATCATTTCAACCATCTCGGTGACACAATTCTAATGTGTACCCACAACATATATGGTTTGATGAATATTTAGTGAAATATTTCATTTTGACAAGCCATCATCCCCTCAACCCTTTCACAAACAAGACCTGGTTTTGACGTCCCTAATAGAATTGACTTGGGAAAACATTGAGGCAAAAGAAGACAAGAGGCCCAGAGGGCCTTATCGGTCACCTGAATCAAATGAGCAGAAACAGTTAAGGAAAATGTTAAAAGTAAACTAATAGCGCAACCTCCCAGCACCATCATTTCTTGACAGTCTTTTTTTCTCTTGTACAAGTTATTTAAAGACTCAAATACCAAATGTAAATTCAATCCAACAATAGAACATTTCTTAATATGTACCCTATTTACCCCCTTTTGGCCCCTTTTGGGACCCCAAAGGGAGATAACTCCATGATCTGTAGAAATCCGAAGCGGCTTCCCATTGGGATGCTTCCTGCCAAGTTTGGTAGAAATCTGTCCAATGGTTCTCAAGAAGAAGTAGAAAATGTTCAAAGTTAAGAAATAACGCCAACCCCTCCCATCCCCCCTCCCCAGCACAGCCATTTATTGACAGATTTTTTTCTCTTGTACAAACTTTGTAGTCCTTGCCCTAAAGACTTTAACTTCCAAATGTGTATCCAATCCAACAGCCGGTTCATCAGTAGAAGATTTTTTAAGATGTACCCTATTTACCCCCTTTTTGGCCCTTTATGGGACCCCAAAGGGAGATAACTGCACGATTTGTACAAAATCTGAAGCGGCCTCCTATTAGGATGCTTCCTGCCAAGTTTGGTTGAAATCCGTCATATGGTTCTTGATAAGAAGTCGAAAATGTTAAGTTTACTAATAACACAACCCCTCTCCCATCCCCCATCCCCAGCACGGCCAATTCTTGACGGATTTTTTTCTCTTGTACAAACTTTGTTGTCCTTGCCCTAAAGACTCTAAATACCAAATGTGAATCCAATCCAACAGCCGGTTCATGAGAAGAAGATTTTTTAAGATGTACCCTATTCAACCCCTTTTGGCCCCTTATGGGGCCCCAAAGTGAGATAACTCCATGATTCGTACAAATCTGAAGCGGCTTCCCATGGGGATGATTTCTGCCAAGTTTGGTTGTAATCCATCCAATGGTTCTCAAGAAGAAGTCAAAAATGTTAAGTTAACTAATAACGCGACCCCCCCCCTCCCATCCCCCCTCCCCAGCACGGCCATTTCTAGACGGATTTTTTTCTCTTGTACAAACTTTGTTGTCCTTGCCCTAAAGACTCTAAATACCAAATGTGAATCTAATCCAACAGCCGGTTCATGAGAAGAAAGATTTTTTAAGATGTACTCTATTCAACCCCTTTTGGCCCCTTATGGGGCCCCAAAGGGAGATAACTCCATGATTCATACAAATCTGAAGCGGCTTCCCATGGGGATGCTTTCTGCCAAGTTTGGTTGTAATCCGTCCAATGGTTCTCAAGAAGAAGTCGAAAATGTTAAGTTAACTAATAACGCGACCCCTCCTCCCATCCCCCCTCCCCATCACGGCCATTTCTAGACGGATTTTTTTCTCTTGTACAAACTTTGTTGTCCTTGCCCTAAAGACTCTAAATACCAAATGTGAATCCAATCCAACAGCCGTTTCATGAGAAGAAGATTTTTTAAGATGTACCCTATTTAACCCCTTTTTGGCCCCTTTTGGGGCCCCAAAGGGAGATAACTCCATGATTCGTACAAATCTGAAGCGGCTTCCCATGGGGATGCTCCCTGCCAAGTTTGGTTGTAATCCGTCCAATGGTTCTCAAGAAGAAGTCGAAAATGTTAAAAGTTAACGCACGACGCACGGCGCACGACGGACGACGACGGACAAAACACGGTCGCAATAGGTCACCATGACCTTCGGTCAGGTGCCCGAAAAATGCTAATAATCAGCATTTTCTCATTTTGTCTCAATATTTTCTTGGCCATATTTTACACAAATTCTTTCTTAAATAACTTCCATTTTGAAATTTGTGGCAGTTTTTGAAGTGGGACCCCTAAAGTTTTGCTGTTTGGGAAAGGGTTAACCCTTTCCCAAACAAAACCTGGTTTTGACGCCCCTATTAAAATTGGATTGGGAAAGTGAAAACTATTAATTTATAACATGCTTTAAAAGTTTCTACTTTTTCTTTTGTTCATTTCATTTTCTTTCAATGAACTTTATTTTTTGAATTTTACATAAACTCTTGAATTGTTTAATACATATACATGTGCATGATGTAGTCTATGAATTCACAGATGACTGTATATTTCGAGTATCACACCCAATTCCAAAAGCTCAAAATCAAAGAGAACGTAGAGATAATGAAAGAAAACACCGTACCGTTTTTTTCTTGTGTTATTTCTATGATTTCTAAAATGGTTTCATATATTTCGTATGTCCATATAATCAAAATGCATGTATGTTCCATACAGTCATCTGAGATCAAATGAAAGTATATTTACAATAATCATCTTGTTGAAGTATTATGTATAACCATGCATATGATGTAAGAATTTGAAAAATAAAGTTTGAAAAAAAAAAAAAAAAAAAAAAAAAAAAAAAAAAAAAAGAATTGGATTGGGAAAACATTGACGCAAAAGAAGAAAATGCTGATAATCAGCATTTTCTCCTTTTGTCTTGATATTTTCTATGCCATATTTTACAGAAATCTCATCTTCAATAACAATCATTTTGTCATTTGTGGCAGTTTTTGAAGTGGATTACTCTAAAAGTTTGACGTTTGGTAATGGGTTAACATTTAGTGAAATATTACATCTTGAAAAGCCATCATCCCCTCTTAACTGTAGCACTGTAAGAGCATGTTCAAAAAGAAGTGTTGATAAAGCAAACTTTACTTTTACTCTTTGTTGCACAATAATTGATTTTGACTATCAAACAGAAACAAGGCTTGGAAAACATCAACAGAAAAGGAGAAAATCTTGAAAGAACAGTATTTTCTCCTTTTCCTCCTAATGCTTTAAATGATACTACTTTCAAATGTCAATACAGTTCAGAACATCATGAAATTGACATTTATTCCATTCCATTCCCCTCAAAATAATTCCACACAAGCGTTCATTCATTCTGACCACTAAAACATTCCAAACACTGAAAAAAACATTCAAAACGCTCGATAAACGTTCACAGGTTTAATTGGTTGTTATAAAAAGAAGACATTTGATTGGCTGTAAAATTATCTTGGGCGTATTATCGATAAACCTTCATACCTATGATATTGATAAATTTCCGATATCGGACTGTTACTATTCTAAGATTGCTTTTGATTGGTGAAGAGGTCATCGTGGGCGTGTTATCCATTTTTTAGATACACATAATCATTCAAAACGCTCAAAACATTCCACAAAATTATTCCAAATGCTCATTCCATTCCCCTAGTCATTCACTCATAAAACATTCCCATTCCACCCAGGATGTCAATTTAATGATGTTCTCAACTGTACACATTATATCTTCAGGTTTAGCTTTCAACTAAGGTTTTCTGAGACAGAGCACACAAATGACAGATGTGCGAGCAAATTGTCATGGATTTCACAAAGATCATTAAACAACATGCCCTAGCATACAACAAATATAGAACATGAGCCCAGTCCCAAACAGTGACATCTTTAGACGCCCAATAAGATACAGGCTTTGGAAAACTTTGTAGGAAATGAAGAAATTGCTTATGACAAGCAATTTCTTCATTTCCCACAATGTTTTCTACAAAGAATGGCCACAATATGTAAGATTTCATTGACTTGATATTGTCGTATGCAACATCTTTTAATTTGGACTAGTCTAAAATTTGGCTGTCTGGTAATGGGTTAAAGAGGGTAGGTTCATGACATACATTGGGTGCGTTCAGGGTTCTCCCATCGGTAACCGAGTGTTTTTACCATTGGCTACCGATGGTGCCATCGGTGGCCAATGGCACCGTCGGCAACCAACAAACTCTGAACGAATAGTCTGCCGATCGGTAAAAAAACATGGCGGATAATCACCACTCAGAAATAAATGACTAAATAAAATAACTGTTGCTTCAACTATTACAATAAATTCTTTCAAGAATGGTTAGAGGGCGATGCGCTTGCTAATGAAACAAGAGGAACATGATAGTCCTTAATCCCTCACCTGCACCTAGATAGAATGAAAGTCCCAATGTTGTCAAGTTCAAGAGCACATAATTTAAGATGCGAGATCATGTTCAAGCTGAAAGCTGCTTACATAATCTTGAATGAACAATATTTGTAGCTGTTACAGTAAAAACAAAGTGGAAGAAAACAACAATTTTGTCACAGTAAAGGGCAAATCACTCTGTTCTGATAAAGATATTCTCATCAACATTATGTCCAAGTTTTTTTTATTGAATATTTATTTCTGTTTGAGAGAAAACAGTCGAAAACGGCAATTTTGTAACCCTCAAGGGCACACAACTTTTTTTTAGTCCAATCAATCTGACAAATTAAAACATTTAAAATATTATGGTCACAAACATTGCGACCGAGTTGTGTCTTGATTGGTCCATATTTGTTTGTTAGAGAGAAAATAAAGTCGAAAACGGTAATTTTATGAAATTAAAGGGCCAATAACTCTTGTTTTTCTAGCCAAATCAATCTGAAAGTTTATCTCATTAAGGATCTTATGGTCACTAACATTGTGGCCAAATTTTGTCTTGATTAGTCAAGAAATGTAGATGCTACAGTGTAAACAAAGTCTAAAACAGCAATTTTGTCAAATTCAAGGGCACATAACTCCAGACTTCCTGCTCCTATCACACTGAAAATCAAATTCATCCAAGATCTTATAGTTACCAACATTGTGGAAAAGTTTTGTCTTGATTGGTCAATATTTGTAGATGCTAGAGTGGTAACAAAGTCAAAACTAGCCATTTTTGATGTTCAAGGGCACATAACTCCGGACTTCCTAGTCCGATCTGACTCAAAATCGAACTCATCCGAGAACTCATGGTCATACATGTTTTGACCAAGTTTGGTTAAGATTGGTTAATATTTGTAGATATTAGAGTGGTAACAAATTCGAAACTAGCCATTTTTGACGTTCAAGGGCACACAACTCTGGACTTCCTAGTCCGATATGACTCAAAATCGAACTCATGCAAGAACTTATGGTCATACATGTTTTGGCCAAGTTTGGTCAAGATTGGTCAATATTTGTGGATGCTAGAGTGGTAACAACAAATTGTGGACAGACGGACGGACAGACAGACGGACGACGGACAAAAAGCTAAAAAAATATGATTCGAATCGCCGTAGTTGGGTTGTTATCCGCCATCTTTTGTAATCAAAACAAGGCTACCGACGCTACCCGACTTGTCTACACGCGGGACAATTGGTGACCAACAAAATATCCATCGGTATTCCGATGATTACCGACGGCTACCGATGGGAGAACCCTGAACGCACCCATTGATGTCCTCGGTTAATGTTTGCACACTATATAATTGATTAACCCATAACTGCACAGTGACACCTTTTAACTCCTTCACACAAAAAGGCTTGGGAAAACATTGTGGAAAATGAAGAAATTGCTTGTGACAAGCAATTTCTTCATATCCACAATGTTTTCTGGCCCAAAATGGAAATATCTTAAAAATTCATCAATTTGAAATTGTCATCTTCAATGCCTTGCAAATTGGAACAGTCTAAACTTTTGTCATCTGGTAATGGGTTAAAACATAAAAATCTATTTTCTACGCTAATTGTATAGTGATTGTCTCATATCAAAAGACTAGTAAAAACTTCTTAACTTCCAAACTAATGTTATAAAATCTTGAAACTTGTTCCTATCTTTTTATAAACCATATAAAGAAAGTTTTACAAAACATATAGAGATGAAAAGTAAATAAACCCTACATATTTTCTGGGCTATTAAACTAGCATTGGTCTTTCATAATGAGCATTTCCTTTAAATTTTTGATAAATTTGCCATTAATAAAGCATAATAGTAACCAAAATAATGTAACTTTATCCAAAGTGACAAAATTTAGATCTGTAAAAAGTCAGAGGTGATGCAGAAGATAACTTTTATAAGACTCTCAGAATGAAAATATTGAGGGAAAAGGAGAAAATGCTGATGATCAGCATTTTCTTTCTTTTCTTCAATATTTTCAGGAACTTAACTTAATTAAGGTATGTCAAAAACATCACTGTTTGAGAAAAGGTTAAGAGTAGAAAGACTTTTTCACAAAAAAATTCAATTATCAGACAAACTTCATAACAATAAATAGACATAAATTTGATTAACAAAATAAATTAAGGCCTAAACTAAGACACCGGTATATTATTTTCTAAAAGCTTTGCATGAGCACCTACAAGATATGTATTTATCGCGTAAAAATGGGCAAGAGCTCCGAGGAACACAAAACAGTGCCATATAGCATGCGCGAATGGAATGATGCCGTCCATCTTGAAGAAGACGACCCCTGCAATATAGATTACCCCACCCACAGCTAGTTCATAGATGCCGGCAGAGTCTGTCTGAAAAACAGAAAAGGTAAACAATTTTTATTTATTTTTATAAATTAACCTTATAAATATTGTTAAAACATTATTTTGTCATATTAACCCTTTCCCAAACAGCAATGCATATTAGGGGGCAAGAAATGTCTTGATAAAGATGTGATTTGTATAAAATATAGCATGAAAAACATTGAAGCAAAAAGAGAAAAAGCTGATTATCAGCATTTTCTTTTTTTTGCCTCAATGTTTTTTCCAAAGCCTTTTCTGTCAGGAATGTCAAAACCAGGTCTTGTTTGGGAAAGGGTTTATCATTATCAGTAAGTCTATTTCATACGCAAAATCGACCGAAAACAAAGCTTCAATTGATCCATGCTCAGGCAAAAATGCCCTTTAAAGTCACAGCAAATTTTCAAGGGACATAAATCAGAACCTCTTATTTTGGGTACTATTGAATGATCTCCTCTGTCCTAACAATTGTCTTGACTCATTACCAAATGACAAAATTTTAAAATAGTCCAAATTCAAAGACTGCAGACAACATTTTCAAATGAAAGTAATTATTACATTTTTGGTCTTTCTTGGTAGAAAACTTTGCAGGAAATGAAGAAATTGCTTGTAACAAGCAATTTCTTCATTTCCTACATTATTTTGCCAATCCGCTTTTTTCTTTAGGGGAGTCAAAAGGTGTCACTGTGTGGTTAATGGGTTAATCTGGGTAAAACTTTGCAGCCTTTTATCATTAATAATTTTCACATTTTTTGTAAAAACTTTCAAAAAGTAGATTACTGAAATCATCTCAGTCAATAAAATGTTCTCTATAATGAAAACAAATCAAGGTACCATCACATTCTTCTATCAGATTAACCCTGGCAAAACTTTGCAACCTTTATAATTAATGATCTTCCCATTTTTTGTAAACTTTCAAAAGGATGATTACTAGAATCAGCTCAGTCAATGAATTTTCTTCTCTTAGACGACAATAAATCAACTTAATTTATCTAAACTCACCATATGTGTGACAGCATAGGCCGGACAAACACCAACAATTAGATAAAACACTATCTCTAATGACTTAAATCTGTAATGACGTAAACTATCTAAACTCACCATATGTGTGACAGCATAGGCCGGACAAACACCAACAATTAGATAAAACACAATCTCTAATGACTTAAATCTGTAATGACGTAAACTATCTAAACTCACCATATGTGTGACAGCATAGGCCGGACAAACACCAACAATTAGATAAAACACAATCTCTAATGACTTAAATCTGTAATGACGTAAACTATCTAAACTCACCATATGTGTGACAGCATAGGCCGGACAAACACCAACAATTAGATAAAACACTATCTCTAATGACTTAAATCTGTAATGACGTAAACTATCTAAACTCACCATATGTGTGACAGCATAGGCCGGACAAACACCAACAATTAGATAAAACACTATCTCTAATGACTTAAATCTGTAATGAGAATGGATGAATAATTAATTTTCTCATACATGTTATAATGAAATGTGTTACAGATTTCATTTCACATGTCACAGCTTAAGCTTTTATAATCATAAATTACACACCCGGTCTTTTTCTAAATAACAATTCAGTAATATTTTCTTGTATACCTGTTATATCTGTGTAGTGTGTACTATGATACAAGTCTTTTTGAAGAATATTAAGAAATGTGAGAAATAAGAACACATTTTGAAGAAATGCAGTGGCAGATCCAGAGGGTGTTCGGGGGGTTCAAATGAACGCCCCTCTGTGGCCTGATTATTTCATTTCATGCAAAAAATTAAGTCAAATTGTACAATACTAGGAAAACGAACCCCCCCCCCCCCATATGTATATTCCATCCCCCCCCCTCACAGAAATCCTGGATCCGCCACTGAAAGGTCAGTGTCATGTCAAATGAAATCTGTAATTCATGTACCAATAGCTGATAACCATTAATATTGATGTAAATAAACTTTGAACTTTAGGGGAGTGGTCTAATTGTGACTTTAAGAACTTTTCTTGACTTTACTTGACACTAAATTAACCCATTACCAGACGGCAAATTTTGGACTGTTCCAATTTGAAAGGTGTTGCAGACGACAATTCCATGTTGATAAAATTTCAAAAATATTTCCATTTTGGGTTAGAAAACATTGTGGTAAATGAAGAAATTGCTTGTCACAAGCAATTTCTTCATTTTCCACTATGTTTTCCCAAGCCTATTTTGTAAGGTAATCAAAAGGCGTCATTGTGCAGTAATGGGTTAAATAATGTCAATATGCAACACATTTCTACCTTTCATTCTGTCATTAATCCTTTTCCAAAACGGCAAAAATTTAGGATGATCAACTTTGACAGCTGCTGCAGATGATAAAATGGACCTGAATAAAGATTTTTTTACTATACAGCATGGAAAATATTGAAGCAAATGGAGAAATTGCTGATTATCAGCAATTTCTTCTTTTGACTCAATGGGTTTCCTAGCCTTTACTAATGGGGATGTCAAAACCAGGTCTTGTTTGGGAAAGGGGTAAAATGAGGTATCAACACATGAACTTGGCATTTATAGTATCTTAAAATAACCACAATTACATTCAATTACCTTGGTTAAAGAAATTCAAAACTATGCAATAATTTTCAAAAAAGACTGAAGTAAAAATAAATGATAATTATGGAAAAAAAACAATGACAACAAAAATATTCTTTCACTTTTTTATATTTGTGATTACACAGAAACTGGTATATACAGTACAGCTCACACTTTTATTGCCTATTTCCACGCATCGCCGTGATTAGATTTCAGGTGGATTTGGGTGAAAACGGGTGTTATTCCACCCTAATCCAAGGGAATCTCCCTGATTTTCCATTTACCAACCACGAATCGTTGCTAATTGTTGTGATTTGTGCGGACAGGTAACATTGGTCTTACACAGCATTTCCACCATAATGTGGCAAATCATCGAGACCACTGCAATTTTCCACCCCTCCACGCAATTTGTGGTTTTGCGTGGAAATTTCATGTGGAACAAGAGTTGTCCACGGACAACATAGTTCGCCAATACGAAAGCTTGTCGCAAAAAAAAGAAGTCCAATGTGAAAGGTCAAGGTTACTAAGTCAAAGGTCATGGTCTCAAGGTCAAGATCATGGCATGAGGTATCCATATGTGAAATATCAAGGCTCTTTCTATGATAGTGCATAAGATAAAGGCCAGATTAAAGTTTTTTAAAAGTAGGTCAAACTTCAAGGTCAATGTCACAAGGTCAAATGTCATGGTTCGTTTTTTAAAAGTAGGTCAAACTCAAAGGTCAAGGTCACTAGGTCAAAGGTCATGGTCCCAAATTAAAGATCTTGGCAGGAGGTATCCATGTGTGAAATATCAAGGCTGTATCTAAAATAGTGCCAGATTAAAGTTTGTTTTTCGAGTAGTGACGTGACGCGACAGGACGGGACGCCGACACTTGGGCTGTGACATTAGCTCCCCAGTCTTTAAGTCCCGGCTCGCTAAAAATGTGGTGGTCCCAATGGCACACCACTGCGATTTTCCACCCAATTTGTTTTTGCGCCGTGGCCAAGTGATTTTGGCAAAAAATGTGTGGGTTGTACTGTTATTCTTAAAACACACCCCATCGGCACTATCCACATACTCAGGTCACCAACAACTCCAAAATCAATAAATATTTCATAAAACATTGATTATTTTGATAGAGAGATCATGAAAATACAAACCAACACTTACTTGTGGTGAAACAAAAACTGGTATATAATTCCTAAAACACACCCCACCCATACTATCCACATTGTAAGGTCTCCAACACCTCCAAAGTCTTTTAATACCAACCTGAAACAAGAGCATGCAATTCAAAGCTACAGTGATGGCTTTTCAAAACGAAATATTAATTCATTGTTCATTAAACCCTATGATGTTGGTATTCATTGGAATCGTCTCATCGAGACGATTCAAATGAGTACCCACAACATTGGGTTTTGATTTCAATTATAAAATTTAGGATGCTTTCACTCCTTCTTATCTATAGGTCTGCAGCATGTGGGTATACTAGAGACAAGGAATACCCCAAAATCATCATCAAGTGTGCCATAGTAACAATAATTATATGCCACTTTTAGCATTTAGTTTCTTTTTTCTGTGACCCATCCTAATATGGCAAAACCCAGACAATATACAAAAGGTCCAGTCAGGGTTTTCCCTAGCGCACAAAATTGTGCGTTTTGATGAAGTTTTATCTTAAATGACCCCCTAAAAATTATCAGCTGGGACATGAAGAAACAATGTAACAATAGGCATGACACCCTAATTTGAAGACCAGGGCCCCATTTTACTAACAAACATATGATTATTTTTTGCGTAATTACTTGTAACAACAAACCTGATTGGCCTAATCGGATTTTTCTTGCAATCAGATGCCTTGTTACAGTTTACACAAAAATATGATCGTAAGTTCATTAGTAAAACGGGACCCAGGGGGGCATAAAAACTCCCTCTAGAAAAAGTCAAGGGAAAATCCTGGGTCCAGTGTCTACATTCTATGAAATTTCATTTGAATCTGTGATTAACCCTTTCCCGATCAAGACCTGGTATTGACACCTCTAATAGAAATGGCTTGGGAAAACATTGATACAAAAGAAGAAAATGCTGATAGCCAGCACATGCACGTACATGCAGTATTCACAAGATGAAGACAGAGGTAGTCTGGTGTCAGACTCTGAATATTTATGATATGTCTTAAATATCAAGGAACGCAACCGTGAACAACCTTCAAAATTATAGTAAATTATCTTTCCTAAATAAGATAATTAGAGACTTGTAATTTCATTTAATGTCATTGTTTGACTTCAATATCTCTATCTATCAGACTGTCACAAGTCTAACATAGAGGCTGATCTAGATGATACCACTACATTCTACCTTTGGCAATGTACAAATACATTTCTGTCTACATAAACTAATCCAAAATTAACCTTTTCCCAAACAACAAAATTTTAAGGTGATCAAATTTGAAAGCTGCTGCAGACAACAAAATGAATGTTGATAAAGGTAAGATTTGTGTATGATACAGCTCAAAAACATTGAGACAAAAGGAGAAACTCCTGGTTATCAGCAGTTTCTTCTTTTGTCTCAATGTTTTTTCAACTCTTTTCTATTATGGACCTCAAAACCAGGTCTTGTTCGGGAAAGGGTTAAAGTCAAAACAGAGAATTGGATAGGCGAATTGACAAAGTCCAATGGAAAGATGGATGTAAGGAACAATAACTTACCATGGTGTATATGATGCTGCTATAAATATAAATATTACTGCTCGGTCACCCATGTGGAAACAATGTCGTAATAATCTGTAATGCATCATGGTAAAATTTCATGTGAAGTTTCTACAAGAAAAGTTCGAAAAATAAACAGTAGTTTTGTGATTTCATTAATTCAAATTCAAAGAGAATATTGTTTTGTTGGTTTCTTTTTTTAAATATTTTGTATCACTGATTTGTTATCAACACAGACAAATTAACACTGTCATTAATGATATTCTACACACTAGACAGCCCTGGCGGTCTGGAAGCGCTCCAAAGGCCTGACTGTTTGTCTTGTTGAATGCAATTTCAAAGGTTCAGGCTGCGTAAAAAAGCAAATGCATAACCAAGCTTAAAATTACAAGCAAATAGGTTTGTATGGTCAGTAAGATTCTGTGAAAGTTCTGTATTGATTAGTAAATACTAAAGGTTGTCAAAGAGAAAATAAAGCCGAAAATGACAGTTTTGTCAATTTCAAGGGCACATAACTTATGTTATAAAATTCAGATTAAGCTGAAAATTATACCAAGGCAAGATCTTATAGTTTCCAATATTCTGTCATAAGTTTGTCTTGATTGATCGATATTTGTAGTTGCTAGAGTGAAAACAAAGTCAAAATAGAGCCGAAAATGGCAGTTTTGTCAATTTCAAGGGCACATAACTCATGATGTAAAATTCAGACCAAGCTGAAAATTATACCAAGGCAAGATCTTATAGTCACCAACATTCTGTCCTACGTTTGTCTTGATTGGTCAATATTTGTAGTTGCTAGAGTGAAAACAAAGTCAAAATAGAGCCAAAAATGGCAATGTTGTCAATTTCAAGGGCACATAACTCATGATGTAAAATTCAGACCAAGCTGAAAATTATACCAAGGTAAGATCTTATAGTCACCAACATTCTAATCTAGGTTTGTCTTGATTGGTCAATACTTGTAGTTGCTAGAGTGAAAACAAAGTCAAAATAGCGCTGAAAATGGCAATTTTGTCAATTTCAAGGGTACATAACTCATGATGTAAAATTCAAATCAAGCTGAAAATTAAACCCAGGCAAGATCTTATAGCCACCATCATTCTGTCCAAGTTTTGTCTTGATTGATCAATATTTGTAGATTTCAGAGTAAAACAAGAGCCGTCACAGACGGATAATGCTCCCCGAATAAGTGTTTGTCACAAAATAAAAAGTATCATACATTAAGCCCCCTTTTCCCATGACAGCTTTTTTGTACACACATTATTTATAGAATATGGTCTAAAACATCCTATTTATTACATGAGCACAAAATTTCATTAAATTCTGCCCATTAGATGAAGAGAAATAAGAGAAAAACTAATTTTTACACTAAGGCCCCTTTTTCCATGACGCAGCCTTAAATTTACAAACGGAGAAAAAGGTCCCTAGGTATTGACCTAGGGAGTTCACATGTGAAGTTTCATTGAATTTGGTCCAAGGGTTGCTGAGATATGGCTGTGGACGGACGGACGGACGGACACACGGACGGACGGACGGACGGACGGACGGACGGACGGACAGCATGGCGACTATATGCTCCCCCGAAATTTTTTCGGGGAGCATAATAAAGTCAAAACCAGCTATTTTTGACATTCAAGGGCAGATAACTCAGGTTATTCTGATTCAATCCAAATTCTTTGAAGGAATCTGAGAGAGGGTGACCCAATGATCATTCCTGTGAAGTTTGTTTGAAATCCATCCGGTAGTTTCTGAGAAGAAGATTTTTAAAGAAAAAGTTTACGGACGGATGGACGCACGCACGGACGCATGCATGACAGACACACCACCATGACAATAGCCCGCTGGCCTGACAGCCAGTGGAGCTAATAATCTTTCATAAAGCAAAAACAAAATTACCCAAAAGTCAATTTACATCAAAAGAAATTAATATTGGCCTCTCATTTTGTAGGAGATTGTGAAAAATTCAGTTTGTTTCACTATTAAATATAAATACTTCGCAGATGACTTGAAATATCAGAAAATGTTAGCTTTATTAAGTCAAAGTATAGGTATGGCTTCTTATATGTTTAATTGTATCATTTCTTATTAATCTATAAAAGTTTGGAAGGAGAGCTGTCCAAAGCAACCAAAATCAATCATCCAAGACAGCAAAAGAACTTATAAAGAATATGTTCAAAAAGCAAAATGAACAGTGTTTAAAATATGTGATTCAAAAATTAAAAAGATGAAACAATCAAAAGAAATGAGATCTACTAAAGAGAAAACTAAATCTTTAACAATAAAGAAAGTGAAGATTATTCATATAATCCTCATACCTCAGTCCCTAATTCATTTAACCCTATCCCAAATAACAAAAATCTAGGATGCCCCAATTTGAAAGCTACTGCAGACGACAATATAAATATTGAAAACATTGGATTTGTATAAGATAGCGCATAGAAAATATTGAGACAAAAGGAGAAACTGCTGGTTATCAGCAGTTTCTTCTTTTGTTCTCAATGTTTTCATAAGCCTTTTCCACCAAGGACGTCAAAACCAGGTCTTGTTTGGGAAAGGGTTAAAGTACAAATCATAGGTTACAAGACTACCTCTAACAAAGAGCTCTATAAAAGCTAAAGCTTACCCCTGGGCCCCAGCAAATGATAAACAGTGGTAGAGTGTGGACATTGTAAATAAACAGAATAGTGCTAGGCCGTAAATAAATAACGTGACAACCTCTTTACGTGATGCAGCATTCTCCTGCATTGTCTTGAGTCCATACAGACTCGGCAAGATCCAGATCTGAAGAGAAATAAATAACATGACTATAAATGCCTCAATCAACAGAATAGTGCTAGGCCGTAAATAATTCTGATTATTTTATTATTAAAATAATTTCATTTATTTTCTCGAGAATTTGTCGTCTGCTATAGGTTAAAGTGTAGTAAATATCAATGCAAACCATTCGCGTATGTTCCGCCTGATTGCACTCGATTCCCGCCAGTATATGCCATATAAATAAGTGTCTCACGTGCGCTACGGTCTTTCAATTGACAGACTGCGAACCCAAACGACATAGAAAAATTATTGTAACAGTAAGTTAGAATGCCACGTGGAGGACGCAACAACGCTCGTCGCGGACGAGGTGGTAACCAGGCTGCACAGCCACAACGTAGTGTGGTGACGAGGGGTCAGAAACGACGGGCAGCAGAACCCATAGACGACACGGTGGAAGACAGCGTCGAAAGTTCGACAGCGGGTAGGTCGTCAAATGTTATTGACTTTGCTATTGTCGCGTCCTCGTCGGACAATTCTGAACCTGGTCAAGTTATGCAGGCTGGTAGCGAAATTAGCAATGCACAGATTTTGTCTGCATCAAACGACTCACTTTCTGGGCACCTGGAAGTTTGTCAACTGTCGTCTGCTACAAACTCGTGTATGCCAAACGTATCTTTCGGCTCGTCTAATCAACAACAACCCCTTGCTTTAATGACAGCAAGCCCCACACCGGTTTCGGGCGGCGCAATGTTGGGTCTACAGGTGACGCAAGGTTTTCGCCTAGCAGACGACGATATTGCGGCGCACGTCCCCGCGTCAATTAAGCAAAAAATTTGCAGGGGCGAGTTCATTAATCTTGCATTGATGTTAAAAGGAGCGACGGAATTGTCAGAGTACTGTCTAGGGTCAGTTCTGAAAATAAATAACCAAGGCATTTTAGAATCAGCCCCTAAGGAATGCAAGGACCGGATATCAAATGTTGAAATATGGAGTGATGCTTTCATAATTTATGCTTCTGTTTATTTATCAACCCATTCCGATAAGATATATGAAATTCTGCATTACATGTTCAATATTAGAGAGTGTGCGAGACGTCAGGGTGGGCTAGCCTGGAGAAACTATGATGAACAATTCCGACTGCGACAAGCCATATACCCTGCGTCCTGGTCCAAGATCAATAATGACTTGTGGTGGCGCTGTATGCAGGTGAGACCTCAATCTCAGTCAAACACTACCAAACAGCGTTACACCTGTAATGAGTTTAATATGGGTAGGTGTTCATGGCAAAATTGCAAATTCGCTCACCGTTGCGCAAAATGTGCTGGTCCTCATGCCCAAGTAGACTGTTTGACGCAAAATCAGGAATCATTTGTAAGTCAGGGTCCGCATGCTAGTCAGCCTGCTTCCCGTGGTAGGGATTCTGGGTTTCGAGGTCGAAACCAATATCGCGGTGGTCACAGACAATAATACGGGACACTCTTCATTCATGTCAAAGGCGAAATCGCCGATTAATTTAGACACTTTAAGAAAGTACTCACGTGATTACGATAGGAATGAGTCAGATTTTCTTATTAAAGGTTTTCGGGAGGGTTTTTCGCTCGAATATGCTGGTCCGCGCCAAGCACGGGATGCAAACAACTTGAGATCAATCAGTATCAACCCAGACATTGTAAGAATGCAGATCGAGAAGGAAATTAAGGCAGGTCGGGTAGCTGGACCTTTTCTCGAACGGCCCCTGCCGAATTTAATTGTTTCGCCAATAGGACTTGTACCCAAAAAGTCTCCTGGCGAGTTCAGGATGATTCATCATTTATCATATCCACCGGGCGAATCAATCAATGACTATATCGATCCGGCAATTTGCTCCGTGCAATATACACGTTTTGACGAGGCGGTAAAAATGATTCAAAATTTGGGTAGAAACTGCAAGCTATTTAAAGCAGATATTAAAAGCGCGTATCGTCTTATTCCAATTAACCCCGCGGATTTCGAGTTACTAGGTTTTTGCTTTGAAGACAAGTGGTTTTTCGATAGGTGTTTACCGTTCGGAGCGTCAATCAGTTGTGTGACATTTGAGCGTTTTGCAAGATTCTTACAATTCTGTGTTGAATCAAACTTCGACACAGCCGCATTAATCCATTATTTAGACGATTTCCTTGGCGGAGATAGCACTTATGATGCTTGCCTAACAGCGCTGCATATTTTTCAAAAAATAATGTCAGAACTGGGTGTACCATTGGCAGACGAAAAAACGGAGGGACCGACCAAAGTGTTAATATTTTTAGGCTTAGAATTAGATACTAAGAAAATGGTTGTCCGCATACCTAAGCAAAAGATCGACGAAATGGTACTGAAAATACATGACATTCTAGGTAAACAAAAAGCAACACTAAAAACACTGCAGTCGCTTATTGGATCTCTCCATTTCTGTTGCAGAGCCATTTGTATGGGCCGACCGTTTATACGCCGTCTAATTAATGCTATATGCGGGCTTTCAAAACCATTTCACCATGCCCGCATCAAAACCGAAGTCCGAAGGGACCTAAATATGTGGCTACTTTTTCTTGCTAAATTTAATGGTGTTTCAGTTTTCCATGAAAATCACTGGACGGAAAACCAGACAGTTGAACTTTTTACAGATAGTGCCGCGGGAAAGGGCTTGGGCTTTGGTATATTTTTTCAGGGCCATTGGGCCCAGGCCAGATGGCCAGATTCATGGCATGAACTTGGCTACACGTCCAATATTACCGTACTGGAGTTGTTTCCTATAGTGGTAGCGTTACTCGTTTGGGGATCAAAATTACGTAATAAAAAGATCCTCTTTAATTGTGATAATATCGCGGTAGTCGAGATAATCAATAAGTTAACATCCAAGTGTGAACTGGTCATGCGCATGGTTCGATTACTGACGCTACATTGTCTGAAGCTCAACATTCTCATTAAGGCAAAACACATACCAGGATGTAAAAATGAAATATCTGATGCCTTATCTCGCTTTCAGGAGTCGAGATTCAGACGACTAGCCCCACAGTAACAGGCGGACGACAAACCTCATCCCATTCCCGATTTTCTCTGGAATATCTTCACCATAGATCTCGAGAACTGCTATCTAGAGGTTTAGCCCCTAATACGCTTCTTACGTATGAAACGGCATGGACAGCCTTTGAACAATTCTTATCGAAATACAATTTAGAGAAAACGTTACCAATACCTTACGGGCTAGTAGCTTTATTCATTTCATATTGCTTTGAATCAGGAAAATCTGCTCGAACAATTACTACATACGTAGCGGGCGTTAATTATTTTCACAAGTTGCACGGTCACTATGATTTAAGTAATGTTTTTGTAATAAAAAAGTTACTCGAAGGTTGTCGTAGGAGTCGCACCACGGTCGACACACGAACGCCATTACGAAAGACCTCTCTTCATGACGTTTGCTTAAATTTACCAAAAGTCGCCCATGATGCATACGAGTCTATGATGTTCACCTCATTGTTTGTTCTGATGTATTTTGGACTTTTCCGTGCAAGCGAACTCGTAGTGTCTTGTAAGAGCTATAGACAGAGAGTAGTATTCGCATCCGACGTGTCAATTTCCGCTAACTGTGTGTACATTAATCTTTACTATTATAAAACAAATCAATATGGAAAAAGGTGTACTCTTAAAATCCCGAGCGAGAATGGCCCGTTCTGTCCTGTACAAACGTTGTGCAAATATATAGGCTCGCGCCCGTCTATCAGGGGACCCTTGTATGTACACTCGGACGGCTCGCCCGTTACGAGAACCCAATTTTCAGCAGTTTTGGAAAAATGTATCGCGGCTACTGGCCTGCAGCAGTCGGGGAGATACAGGACACATAGCTTCCGGATGGGCAGAGCGACGGATCTGGCGATACAGGGAGTTTCATCCGAAACAATAATGCTTCTTGGACAATGGAACAGGAACTGTTTTCAGAATTACATTCGTATTTGATTTTGTTTAAATTAATGTTTACATGACTATCTTTCTCATTTAAGCTGTCTGAATACTGGGTGACTCCATACCCTATTGGGCGGGTGTTCGGGCCAGGGAGCGAGGGACCCCAAACCTGTGTCTCAGAGATGGGCATATCGACTGGCTTGGTGTGAGAGGTCTGGGGTGGACTAGGCTAAGAAAGAGCATCGAGGCGAAGGTTCTGTTCTCTGAAGCCCCTGGTTTGATCTTGGTTAACCTAGGCGGAAATGACCTGAGTTCCCTAAGTATATTAGATCTGAAGGACGCGATCCGTTCGGAAGTATCGTATCTCCGGGAGGCTTTTCCCCAGTCAACCATCGTGTGGATGGATATTTTACAAAGACGTGTCTGGGGAGGAGTCAACGGGGGATACGGCGCGGCCGAGCGGAAGCGTCAGCGCGTGAATAGGGTTGGCCGCGAAATCGTGAGTAAATCTGGTAAATTTGACGTAGTTAAACCGGAGATAGATGCAGCCACTGCATTTTTTCGGCTGGATGGCATACATTTAAATTTGATAGGATTAGAATTTTATTTGGACTACTTAAATGATGTAATTAAAAAACACTTCTTTTAGATAATTTTTTATTGGGGGATAAATTTATGAAATTTATTGGTGGCGGTATAAAAAATCAGTAAAACGTATGGCAAGCTCAGTTTACTCCTGGGCACCCGGTTGGGACTGGGCTTGCTAGTACACGTTATAGTTGCTTTAGCTGGTAGTGTTTATAGCTGGTCATAAAGTACCTTTTTGCTTGACGGAACTTCATCTTAGGACGATACTGGGCCGACCCGGTATCCATATAGAGCGGCCAATCTTATTCCACGCATTATAAAACGTTAAACTTTGGTGTCTCAGCACTATGTTAAGTATCACAGAATTAAATGGTGTCTATGATAGTCTGTCTTGTTTAATCTTTTCGATTAGAAAATAATTCTGATTATTTTATTATTAAAATAATTTCATTTATTTTCTCGAGAATTTGTCGTCTGCTATAGGTTAAAGTGTAGTAAATATCAATGCAAACCATTCGCGTATGTTCCGCCTGATTGCACTCGATTCCCGCCAGTATATGCCATATAAATAAGTGTCTCACGTGCGCTACGGTCTTTCAATTGACAGACTGCGAACCCAAACGACATAGAAAAATCCCTCCAACCGCTCCCTAAACCTTCATTATAATCTTTAAATATTTTCCTTTATAAAGGGTTGATTAAATTCAAACAGTATGGTTTTACTCAATCTTTATTCGTATGACCATGTATTTCAAAAGCTTTCAATACAAATCTTCATTTGAGCATAGATACTCTGTCCAGTTTATATTTACAGGATAATGTATAATCCAGTAACGGTGATCAGTCGTGCCATCGCTGGTATCCTGTGGTGAAACGCTGTTGGTGTTCATAGATCTACAGGCGACATCTTCGATTCAGACCAAATGGAAATTCAAAGGACGACGCCTTACCGACGCATCCTGTAAAAGTTTGTTAAGTGCTGATGAACTATCAACCTATCCATAAAACTCAAGAACAAACTACAGAAATCTATCATCGAACATTTGCTAGTTCTAGCAATTCAATAAAGACTGTCGCTCAAGTGTTGAATTGAAGTTCCGTCAATCACAAGGCCAAAGTTCAAAATCATATTTAGCAATATCCCCTATTTATTGAAATGAAATCTACTTAGAACTGACCAAGACGTTGTTTCTGGGTGTTGGTGCACCCACACCAAGAAGTGACGTGTGGGTTAGTTAAAAAATCTATATTAGGTATCCGCCCCAAAAGTACTGTTACAAAGGTTTCGCCCTAGTACTTGGTGATTCCTTTCTTGCTGTTGCTTTGCTTATTGCGTTATACATGGGACGCTGAAAGTGAGTGAGCTCGGTCACGTTAACATCGCACACATCGCAGAGTTGAACAAGTAACGTGTCTAGTTGTCGTTGATAAGTCCGGTGTGTACAGCAGTCTCTGACCGTGAAGTCTGAAATTCTTGTATTGCAGTGCGTCCAAGTGGACTATAGTCCGGTGTTTGTGTTTTTGTCAATGTCTTGTGCAGTAAAAGTCGATGTACAGCGCCTCCCATGTGGTAGTACTTGTGTTGGTAGTTACTAAAGTTCTGTATATTGTGTTTGTTGTAAAACACAAGTGTTGCTTTGCTTCGCTGGGGCGGTATAAAAAATCAGTAAAACGTATGGCAAGCTCAGTTTACTCCTGGGCACCCGGTTGGGACTGGGCTTGCTAGTACACGTTATAGTTGCTTTAGCTGGTAGTGTTTATAGCTGGTCATAAAGTACCTTTTTGCTTGACGGAACTTCATCTTAGGACGATACTGGGCCGACCCGGTATCCATATAGAGCGGCCAATCTTATTCCACGCATTATAAAACGTTAAACTTTGGTGTCTCAGCACTATGTTAAGTATCACAGAATTAAATGGTGTCTATGATAGTCTGTCTTGTTTAATCGTTTCGATTAGAAAATAAATAACGTGACAACCTCTTTACGTGATGCAGCATTCTCCTGCATCGTCTTGAGTCCGTATAGGCTCGGCAAGATCCAAATCTGAAGATTATATATTACACGACTATAAATTCAGCAATAAACAGAACAGTGCTAGGCCAAATATATAATGGGACAACCTCTTTATGCAGAGGTGGATCCAGGATTTCTGTTAAGCAGGTTCAGACAGACAAATAGGGGGGGTTTTGATCGTTTTCCTAAGTTTTACACTATTTTTACTGAATTACTGCATGAAAATGAAATTATCTAGCTACAGAGGGAATTCCACGAACCCCCTCTGGATCCACCACAGTAATGTGACATTGTATTTACTTGCATTTTCTCGATTCCCTGCAGACATGGCAAGATCCAGATCTACAGGTGAAAAAAAATGTTGAGAAAATTGAAATGTCAATCATTAAATTTGTACAACTATGAGATTTTGTCTTGGCAACTACACAAACAAAACCTGGCTTTGACTTAGAATAGGTTTGGGATAGCAATTAGACAAAAGAATAAGAGCTGTCTCAAGACAGCAAAGGGCTACTTTCAAGTGCTAAACAGCTGATCATCTCCTTTTGCCTCAATTTCAATAATTAGATTTTATGACCAGATGATTAGGAAGAAAACACTGAAGAAAAAGGAAAAAAAAACCCTCTTACCCCATGAGTTATCATGTTGGCTACATGCTCCAGATCTGTAGGTACATAATGCTCGCCTTTCTTGGCTCTGCCATTTTTTAATCTGTAGGAAAAATAAGACAAATATTAACTTATTCAACTTCATAAATTCATGTTGGTTTTTCATCTGTTTGTATCATTGGGTATTTTTTAAAATACATTGCTTCCATGGCCTAATGGTTAACCCTTTCCCAAACAACAAAATTTTAGCGTAATCCACTTCAAAAACTGCCACAAATGACAAATTTGAAGTCATCAAAGACAGAATTTGTATAACTAGAAGACCTGAAGGTCTTGAGTCGCTCCACAGGCCTGAGTTTCATGTAATATTTAATCCAAGATTAGATTAGATTGTTCAATGCTTGTGTTTCATAGAGCAAAAAGAAAGTTACAAAACTAGATTGTTCAAAACGTTTTATTCTTGAAGCAAAGAAAGTAAAACTATATGTTTGCCATTTGAGAAAGGGTAAAAGGAAATGGTAGAACATTCCAGCTTTGGATGATACTAGCAATTAAAATTTTCCATCTTCCAAACAGATCTAAATTGACAGACCATTGATTACTCCAAAATATTTCATATTTCTAAAAATAGATTTTGAGCTAAAAATAGAATTGGGGAAATACCATATTCCAAAATTAATGCAAATGGCTGATGAAACCTGAATTTCTTGTCATATCAAGTTTTGACAAAATTTTTCAAAACTTGTTGCTCTTAAAGCAATTACAAAGTAACTGGAAAACTGAAAACACACTCGTATAAGATCAATTGGTTACCAAGCTTTGTCTTTAATAGAGTGAGTTTGGCTGTTAGAGTGAGAAAAAAGTCACAATTAGCAATTTTGTCAAATTGAAAGGCATATATAACTGAGGATTTTATATTCCTATCTAGCTAAGAATCACACTAAAGCAAGATCTTAACTTCACCTACATCTCGTTTAAGTTTTGACCTGATTGTTCAATATTTGTGGATGTAAAGAGTGTAAAATCAAAGTCGAAAACAGCAATTTTGTCAAATTCAAGGGCAGAAAAATCATGATTTAAGATTCCTATGAAGCTGAAAATTACAAACATGCAAGATCTTATGGCCAGTAAGATTACATGAAAGTTTCGTGTTGATTGATGGATATTTATGGTTGTTTGAGTAAAAATAAGGTCAAAAATGGTAATTTTGCCAATTTCAAGGGCGCATAACTCAAGACATAATATTCAGATCAAGCTGAAAATTGCACTCAGGCAAGATCTTATCAGCACCAACATTCTGACCAAGTTTTGTCTTGATTGATAAATATTTGTAGTGGCTAGAGTGAAAACAAAGTCAAAACAGCCATTTATTAATTCAAGGGCAGATAACTCCAGACTTTCTAGTTCAATCAGAATGAAATTTAGGAATCTGATAGAGGACCACCTAGGGATCATTCCTGTGAAGTTTGATTGAAATCCATCATGTGGTTTCTGAGGAGAAGATTTTTAAAGAAAAAGTTGACGACCGGACGGACGGACGCACGGACGCACGCACGACGGACACAGCGCCATGACAATAGCCCGCTGGCCTGAAGGCCAGTGGAGCTAAAAAATGGCATAGTAAATATTGAGACAAAAGGAGAAACTGCTGATTAATATCAGCAGTTTCTTCTTTTGTTTCAATATTTTCCCAAGCCTTTTTTATCAGGGACTTCAAAACCAGGTCTTGTTTGGCAAAGGGTTAAGGCATCTGCCTGGAAGCAGGAGGTCGAAGGTTCGAATCTAGGTGGAAGCTGGCCAGCCAGGTTAGAAATGATGCAACCAGTTGGTGAGCCGCCAGCTAGTTAAACTAAAGGTTACCATAGACCCATCTCTGCCAGACACCCGGCATCATCAGTGGGGATATAGGAGGTACTGTGCAAACAGGAGAGAGTGTCTCATAAGCCAAAACTGGCTGGCCCTTTTCAATACGAGGTGACACTATAATAAACAAGCCTTAACATTTTTACAATGTACCAAAAGTCACCTCTATCATAAAATTTTGGTGAGTTTCACTTAGTTACCAACCTGTTTCTCAATGGATATGTTTTTATTTCAAGTATTGGATTTTCATATAGACATGGCAATACCAAAATATGTTCTCACATTCATAACCATTTCTAATCTTGGGTTACACTGACCATGAAAAAGAAAATTAACCCTTTCCTAAACAAGACATTGCTTTAAAGTCCTTAAGAGAATAGGCTTGGGAAAACATTGAAAAGAAGAAAATGCTGATGATCAGCATTTTCTCCTTTTGTCTCAATATTCTCTGAGCCATATTCTACACAAATTAACCCTTTCCCAAACAAGACCTGGTTTTTACGTCCCCAATAGAAAAGGCTTGGGAAAACATTGAAACAAAAGAAGAAACTGCTGATAACCAGCAGTTTCTCCATTTGTCTCAATATTCTCTGAGCCATATTCTACACAAATTAACCCTTTCCCAAACAAGACCTGGTTTTTACGTCCCCAATAGAAAAGGCTTGGGAAAACATTGAAACAAAAGAAGAAACTGCTGATAACCAGCAGTTTCTCATTTTGTCTCAATATTTTCTGTGCCATATTTTACACAAAACATGCCTTGATTATTATCAATTTTGTCGTCTGCAGCAGTTTTCAAATTGGATTACCCTAAAATTTTGTGGTTTGGGAAAGGGTTAATTCCATATCAACATCCTAAAATTGTCAGCAGCACCTCTCAAATTGGAAGACATTAAAATTGAGCTGTTTGCAGGATTTTCCCTGGTGCACAAAATTGTGAGTTTTGGCACAGTTTTCACTTAAATGACCCTCTAAAAATTATCAGCTGGGACATAAACTAACAATGTCACAATAGGCATGACCCCTTAATTTGAAGACCAGGGGGATGTAATGACCCACTTAAGAAAAAGTCAAGGGAAAACTCTGCAGGTGGGAAAGGGTTAAACAACAAATTTAAATGAATTGGAGAAGAATTAAGAATGCAAAATGTTTGAGTTTTAACCAATTTCCATACAACAAAATTTCAAACTAGTTCAAAATGAAAGATGTAAACAACAACTCCAGGTGAAAGAATTATTACATGTATATATTGGCCTTTTGTTGTAAAAAAACATTGTGGGAAATGAAGAATTGCTTGTGACAAGCAATTTCTTCATTTTCCACAATGTTTTCCAAAGCAATTATTATCTTGTAGGGAGTGAAAGTCAAAGAGTCACTGTGTTTGAGTTTCAAAATAAAAATACTTACTTTGAAGTATCTATGGAGAAGGAGTAAGATTTTCTCATTGTACCAATGTGTATCTAAAGACTGCTACAATGATTTGCTGAGTCTGTGCTACTGATTTCTGTTAAGGCTTGAGTAATATACAGTATGTCAGTTCTTGTTAGGTTTCATCCTGCTATAGCCTCTCCTACCCTGAATTGTATGGCATAAAATAATGTAATCCATTCCAAAATGACAAAATTCTAGGGTGATCCACTTCAAAAACTGCCACAAATGACAAAATAGAAGTTATCAACCCTTTCCCAAACAAGACCGGGTTTTGACGTCCCTAATAGACAAGGCTTGGGAAAACATTCATGATGATTGAAACAAAACAAGAAACTGCTGATAACCAGCAGTTTCTCCTTTTGTCTCAATATTTTCTGTGCCATATTTTACACAAATCCTTTCTTTTATAACATAAAAATTGTCATTTATCATCGAGTCTAAGGCTTGCTTAGGAAACGGGTCATTCCAAGGTAAAGTTTTGACAGAAAAAGAACTTACAGTGGTACCAGAATAAGTGTTTGTTCTCCAACTCTTCTCCAACTTTCTTGCATTTAGTGATGACAATATCTTACCCAATTTTTGAGAAAATGACACATTTTTCCAAATTTGGCTGGTTTCAGACCCATTCCCAAATCTATCAGAAAAATCGCCGAGAATTACGGTGAATGTGGTTCGAACATTTAAATATGGGTGCAGAGCTACCGATAAAAGCTGAAGGAGTGAAAAAATTAGATGTGCAATATTTTACTCATTGTTCATCAAATCCTATATAGACACGATTCAAATGAGTACACAAAATGGTAATAATGGTAATTTGGATCATGTGAAATAAAATTCAGAATGTCTTCTGACTTCACCCGCCTCTTATCTAAAGCTAGATACAAATAAAATTGTTAATTTTCCTTTTATAAACAGTCTTAACATTTATTATGCTGTTGATTGAATTTCTACACAAAAAGACCTCTTCTGGATCCGCCACTGAGAAGTTGAAAACTTTTACATTCTACTTCATGCGCTGATCCAGGAAGGGAGTCAGGGGGGGTCTTGACCCCCCACAGGAATTTGGCTAAAAAAGGGGTTATCAAAAAGATAATTACTGGTTATGTCCCAAATAAGCTACATCATTCCTTCCTGTGTGCCATGACAAACCATTATCATTTTTAGTCCTACAAGGTATGACATGTATCTGCATGCGTGGTTCCAGGGGTGGTGGAGCGTAGGGAAGGGGGGGGGGGGGGGGGTCAGGTGACCTGACACCCCTGGAATTTGGCATAAAAAAGGGTTAAAGATCAGAAGACCCCCTTTGAAAAATACCTGGATCCGTGCTGGTACATGATCATTCCTATGAAGTGCCAACCCAGAGGGGTTTGGAGGTTCAAACGAACCCATCTCTGTAGCCAGATAATTTCATTTTCATGCAGAAATTCAATCAAAATTGTGTAAAACTAGGAAAAACGAACCCCCTATTTGTATATTTGAACCCTCCTCACAGAAATCCTGTATCCGCCACTGCTATGGCAGATGTGTTAAGACAAAAGAACAATCAGTGTTCTCCCCAGCCCAATAAGCTGTATCAGCCCCACTACAGCTTCATGTAAATCAGTGCAATGCCCCTACAGCTTCAAAACTACCCCACAGCTTAATTTCTTCAAAATGGTCACCAAAGAGAGACATTTAGAGGTATTTCATGTCAAAAACTTATAAATAATGCATTATTATAATTCAAAATGTAATAAAAACATTATGGGAAAAGAAGAAATTGCTCATGATGAGCAATTTCTTCTTTTCCTATTATGTTTTTATTTACAAGTATTTGCATAAAAACTAAATTGTAAGCTTCAATGATACTGCCACTACAGCTCCAAATTATTCTGGGGAGAACCCTGACAATGAAACATGTACATTAAAGGGTGTGTCATGTACAGTCTGTTACAGCAGTACCTATTGAAGGAAAAGGAGAAAACAATGATAATACAACCTCAATCCGCAATCATCGGCCTCTTGGGCTCAGGTACAGTGTCACATTATAGTGTTCAATTAAGATCTCGTTTTCATGTAAACATATTTCATGACAAAATTTCTCTTTCAAGATGACCTCATATTGAAATGTCAAATATTTTAGAGTGTCTTTATGCCAAGTTTTTCCATTAATTTATGCTTTCATATCAAAAATATAGAAGGAAATGTCCGACTACTAGTAGCTGTCGAAATAGTATAAAGTTTAATTTATTCACCGGTCGAAATGCTGAAAATAATCAGTAGAAATCAAAATATCTATGAGAATAAAACAAGGAATGGATGCTAGATGTCTATAAAACTATTATTTCCTAAATTTAGCCACCTTATCAACTGAACTCACCCTTTTTTCAATCATTTGTTTTAATCAAAACAGACCACTGTCAATCAGCAGGCGCTTACATCCAACACATGAACCGCTTGCATGAATAAGATCATTTAGACTGGGACATCTTTTTGTTTTGATAATTTGATTGATTTTGTTTTTATATTGCGTTTTTATTCACCTGAAAGGGTGTGGCTAAACAAAAAGGTTATTCGACGAGTTTACTTCTCGATACCTTGGTTAACATAAGAGAAAAACGTGCGGCACGAGCATGAACACATTTCGAAATTGAAAGACTGTGCGATTGTAAAACGTGTTATTAAAAAACCTAGTAAATACAGCTTGATTCAAGCTGCAGTTACAATAATTTGCAATAACACCGACGATTTACCGCTAATTGAAAACGCTGTTTCTCCCTATCTTCAATGTAATAACCGTTTACTTGGCTCCGCCCTTTCTCCCGAAAAAAATCAGAATATAAGACTCTGTGTCTCCATGAGATCTATACAGTTTTTTTACCACTAAAGTAGCGATTTCGCCCTTCCTGCAATATTTTAGTCGTTCACTAAATCTAGCATTTTACATTTTCTGTAGACCGTAGGCCTATCTTAAAACATATATAGATCTTGTCGTCTGCTTGTCGACAGCCTTAACAACCACTCATCTAAGCTCTTTTTCAACCTTTGATGTCAATTTGATAGAACATTTATAAGCTCCTTTTCACTCTAAAATCTTAAAGCTCTCTTTCACTAATTTGATCTTTTACCTTGAAAAAGTCTATTAACCCTTTCCCAAACGACAAAACTTCAAGGTGCTCCGATTTGAAAGCTGCTGCAGACAACAAAATTAAGATTGAAAACCACTGGATTTGTGTAAAATATAGCATAGAAAATATTGAGACAAAAGGAGAAACTGCTGGTTATCAGCAGTTTCTCCTTTTGTCTCAATGTTTTCCCCAGTCATATCTATTAGGGACGTTAAAAGCAGGTCTTGTTTGGGAAAGGGTTAATCCATTATAATTCAAACCATTCTTTAAGATGTAGGCCTTTTAGCTTTTAAAACTATTAAAGAATGCCTTTTAACATTTAAAACTATTGAAGAAAATATACTCTTTGTTATCTGAAAAACGGAGCAATTTGTGAAATAAGACGACTGGCGTCTATCATTTCTTAGAAAAATAGGGCCTACTTAAAATTTTCTTTGGGTATAGAGTAGAGATCTACTCTAGATCTAATTATAATTAAAATATTTTTTACCTTATTCAATTCCTTGAAATTGTAGATCTGTTTTTCCTTGTTATGAAAAAAAAAAAAACAGAAAAAAATATGATGACTTGTTGTATTTTTGCTTTAAAAAAATAAATACAAGATCAAACGATGTACATACGGGTTTTGTTCTTACAATGTTTTTTCATTGTTATTGAAACATAACATAACATAACATAGTTTTAATCAGTAATTCTAAGGCCACCGGCCCATATTACAACAATCTACAAATTTTAACATCAATAGAGTGACTTGCCATTTAAAATAATAAAACAATATATATCTGCATCATATTTCAGGCGTAACAATATGTATCTCAATTCTTTTGATTTTGAAAGCTTCAACTAGATATTTTGATAGTGACTTAATGCTCATTTCATTTGTATCTGACATAATTCTATAAAACAATTCCTTTGTTGGATATGCATCTATCCATTCGTTTTTAAAATAAAGTTTTCTCAGGTCTGTATATCTAGGGCATAGCAATAAAAATGAAATTCATCTTCAACGGTATATACGTTTCTTGTCAAACAAAAATTGCAAAATCGGAAGTTGTAATCTGCATTTTCATGTCGGCCTATTTCAACATTTAGACAATGGCTTGAACACATAAAATTTGATAAAGTTTTTTTGTAGTAGAATGGGATATCTAACGATAAGTATCTTTCAACATTCAATAATGTTTTATACTGTTTATAGTATATAGTTTTTGGAGAATCGGTAATTTGATGATTTAGATTTTGAAATGAACAATCTTTTAGTCTTTGTTTAAATTGAGACAAGAACTGGGTTTGATCCCCTACTCCATCAGACAGCCATGCAAATCCGAAGCCGTTTTCGTATAATAATTTTTTGACTTTTGATACCCATGTTATTCTGTTGCTTTCATCCAGCTGTTTTAACATTAAATAACATTGTTTTGGATAACGATTAGGAGACATTTCAGTTAGTTTTAGCCAATATTTGATACAACGTGTCATGTATGTAACAGAAATTGGATAGCGACCGCATTCGCTAAGTGCGTAAAAATTTGCTGTCTTTTGACTCAATCCACATACCCTTTTGCAAAATTCAATGTGTACCCTTTCAATATCTTTACAATAGTCGTATCCCCATATTTCAGAACCAAAGCACAGAATTGGTGTGACCATACTGTCGAATAATTTAAAATACTCACTTGCGGTGAAATAACCAAATCTTTGTTGATATCTATATATACTGAAACAGGAGTTTCTAGCTTGTGAAGCTTGATTACGTTGTGCAGTTGACCAGCATAATCTTGATGTGAAAAAAATACCTAAATACTTATAATAAGTCACCGTTTCAATTTCTGTGCCTTTGTAAAACCATTTCTCACATTTTCTTTTAGGGCCGCCGTTTCTAAAAACAATAATCTTAGTTTTATCTAAATTGAGATTCATGCCTACATTATCACAATATTTGCTTACAAGATCTATTTGTTTCTGTAACCTATTAACGGTGTCAGACAATGAAGCAACATCGTCAGCAAAAAACAGAGAAAATATTTCTTTTATATCTTTTGTCACAAAAATACCATGTTCGTTCGATTCGTTATTTAAATATCATTTATAAATAAATTAAATATGAATGTTGAACTCCCACATCCTTGCCGGGTTCCTCTCAGGCATTCAACATCTTGTAATAAATCATCCCCTATTTTTACTTTACATTTAAGTTTGCTATACATAGACTGAAAAATTTGCAAGAACTTTCCCCCTATTCCTTTCCGACGTAATGAATCCCATAGTTTTACGTGGTCTATACAGTCGAATGCTTTTTGGAAATCAATGAACAGACAATAAAACCTACCTTTTCTTTTCGACAGATATTTCTGGACTAGTGATTGCAGAGTAAAGATGTTATCAACAGTACTATAATTTTGTCTAAAACCCGATTGAGATTCGTGTAAAACATTGTTAGATTCAACCCACGTTGACAGACGTGTTGAAAGAACATTTATAAATACTTTGCAAAGACTATCTATTAATGAAATACCCCTGTAATTATTAGGGTCATTTGTCAGACCTTTTTTATGTATTGGAACAGTTAAACTTTAACTCCATGAATTTGGAAATTGACCACTGTTGTAAATGTGATTGAATAGTTTTGTTAAGAATGGCACTATTAAATGCCTTGTACTTTTGTACATTTCAATACATAAACCGTCTGGTCCTGCCGATCGGTTAGATTTTATATTTTTAATGCTACATATGATCTCGTCTGCTGTAATATTTTCGTTCAGAAAATCATCATTATTATCATGTACAATATTTTGAAGAATGTTTTCATTGGAATTTGGCGTTTGACTCTTAAAAAGATTTTCAAAATGATCATTCCATTTTGAATAAGATATAAGTTTTTCTGGTGAAGATCTTTGCTTTTTTAACTTTATTGTAGTCCAGAATTGTTTTGCATTTTTACTAGCATTTAAAAGTTCTTTTCTTTTTCCTCTTTGAAATTGTAGACGACTCTTTTTACATTTCGCTTTGAATTTATTTCGTGCTATTTTGAAAAGTAAGAAGTCTTCGTCAGAATTACTTATTTTGAATCTTCTTTGATAGCATTGCTTTATCGTTTTTGAATTTTCATAATCTGCTGTCCACCATTCGGGTTGGCTTATTTGTGTATTAATTTGAGTATCTGATCTATTAACTATTTTCATATTAAATGATGAATCATGATAAAGTTGTGAAAAACGGTTGATGATGAAATCGACGTTACTTGATTCTAAATTTGTTTTTGTTACAAAATCAACAATTTTTGGTGTAAAGTTATTAATGAAAGAGTCTAATTGGCTACTTTTCCATTTATAACAAATGTATTTTTCTGTATTTACCTCGTTTTCAACGGGTAAACTATCATTTTGGTGGTTACACGTATTGAATTTAAAATGACATATTACTGGAAAATGATCCGAGTAATCGGCATTATGTACATAAAATTTTACAATGTGGTTAAACAAATATGATGAAACAACAACATAATCGACAATGCTTTTGCCGTCATTTGAAATGCATGTAAAATTCCCATCAAGATCCCCCGTAACTCGCCTGTTGACAATATGTACATTATTAGACTGACATAATTCAATCAAACTTCGTCCGAAGTTATTTAATAACAAATCTTTAGAATTTCTAGGGATATTGAAATCATCACTAGGGTAAGTAATTCCACTTGTAAAAATATTTTCAATACTATCGTTATTGATAACATCTTGTATATTTTTTGTTCGCGCATTAAAATCACCTGCTAGAACTATATGTGCGTCCGGATAATTACTTGTTACAATTAACATTTTTTCATTTAGCAAATCTATACCGTTCTGGTTGTTAAAATCATATATTGGCGATTTCTCTGGAGCTACATATACAAAAAACATTATTATATCATTATCTAATCCAAACAATCTTTTGTCAAATAGTAAAATTACGCACTCAGAAAAATGACTGTAGATATGACTAACAAAACCAGTGTTAATGAGGATATCATTTACCAAAACCGTAATACCGCCTGATCCTCTGGACTGAAGTCGACTATTTTTTCTTAATTTTTCAAAACATGTATAACCATTAACAAAGTTTGAATAATGATCAGACGCTATTTTCCATGTCTCACATAATGCAATGATGTCATACTGCTTACAATAATTTATGAAATTGTTATCATCTATATACTTCTTTAAACCTCTAACATTTAGACAACACAGAGAAAAAGATTTGATAAAGTGGGTGAACGTTGAATTATTTCTGTCTTTTGTACATTTTACACTAGGGCTTTGGCCATTTTGTTATTTGTCTATTTCTATTATAACACTTCTCGCTTCATCATATGTATAGACCTGTCCTTCAATCACTAACTTATCATATCTTAGAAACGCTCGTTTGTCATCTTTGATCGCGTCTAGCATGAATGGTACTAACTTGGATCGAATGCGCGCAATCCGAGCTGGAAAATCTTCGCTTACCCTCACTCTTTCACCATCATCAGTACGCCTTTCATCACTATTTCTCTCTCTCCTCTGGTTTTCTTTGAATTTTCTGAGTATGTTGTCTTTGTCTTTATATCGTGAAAATTTAACGATCACTGGTCGTGGATTTTGTCTATTGGTTCCTGATAGCCTATGAGCTCTTTCAATTTCGATTGTTGATTCGTCAATTTCCAGTTCATTCCTTATATACTCTCTGACCTTTTGTTCGGTTTCTTCCCAGGTTTAACGTCTATCCTCTTTAACATTGTAAAATTTAAGGTTTTCTCTCCTGGATTGCGCCTCCAATTGTTCTGTCTTTGTAGTGTTCTCTTCTAGTTCTTTCTCCATTCTATCTACTTTCTCGATAAGTTCCATATTCTGTTCTCGTAGCATAGCATTCTCCTCTTTAATTTCGTTTACAGACACTTGTAGATCTTTAAAACCTCGTTTCATATCTTTCACATCTCTCCTAATATCTAACATGATAGCTTTCATGTCTATCTCATCTGAGTCGCTCTCTTCTTCTACACCCCGGTTCACGCTTCTAATTCGGCTTCCTTGAACTGACTCACTATATGACATACGCGCAGGCCTTTGATCATTGTCGTCTTTGGTATTAGCATTTCTTAACCACGAACTTAACCCATTTCTATTTTCCTGGTTTCTGGTATTTGTGTCAGATGCTCGTGCCGGTGTTTGGGATTGGGATAGGTTATGATCTTCGCGAGAACTATTTGATGCCGCGGCTGCTCCTTTGTTGTTGGTGGGTCGACTTTTTGTGGCTGTTTTATCTAATGGTGTTGTTTTACTCAACCTTTGTCCAGGAGTCCCATTTACAGTCCCATTCACAGTTTTGTTTTGGCCTAAACGTGTGTTAGGGCCAGGGTTTGATTCTATACCATGTATCGCCAAAAGTAGAAATAGTATAATACGGATGGCTTTTGAGATTCCGTTAATGGATATTCCTTCTAAACATTGTCTGTGTTTTATTTTCCGTGGTTGGACAAAGCAGCCGATTGCAGAACGCCATCGGATTAATGTATTCCCCATTATTGATAATTAGGGTTGATTTTGTCACGACTCGGCTTGTACAACGATGTGCAGTCCGTGTTGCAATACACCTTTTACCCTTATCTTAAACCACGTATCCCTTTACACAGCGCGAATGGTCCAATACACGGGTTAAAGTTGTGGTGGGGTATTGTTATTTGGTGAAATAGTTAGTGTGTCGATCAGAATAACCCCTTCAAATGTCTATGTTACAAGCCTTATGTATTCGATACGTTGTTGTCCGTTGTTAATGACAAGACGTCTGTCCGCAACTCTTCTGTGTCGTAGAATTATTGCAGCTACACCTGTCGACAAATTTTATCGTTCACGAGGTTCATTGCAGAATAATTTTTGACCACCATCACAAGGGCCGTCACCGCTTATCTCATCTAATGCAAAATTATATCATTGAACATGTACATCTTTTTTAACCCTTTTATGACCTTTAAAATAAAGTCCAAAAGGGTAAAAAACACAATTATTCCGGCGAAGTCGAAAACAATCGGCGGTGGAACTTTCCACCTCCGGATGTTTACGCCCTCGCCTGAATAGGTTCGGATATGTAACGATGACTCTAAAAAATTCCGACGTTTTATAAATGAATCTTAAAATGGCCACATTACGGGTATTCTACCTTAAAGTGACATTTCACAATTATTTTTACACAAATTTTTACTTTTGTTCTATCTGAAAGAGCATGTTTTCTTATGAAAATTCTGAAAATTTCAGGCCATATTATAGAACCGTTTACGAGAAATATATCTTTTTGTGTTAAAATTAAACAAATTGTTGTGGACAACAGTTCAGATTATATAGAATTTGTCATTTTTGTCTAGACTTTAAAGGCACATTTTCGCTTATGAATAACAACTTCTAAAAACTGATATCATTTCTACGCATTAGAATAAACAATCTTTGCATCAAGACATACTTTTAAAAAATGAAATAAATGTGAAATGTCACTTTAAAAGCACCACATTGACCCCCACCTCTCTATTCGGTGATGGATTAAAGATGCATCCTCGCCAAACTTTTGGGTGAATTTCCATAATAAATTACGATACGCAATTAAAGTATGACCTTTTGTTTCACTGTATGCCAAATTTTGACTTCTTTTGACCTATAACGGCTTAGACTACGACGGATATACATATCCTATATATCCACGGTGGGTAACCCACGTGACTTTTGGAAAGCGTCCACACGGAAAAATCGTTCGCTTCAAGGTATGTTTTCTTTAATTTCTAAGCTTATACTCTATTGATTTTGATGAGATAAAGTACACGGAACGCGCCTTTGAGAGGGCTATTCCCGGCTCTAACTCACCCTGCTCCAAATCCAGTGGCTTCTTCAAACATTCGAGCCAAAGTGTTTGTAAGTGCAAAACGAAAATGGGAAGCGTTCACATGCACCGAAAAAAACTTTCGCTTGAATGTTTGAAAAAACCACGGGATTCGGAGCAGAGTGAGTTACAAACGGGGATAGCCCTCTCAAATGAGCGTTCCGTGCACTTTATCTCGTCAAAAGTCACGTGGGTTATCCACTGTGATATCTAATCGGCTTGATCGTGAGTTCACATTTTCGTACGAGATTGTACACTTGGTCTGTTTTCAAAAGATAGCTACACAAGTGAATCTATCGATTCATCTTATTCCATGTCATCTTAAGTCTATAAACGGTCCATTACAATGCTTAAGGCCCACCTCTGTTGATTACTATCTTAAAACAGGAGTCAAGGGCCGGAAATAGGACTAACACCGGATCTTTATTTGAAAAAAAATGTCGTAGATTAGATAAAAGTTGTCATGATTATGTGACCCGTCATGCTAAAACAGATCTTGTGGGAGGCCATACAACTTATTACGAGAAACAGACCAGATTTAAGTTTTAGATCTATACGTAACAGGCGTCAACCCCACTGGTGGTGAACTCGGACAAAGCGAGGAACGTTTTTCACGAATACAAGGTACAGATACTTCATGTTTAAATGCGCGTTTAAAGATTTGATTGGATAGTTTTTCTAATAACAATGCATTTGTTCTAAAAATAGACCGGGTGTAGCGATATGTATTGACAAACCGTCTGTGTTGTTATAAAATCTCGCAACTACGGCTTAATCGAAGCCGAAGTTACGATATTTTATAACAACACCGACTGAATACTATAATCGCGAAAAAACGTCGAACGCTTTGGCCGAGTTCACCACCAGTGAACCCGATGCCATATTGTAAAAGCAATGAATTTTTTATTTACACCTTTTTGAACAGCAATTAATTTAAAATGGAGCAGTCTAAAAGGAATGTTTTGGAGTATATAATCCCTAACCCATTCCCACTCAGTGGTGACTCTTTTTGACTCCCTGCCAAATAATGGCTTTGGAAAACATTGTTGAAACAATAGAATGCCTGTAATAACCATTTTATTCATTTCAAAATGTTTTTTTTTCTATTCTGAAAGTTAAATCTGAAAATGGCCATTTGCTTGAAATTGTCGTCTGCAAGGTTTTGGAATTTGGACCAGTCCAAAATTTTGACATCTGGTAATGGCGTGAGTGTTAAGGTGACATTTCACAATTATTTTTACATAAATTTTACTTTTATTCTATCTGAAAGAGCATCATTTCTTGTGGAAATTCTGAAATTTTCAAGTAAAAATATTGAACCGTTTACTAGAAATATATATTTTTGTGCTAAAATCAGACAAATTGTTGTGGACAACAGTACAGATTTATATAGAATTTGCCATTTCTATCTCAACTTTAAAGGCACATTTTCGCTTATAAATAACAGCTTCAAAATACGGATAGCATTTCTACGCATTAGAATAAACAATCGTTGCACCAAGGCATGCTTTTAAAGAATGAAATAAATGTGAAACGTCACTTTAAGGATCCCTTTGCTACAGCTTTCAGTATCTGGTTATAACATAACAATTGTTTTATGCTGTGAAGTAGTCCCGATTGACAACACTCACACATACAGTTCGTTTGTGGAATGAACAGTCAGGATATTGGACAAGTCAAGATAAGCAAAAGTCACGTGCGTCAAGTGTGAACGGGATTATTATAACAAAGATTTGGCGCCAGTGCTGGCGGCTCTCTTTGTGTTATAGTAATCAAGTCTAGTTTGCACAAGAACAAAAATGAAGACTTTAGTACAATCTTTTGTTAGATAATTAGTTTTAAACAATGTGTCTATTCAAACTCAAACCTCATTGTCACATAAATAAAGTTTTAGTCTCTTATCATGACAAAAGAAACCATGCAGAAAAGGGGTCAAATAATTATGTGTCGAACAACATCAGCTTTTTTCTCCTAACCCATTCCCAGACATTGACTCTTTTCGACTCCCACAAGTTCAAGGCTTTGAAAAATACAGTGGAAAATGAACTACTGATAGCATTTCTACGCATTATAATAGACAATCTTTGCATCAAGACATACTTTTGAAAAATGAAATAAATGTGAATGTCACTTTAAGGGGGAATGCTCCAGTTTTCTAATTTTTTCCTCAATAATAGAATTTATTTATATTTTGTATGTTGAAAGTACATGTTATTACCAATTGAAAAATAAAATAAAAATTGGGGATCGGCGATCTTGTTTGAATTTTATAGGCATTCGTATCACATACCCCTACATCGAAAAAATGCACAATTTCTTGCACCTGTCCAAGGTCACTAAAATGCTAATAAAATCGTCGTTGTAAATGCAAAACCTCGTATCTCGTTTTTTGGAAAATTTCAAAGGGGAGGGAAAAAAGTGTAATAACTTTTCCCAAACTGAAATGTTTTACTTGAAATTTGGACATATTGTTCACAAATAATTTGTCATCAATACTGATCAGTAAAATATCCTAAAACCTGCAAGAATTGTCTGTAACTGGGCACACAAGTTTGTACTTTGAAAATCGCAAGAATTGACATACGAGGTTTTGCATTTACACCGACGAAATGCTGTATATTCATCGTTTAGTAAAAAAACGGATTTAAAGTAACGTCGTACATTTAATAAGAACAGAAAACCCAAAATATGTGCTATTATAAACGCGTAAATGTATAAAACAGCATGCTCACATGTTCGATTTGATCAACGAAGCTGGAGTGTTTTACGTCAAAATTTGCATATTTTTGGAAATATTTCAAGTTGTACATAATAGAATTTGATAAAACTCCCTCATTGTATTTAGCAACATGTCCTGGTAATAATTCAAAAAGAAAATGTATAGATCAGCGCACTTATTAGTGAATTACAGCATTTTTTATCAGCTACACATGAATAAAATGACGCAAAACAGTGGTAACTGCATACACACTTACGACTGTCTTGCTCTAAATAATCGATTTCCATCTTGTGGAAATCAGTTTCGCATAATAAATACACTTTTACCGTCGAAAATGGTAAATTGTAATGACGTGTTATATTATTGAAATTATGGTAGCGAAACATATTAGTACGAAGCATTTAATTTACTACAATAGTGACCGAGTGTTCCGAAAAACTGGAGCATTCGCCCTTAAGTCTGAACTGTTGTCCAGAACAATTTGTTTAATTTTAGCACAAACATATACATGTATATTTCTCGTAAACGGTTCAATATTTTGGCTTGAAATTTTCCGAATTTCCATAAGAAAACATGCTCTTTCAGATAGAATAAAAGTAAAATTTATATAAAAATAATCGTGAAACGTCACTTTAACATAACGGGTCTGTCTTTTTTAGCTTTGGAAAATGGGATATACATGTAGGTCAACCAACTGGGTTTCTTAACCCTTTCCCACACAAGCTCTAATGTAATGGTCTCTATTAGAGGTTAAGGGTATTTTCTCGGTTTTCTTAAATATTTAAAGTCATCATCATCATCATCATCATCATCATCATCATCATCATCATCATCATCATCATCATCATCATCATCATCATCATCATCATCATCATCATCATCATCATCATCATCATCATCATCATCATCATGTTTAGTTTATCCAGGCCGTGGATTAGTCCTCCTCCGAGGTTGGGGCCTGGCTGCCCAGTCTAGAGCGAAGTCTCCCTCTCCATGTCTGGCGATCGAAGGGATTGGTGTTCATCAGTCCTGCGTCCTCGCGGTCTCTCCTTACTAGTTCTTCCCATGTCAGCTTTGGTCGTCCACGCACTCTCTTCTCTTGTACGTTGATAGTACGCACCTTGGACACCCAACCAGTGCTGCGTTCAACGTGGCCAAGCCATATTAATCGATTGGCACTTAAGACACTGGACAGGTCTTTGATGTGTAACTGCGAGATCAGTGTATCAAGAGTCACCTTGTCTTCTGGTCTGATGCCACATATCCATCTTATCATGGCTTTGTCGTTTCTGTTCAGTTTCTTTAGGGTACTGGATGACACAGCCCATGTCTCGGATCCATACAGCAGCACTGGGCGTATGTATATGGAGTAGAATCTGCCTCTTGTTGTGATAGGGAGGTTCCTGTTTGTAAGAATGGGGAGGAGCTCCCTAAACTTCTTCCAGGCCGACTTACACCGTGTTGTTGCAGCTAGTTCGCATCCGCCACTGGTTGTAATGTCACCTAGGTAGCAGAAGCTAGTTACAAATTCCAGTTTGTCCTGTCCGATCGGTACTTCTGGTGGAGTGCTGTTGACATTTGGTGTAAAGGATCCGGTGCATCTTGGGCATTTGTAAGTTGGGTCAGGTTGAAGCGAGCCTTTGATTCCACTACACTTCTTATGTACCCAGTGCGAGCAGCTGGTGCAGTAAATAGAGTTCTGGCCTGTTCCAGTGAGACATTCAGCACATGGGAACTTTCCTGATTCTCTCACAGGTACTTGACTGGAGTTGGATATCATCAGTTTGGTCTTGTTCATGTTGACCCTGAGGCCTTTTTCTTCCATACCCTTTTTCCAGTCAGTAAGTCTCGCTATAAGTGCTTCGAGTGAGGTATCGACAATAGCTAGGTCGTCTGCGTAGAGAAGTTCCCATGGACAGCTTGTACGAAAGTGTGTAGAGCGGGCTTCCAGGACAATTATGAAGAGGTGTGGGCTGAGTACTGAGCCTTGATGAACCCCTACTTTGACCTCAAACTCGTCGCTATATGTGTCACTTACTCGAGCTCTGCTTCTTGCGTTGGAATACATAGACTGTATTATCCTGACGAGCCATTCATCAACTCCTACTTTGCGCAAAGCCCACCAGATGACCTTCCTTGGTACGCGGTCGAAAGCCTTTTCGCGGTCTACAAAAGCCAAGTAAAGAGGTTTGTTTGCAGCTATGTGCTTCTCCTGCAGCTGTCTGATGATGAAAATGGTATCTATGGTAGCTTTGCCTGGCATGAATCCGTACTGCATTTCATTAATGCTTACCTGCTGCCTGATTAGCTGTTCAACTACACGCTCGAGTACTTTCATAACCAGGCCCCGGTTTCTCAAAAAAACTTAAGTATATTCTCATGAGTTCATGCTCAACTTCTATTCAATACCAATCAACGTTGATTGGTATTCAATTGAAGTTCTACCCGGCCGCGGCTAATACCCTTTCTGACAAAATTGTCACTCACCAATGGGTTTAAAATCGTTAACCTAAGTGGGCGAGCAGCTGGAGGCTCGGTAAAGGTGTTGTGGTAGTACTGGTTTGAGAAACAACAGGAATCCATGGGTAGGTGCTCCGGCCGCCGCGATATGACCCTGGTAGTTGAAAACGGCGTAAAACCCCAATAAACTCAAACTCAATTGAAGTTCACGTGGATTTCGTGCGATTTGAGCACGATGTTCAGATTTGAGCATGAGCACATACTTAAGTTTTTTCGAGAAACCGGGGCCTGGTCTATAAGTTTGAGACCTCTGTAGTTTCCCCTATTGAGTGCATCTCCTTTACATTTATACAGACTGACTATGTAACTTTCTTCCCAGTCTTGTGGTATTTGGCCCTCCTGTATGATTGCTTGGAAAAGGTCTTTTATGTGTGCTGCACCAGTTGCGCCAGATGGCTTTATCATTTCCGCTACAATTCCCGAAAATGATAAAGCCATCTGGCGCAACTGGTGCAGCACACATAAAAGACCTTTTCCAAGCAATCATACAGGAGGGCCAAATACCACAAGACTGGGAAGAAAGTTACATAGTCAGTCTGTATAAATGGTCTTATAAAAGCATTTTGTCCAATGTTCAGACGGTATTTACCGTTCTTAAAGACAGAATCAATCTATATAATTTTCTCAAAATTGTTGTAACGACATTTTTCATGCTTAAAGTGACATTTCACATTTATTTCAATTTCTTGAAAGTTTACCTTGGTGCAAAGATTGTTTATTCTAATGCGTAGAAATGCTATCAGTTTTTTGAAGTTGTTATTTATAAGCAAAAAATACGCCTTTACAGTTGAGACAGAAATGACAAATTCTATATAAATCTGAACTGTTGTCCATAACAATTTGTTTAATTTTAGCACACAAATATATATTTCTCGTAAACGGTTCAATATTTTGGCTTGAAATTTTCAGAATTTTCATAAGAAAACATGCTCTTTCAGATAGAATATAAGTAAAATTTTAGTAAAAATAATTGTGAAATGTCACTTTAAACAAGTGCTGATACATGTAGTTAGAACATTGTATGTAATTATCGAACGGTTTTGAATAGAGGCATGTAATCCAACACCTCTCGACTACCCGTCTGATTATTAATAGGAAAAATAAACACCGAATATTTTTCATAGGCCTATAAATCTAATATATTTTGACTTTATATGAATGTTTTTCGAATCAATTTTGAAGATTAATGAGCCAGGATATGTAAAATGTCTTAATCCTTTCCCAACAAAGACTCTTTTTGACGATGACACTGTACATATATATAGGTTTATAAAACCTTTAATGAAAAAAAGAGCATGTTGGTTACCAAAATGTTCTCCCTTTCCATCGAGGTTTATGTTAGGCCTACATAGATATTTTCTACATTATGTTAGCACCATTTTTGCTGTCCACAACTTTCAAATTGGCAACCCTAAAATTAAACTGATAGACAAATGTATAAGGTGATGGAGAAACCATCGATCCAGATCAATATGTGCCTATATTAAGCTTCATAATTATGGATCTTACCAACTTTATCACGTACAGTTGATTCATGTACAAATATTGGTAAAACAGACAGTGTGAATCAGGATCACTCTGTGTGGAAAATTGCAAAGTCTTTTGCGATAAAAGAGTAAAATAACAATAAAGAGTAGTCCATGTAAAAATACTGAAAAAAGGTAAATGTTCCATGACTTGAAAATTACAACTTACAAATATTCTATAGTTTAAATATACTAAGGGGAAAAAGTTTAGCAATTTTTTCGACTAAATTCTTTTGCCACACAAAGGTATAGAATTCCTTAAATGTGTATCATTGCACGGCCCCTCAGGGCCGTGCATATTAAGGTTGTTTTTGACATGTGAGTGGGCTCGGAAATGAAAGGAAATGTTCCTTTCAATGCTCAATTTATTCATATTTCTCACAAACAATCATTACAAATTGCTTTTTGTTTATTATTTGTTGAAAATCAAGAAAGGGGTAACTGAAAAAGAGTCTTAAATCATATTTTTTCAAAGATTTTTGGATTTTCACTGTGCTGTTTTGAAAGCCGACAATCCTTTACAACATGTGTTAAAGGTCAGGGGTTAAGCAAATTCCTCAGATAACTTTGAGGGATGTTCTAAATATCATTAGACATCAAAAACCATTACCACAGTTTTCAATTATCAGCGAATTTTCGTAGTGCACGGATTTTTTATTTTAATTTTTTTTTTTGTTATGTCGCAAGGGCTTATAAGAACAATGACCGTATTTTAGATACTACTCTCACTCTCTACTATAACAACAGTAATGCTTTAAATATGAATAATATGATATTTATTCTTTTACTTCATACACTACATTTCCTCTCCTTTTTGAGCAAAACCTCTTTTACTGTAATATTCCAATATATATGTTTTTGTTGAAAGCATCTTAAAAACATTGTTACATTTTATCATGAAGGAAATGACTGGTCATGAATTTATCTACGCCATAAAATATTTCACTGTTGTCCAGACATCGAGAATCTATATTTATCAAGATTACCAGTATTCTAGGCTAAAGTTACTAATTAACAACAGTTACTGTCTTCATAAAAAGACAACGAACTGATGAAGAAGAGCGTATTGCTAATTTCAATTGACATGCCACAACATTAGCTTTCTTTATCATAAAGTAAGTGCTTTTCCCTTAATGATAAAGTTAAATTGTATTTTCTATCATTCTTTTCATATTTGTGTACTATGATTCAAGTCTGTGATGTCACTACCTGCACACTACTTGCAAAATATAAACATATCTTTCGTAGAAGTAATGCCATGTCAAATTGAAAACAGTCTAACAATCCCTGTATTTCCACAAGAAAACTTATACACATGCAATGCTTTTGTATTGTACGAGTACATGTATGTATAGCTTGTATTTGCATTTTGAAACTGTTAATTTTGATATGTTAATAGAACTGTCTAACCCATCACCAAACTGCAAGATTCAAGAGTGGTCCAAATTGACAGATGTTGCAAACAACAAAAAATGGTTTCCTTGGGTGAAAAAAAATGGGAAATGAATAAATTGCTTGTCACAAAAATGGTTTCCTTGAGTAGAAACATTGAGGAAAATGAAGAAAATGCTTGTCGCAAGCTATTTCGTCATTTGCCGCAATGTTTTCCAAAACTCTTTTTACTTGGGAAGTGAGAAACACTCAATGGTTGGTAATGGGTTAACATAATACCGTATAACTGGTAATATTTGCAGGTAATTTCTATATTAGTTTTTTGCAAATTCAATTGTTGTAATTCCTTACCCCAAAACAATTCTATGTAATTTTGAATTTCAGTTTTTTTGCAAATTCAATTGTTGTAATTCTTTACCCAAAAAACAATTCTAAACTGACGTCCAAAAGAAACATTCCAGTGAAATTTGTCGTTATTTTCCTTATGCCTATTACAATGTTATTGAAATGTATACTGTATATTATTATTTTTGCCGATAATTACGGCAAATGAAAAAAATAGGCGTTTCTATGCATTAACATGTCCATTTCCGGTGACTGGTCACGTTTTCTATGTGCGCTTCGTGTATGTATAACACGTGATGATATTCGTCACATTTTACACAGTAACATGTATGCGTTTTAGGATAGGCAACCACGAATTTAAAGATTTTCTTATGAAACATCCGAATTGAAGGATACCAAGACTTAATTCTGAAAAGGAAGCCCTTAATATGGCCATTTTTGAATGCGACAAATGCACACACAAGTCGCAAGACACTTTAACAGCTTGTGTTTCTCGATTCGGTGTCTTGATCGACGCGTTAGAGTTCCACCAACGTTTATTGATCGGCCACGCTCCTTAAATAAGACCTCATTTTACGCATGTACATTTAAGGTTTGTGACGTTGGGATCAACGTGTTGTCGAATAGTTGGTTAATGTGTCGACAAAAAAGTGTTTTTCTGGTAAATGTTGTTGTTGCAAGTAACGTTTGAAACAGACACACTGCTCGAAAAATAGAGCTCGTAGATTAGCCATTTTCAAATGCGGGAAAATCAAAAACATGCCGCCTGACGTTTTGACGTCTTGCATTGCATGATTAGGCATCTTGATCGACGAATTAGAGTTACAGAAACATTTGCCAATCGGCCAAAATCAGATAGACCCCATAAAATGCCTGTTATACAAGAAGTTGTCTTACGTTAACGTCATATGCGTTTCAGGTTTGAGACGCTGAAATCGACTTTGCGTTTAGTATTCACTAACTGTGGTCATCAAATAAGACGTTTTACGGTATCTTTTGTCGTCGCAAGTAAAGTTTGAACCATGTGCTACTGTTTTTCAAACGGAAATTCTGATACCGCTCTGTTTAAATGTGCCGTTTTATTCTAAACTGTGACAGTTTGATAATTTTTTATCACCATTTTTCCAGTACAGATAATCAAATTTAAAGATACAAATAAGTATTTGTAATTTCAAATCAGATTTACTAAATAATCGGACATTTATTATGACTAAGGCATTTCTTTTGGACGTCAGTATACGTTATTTTGAAAAAAAAGAAAACCTGATTGCGATTCCATCTGTCATTGATTTCTAAATGTCTTTCTAAATTCAATTTTGTTCCAGTCAACACCTATTAAATGTAAGAAAACTTACCTGTGAATTCATGAACAGTTTTTTAATCAAAGGCAGAATTTAGATGACCAATTAAAATCAATGTTCATAATGCAAATTATTAGCAACATTCCGCATTAGGTATTTTACAACAGAACTTACCGGTCAAACAGTCAGTATGTGATGCTTCTAAGTATATCTTTTAGATATGTATGTTTTTTTGTTTGTCAAGTTTGTAAATTGGGAATGCAAAGATGTTCAGTTTTTCAAGAGAAAAAAGCGAAAATGAACCAGTCCATCTCTAGGTCTAAATACTATCTAGTAGTTGTTGCAAATCTTCACTGTGTATTCATCTCATTTTCTTACTTTCTCAATTTTCAATGTTCTTATCGGAAATACTTAAAAATGTTGTTAACTTTGTTATTTATATCAACTATTATATGCATAAAATGACCAGAAAAAAATTCTGGAAAATAATAAACAATAATAGAAAAAGTCGTGATAACAATTGTAACATTAAGAATAAAAACTTCTTTGAATATTTTAAATCGATTTGTGCACATTTTATGATGATTCCATTGAAGAAGAGTTACGTAATCATGTTTCACAAAACCAGTATGTAGAGGCATTAGACCGAAACATTGAGATAACAGAAGTTGAGAAGGCAATTCATTCCATTCATATCGTAATAAAAAAGGTGGCTCAGATCTTCTCAAACCAAATTTTTCGTACACACATTATTTATAGAATATGGTCTAAAACATCTCATTTATCATATAAGTACACAATTTCATTAAGTTCTGCCCGTTAGATAAAGAGAAATTAGAGAAAAACTAATTTTTACATTATGGCCCCTTTTTCCATGACGCAGCCTCAAATCAAAAAAAAAAAAAAAAACGGAGAAAAGGGTCCCTAGGGATTATGCCAATGAGTTCACATGTGAAGTTTCATTGAATTTGGTCCAAGGGTTGCTGAGATCTGGCTGTGGACGGACGGACATACGGACGGACGGACGGACGGACACACGGACGGACGGACTGCATGGCGACTATATACGCTTTCCCGAAATTTTTCGGGGTGCATAATAACAGTATATATCCATCTAATTGGTCGTTAGGTGTTATAGTATATTATATATCGTATAGTTATAGGTATAGTTATAGGTATAGTTCCAATACCGAAAAAGGGCGATAAATCTGACGTAAATAATTATAGAGGAATTACTCTTACTAGTATTTTCTCTAAGGTATTTTCTATCATTTTAGAGAAACGTCTTAGACAATGGGCAGAATCTAATAGTCTACTATGCGATTACCAATTCCGATTTAGAAGCGGTTAAAGCACGATTGATTTTATTTTTGTCTTAAATTCTATTATTCAAACAGTGTTAAATGTTGAAAACAAGAAATTGTATTGCGCTTTTGTCGATTACAGAAAAGCTTTTGATACCGTTTATAAAAATGGATAATGGCTGAAATTGCTAAAACTCGGTACCCCTACAAAATTTGTTAATATAATAAAAGCAATGTATGTTAATGTTAAAGCTTGTGTAAAAGCTAAAGGCAAATGTAGCAAGAGCTTCGAGAGCTTGAGCGGTGTGAAGCAAGGTGAGTCTATATCGCCTCTGCTCTATATCCTTTTTATAAACGATCTATATGATAATTTGTTGAATAATAATGAGGATTACTTTACTATTGATAACATGAAAATAATTTTGTTGCTTTTTGCCGATGACGCTGTTTTATTTTCTTACACTAAATCTTGATTATAGTCAATGTTAAATTCTCTCCATCTATATTGTAATAAATGGGGTTTAGCTGTTAATATGAGTAAAACTGTAGTCATGGTTTGTCAAAAGGGTCGACCAAGTCGAGATCCTAAACTTTATTATAATGGAGAGCTCTTAGAATATGTTAAAACTTTTACATACTTAGGTGTTACGCTAACGTATAATTGCAAATTTTATAACGCACAAAAGAGATTGTCGGAACAGGGATTGAAGGCACTTTTTGCCTTGACTAAAACATTACAACAAATTTCTTTGAATATATCAGAACAATTAAAACTTTTTGATAGCCTTGTTTTACCCATACTTATGTACGGAGCTAGTATATGGGGCTACCATAAAGCAGACAAGAGCTGTCCAAAGACAGCGCGCTCGACTTTCTAAGTTGCTTAGTATAAGGGGGGTATAACTTCAAATATAGTGGAACCAGGATCATGGGCCCTGGTAGTAAGGTAGAGGGTGTGATGGTGAATAAGTATTCCAAGTTTGGGTTGAATCCCTTTGATAGTATGGAAATTATTGATGTTTGAAAAAATCTTTGTTGCAACGCCGACGCCAACGCCGACGCCCGGGTGACAGTATATAAGCTCTCATTTTCTTCGAAAAGTTGAGCTAAAATGTGGAATATGTCCATTTAAAATTCTTAAGACAACTTTAAGAAACAAACTCCTCAGGTAAGTGTTTACGGAGAGTTTGGAAGATACCTACTGTCAATACAAAGAAAAATAGTTATTGTTAAATACTGGTATCAAATACTTTGAAAACCAAAATGCTCTGATTTATAAATTTTTTAACCTAAAAGACGTAGAGCCTACATGGTAATTATACAAATTCATTCCGTATCAATTTAACGTCTCTATTGGATGATTTGGGATTATCCTATATTTACCAGAAACCTACTATTGACCAAACCGATATAAGTCTTGTTATTTCAAAAATTAAAGATAACTACATTCAAAGTTGGATTTCTGAAAAAGAGTCGAGCACTAAATTCCGTATCAATTTAATGTCTCTATTGGATAATTTGGGATTGTCCTATATTTACCAGAAACCTACTATTGACCAAACCGATATAAGTCTTGTTTTTTCAAAACTTAAAGATAACTACATTCAAAGTTGGATTTCTGAAAAAGAGTCGAGCACTAAAATTAAAGTATAAAATTTGTTTCGAAGGTGAAAAATATCTTAATAGTATCAATAACGTTAAACATAGAAATTTCTTCTCTAAATTTAGATGCTCATCACATAAGCTATTCATTGAAGAAGGTAGATACAGCAACATTCCTATAAAACATGAAAGAATTTGCAAACATTGTAATTTGAATTTGATTGAAGATGAATATCATTTTGCACTTATTTGCCCGTTATATTATGATCTAAGGAAGAATTTTTTGCCTAATTCCTATCGTACATGGCCAACCATCCATAAATTTAAGCTAATGATGACTAATGACAGAAAAGGATTTCTAATTAAATTATCAAAAATTTTATTTGAAGCCAATAAGAAACGTGTTCTCTACACTTGACTTGAGAAATGAATCATTTTATTCCAAACATACTTTTCTTTTAATGAAAACTACCCAAAACTCTTGACCATTACTTACAAATTCTATATGATTTATATGTTGATCTATTATTTTCACTATCTGTTTAATATGTTTGTGCACATCCTATATAATTATTTTGTTAAAATGTATTTGTTGTATTGCAACAATATTGTGTAATATTATGCAATTAAAATTTTGAATTGAAAAAAATATATCAAATTGGAGCAGTCTTAAATTTCGCCTTCAACATTTTAGCAAAACAACCTAATGGAAATCTCAAACTTAGACATCTAGAAGTAAAAGTAACGCTAGTACATGTATATAAGTATTTACTAATATACTAGTGTTACTTTTACTTCTAGTTTACACTGTAGCATCTACATTCATTGAACAATCAAGAAAAAACTTGGTCACGAGGTTGGTGACCATAAATCAATTTCCAGCATGTTTGGATAAACATTACAGTTATGTGCCCTTGAATTTGACAGAATCGATGTTTCCAACTTTATTTCTATACAAACAACCAAAAATGCTGACCAATTAAGACAAGACTTGGTCACAATGTATAGGACCATAAGATCTTGGATGATTCCATTTTCCAGGTAAATGGGGCTTGTAAAACTTGGGTTATATGCCATAGACATTGACAAAATTGTCATTTTCGACTTTGTTTTCACTCTAACAGTCATAAATATTTATCATTCAAAACCTGAAAGATCATGAATGCAGTTTTCAGCTGGATCAAAATCTCGTATCTTATATTATGTGACCTTGAACTTGACAACATTGTGATTTTCATGCTATTTAGGTTAAGGCTAGCGATCAAGGACCTTTATGGTTCTCTTGTTGTTAGATATTATTAGCATACAAATTCCATTACATAATGTTGTTTTCTTGCTGTTTCGTATTATTTCAACACTATTTTCCGACCAGGTAGGGCTATTTCAGCAAAGTAAAATCCAATATCTCTGTTATGTTTCTTTCAATTTCATGTATACCACTCTTCAAAGAAGAAGTGGTATATTGTTTCTGCATTCTCTATTGGTTAGTTTTCTTAGACTGTTATTCTTAAAACTACATGTTTGACACCTTTGATGGCGCAGTGGATAGCTCATTCAACTTGAAATCAGGAGAGGTGTGTCTTCAGGAAAGACACTTACTAATCACCGCCACAGTCTACCCAGCTGTCTGAAAGGGTAGCAGCGAGTTAATTTCTAGTTTCTTACTGCCTCTCTTCTCGTAGGTGGTTAAATGAGTGGCAATGAGGTAATTTCGAGTTTTCTCTTTGCCTATCACAAGAGTTGTTGTAGATGCAGATAGATAGGTACATATGCGAAAAGTCATTGTTAAGAGTTCATTTAGGCCGTGCTTCATCTGATGCTGCCTCCTGCAGCAATTTTGTACTTGTTTACTAATATGAAAAGCCAACTCAGTAATGGTGCAGTTCGTTCACGTGTTTATCCCCGTGTGAGGTTCTTTGACGTAATAGTGCTAAAATGACGTCTTGCACGAGCATCCATATGTGCATGCAGTTTATATCGACAATACCTATCCCATCACAATGGTGATTGTCAAGAATAAAATAAACCACAAAAAATTGCAGGACGATTCAAATGGGACGTGGCCCAGGAATAACATAATATCAAGGGAATAATGCTATCAGCATGCTTACTGTGGGGGTAACGGCCAAAGAGGTAGCTTAACATTTTGAAGTGAGTAAAAGTGTCATTTCTCGACTGAGAGTAAAGAACTGTCAATAAGGACACGTCCAAGACAGGCCACGCTCTAGCTGGTCGCTTAAAAAAGCCGACGTAAGGACAGTTACTAGTAACGTATTCACGACGTTATCGTTTCTCAGCAGCACAAGTATAGCCGCTTTGATCAGATACGTGACGGAGGCATGGAATTGTGCACATACCGTAGGGAACAGACTTCGTTCTTTGCGTTTACGTGTACGTCCATCTTACGTTGGAGTTCCTCTGGCTTGTGCTGACAGACAGGCAAGGCTGAGTCGGACGCGGGTAAACAGTCAACTGACAGGAATCAAGTCACTTTTGCAAATTAATCCCGTTTGAAATTTACCTTTATGGAAGCCTTATTGTGAAAGGAAGATCTTAAAACGTGTGGAAGATGCATGGGTGACGTCAATAACGTAACCGATCTCGGACGCGTTCTTCTGCTGCAATTTTTATGTAGTCCAGTATATCTTGGTTGAGGACTCATAGCAGACAATGTGGTATTGTTATAAAGGATAAAATGGACATGCAAGGTACTGATTCTGTGTGTCATATTCAGAGTGCTACCCCTACCTTGTTCGGCGTCTCGCGTCAGACTTGTCAGTTCTCAAATTCAAACCAAAATTTGAAATATTGTTGTTAAGATATTTAATATCATTGTCTATAAATTTGATTTTAATCCGAACCCAAATTATTAAGAAATAAGCTGCAATTTACGAAATTGCTAAACTTTTTTCCCTCAGTATACTTTGTAACTGGTACGAAAAAGCAAGTATTAGCTTTTGCGATACTCTCTTAAGAACAGAGCACATTCTCTCTTCATTCCATTATGATAGAATGATGCTCTGTTCCCGCGGGGTCATTTCACGTCTAATCTCGGGGCCTTCCGAGATTTCGGTATCCAATCGTTGGTTATACACAATAAAACAATTTAAAAATCTGATACAATCTTTCATTGGCTGACGCTTCAAATTACCGGCTTCAGCCAAAAATAGAAGCGACGTAATGTATACGTAATCAAACAAGATAAAACTGAATGATTTTGATTCGATAATTCAAATGTTACCGGCTTCAGCCAAAAATAGAAGCGACGTAATGTATACGTAATGATCATGCAAGATGAAACTGAATGATTTCGATTCGATAATTCAAACGATGTGCTATAATTAGATTATGACGACCAAATAGGCTGTTGGTGAATCAAAAACGACAGAGGTCATATTTGATGCTTAATCAATAGACCTCGGCTTTGGAGAGTACCTTTGCGATAGAATCGCGTTTATCAAAGCCTCTCTTACAACCCGTCGTGCGTCTTTTTCAATCGTACGTTTTAAAACTTTGCAAACTCGCACGATTTATAAAGACGCACGACGGGTTGTAAGAGCGCCTCAAAATATTGTTCGGCCAATTCTAAGAAACAATTGTATTACATGTATAGCCTACGCGTCGTTGTGATGGTCGGTTACTCTGATCAGGAGACAATTAATTCTATATTTGAAAGTATGTTTACGTGAATTTGATACATTTTAAATCAGCAATAAAGTCATAACCAGTGTAAACACATCAAATCATGGTTATAAAGTTATAAACATACCTTAACCCCCCCCCCCCCCCCCAAAAAAAAAAAAAAGACCTGGGCCCGATTTAGGCCTACTAACAAACTTACGAACATTTTTTAAAGAACAACAAATCTGATTGGCCGAATAACTACTGTCATTATTTCTCTTTCAAATCAGATGTGTTGTAACAAGGTTTTTGCAAAAATCTATGTTAGTAAAACGCGGCCCTAGTTTTGACGTCCCAAATAGAAAAGGCATGAGAAAACATTGAAACAAAAGAAGAAACTGCTGATAACCAGCAGTTTCTCCATTTGTCTCAATATTTTCTGTATCATATTTTACACAAATCTTTTCTTTAATAACATCCATTTTGTGATTTGTGGCAGTTTTTTGAAGTGGATTACCCTAGGATTTTGCTGTTTGGGAAAGGGTTAAAATGGGTAAAGTAACGCGTTAAAATGGGTAAAGTAACGCTTTAAGTCTGCAACCCTTCAATGGAATACAAAAAGACATGTAACGTGACACCTTTAGTTAACCCTTATATATTGTGAGTAAACCTCTCAAATAAAACTAGTCTGAATCCGACCGTTCTGTAAGGTACAATTGAAGATTCTGTGAACATATGACGTTTTTTTATTTTTATTTAATATTTTTTGGTGAAATTATAACAAAACTAGAAATGATTCCGTGGTATTGTATACCATACTAGAAAAAGAAATGACCAAGGTAAATCTATAAGGAAAAAGACACTACATTTCAAAACAAGTTACCCTTCTCATATTACTAGATTTATTTTGGTTGTGTTCCTTCTTGTAGACAAGGTCGTAGTTAGGGTAAGTCACGTGACATAACAAATGTCATACATTGTCATGAACAAAATTGAATTCAGGTGATCTGATTGGTCGAAAAGATCGGAAAGCCGGGACCGAATATGTTTAATTAACATTGTCGCTGTTAAGAAACTCGCAGTGCGGTCGTGGGCTTCTAACAATACGTGTCTATAACTGTGTAACAAAAAGGGGAAAAATATCTTCAGAAATTCGTAAGTTAATTTCAATTTGTAGTTGTATGCCTATATTATGCTTACAACATAAATCGTATAAACAATTTTGTCGAGTAGGCTTATTTGTCAATGCATTCTTTTATATCGTATATTATTGTTTTCTTATTTTCACTTAACTTTAACTACTTCATCAATGGCCACAAGAAATTGCATTTCATATCAACAATAAAGATATGAATCATAAAGTGTACATGTCTATGTATCACACGTTCGCACAATGTATCAGAAACAATTCGTTCAACTAACATTAAAGTGACATTTCAGAATTTTATGTCATAAAATTTACTTTTATTTTTATCTGAAAAAGCATATTTCTAAATGAAAATTCTGAAAATTTCGAGCCAAAGTATTGCGCCGTTTACGAGAAATTTATATTTTTGTTTTAAAATTGAACACACTGTTTTGGACAACGGTTCGGATTTATATGCAATTTATCGATTATGTCTCAATTTTAAATGCGTGTTTCTCGCTTATTGGCAACAACTTAAAAAAACTAATAGTATTTATACTCATTAGAATAACCAATCTTGGCAACAAGACATACTTTAAAAAAATGAAATTGGAATGAAATGTCCCTTTAATGTATTCACTCCATCATTAGATAACAATCCCTTCGTGCAGCTTCAGGCGTCATCCATGGCAACGGAAGTTGATGTTGTTATACCCTCGTTATATTCCGAGTGTAATTTGTGGCAAATGAAATTGACGAGGGATGACACGGAAATTAAAAGAAGTGTTTGACATCTTATTATCGTTGGAATATCTTAAAGGTTGGATAATAAATGGTCACCGATATTCTAAAAGTTTTCGAAGCATGGTAGCCGTTCTTTTCTCTCGCCATTCAAGAATCTTCAAAAGCACTAAAGAGCCAGAGGCGAAGTGTGAAAAGTGCCAATAATTCCTAAAGTGAGTTACATTTCAATTCCAAATACAAGCATAAGCATTTTGAACGGTTTAGTATTTTGAATAATGCATACATATGGAAATATTTGACAACATATTTTAAAAAATTACCTCCCTTGCATATGAATATAGAGCAAAAAATATTTTGTAGATTATTTTCTTCTTGAAGCATAATCTTGAAATCTGGTACGGCTAATCAACTTATGTGAAGTGTATTTACAAATGTGTAAAATTTGATTCATTCCGTACGGCTAGAAAGTGCTGTTTTTTTCAGGGTCTGTAACCTAAATACGAGGACAGTTTATCACTTTTTAATTTCCATATTTAGCACCCTTTAAATTTTTGTACCCATGCATGATGTCGATGTCATTTTATGGCGACTGGAGCACCTAATCACAGATCCCCATTGTTCTTTGACAATCACTACTACAACAGTATTTAAGTTCACGCATTAATATTGCTCTCGACTTTCTCCAACCTCCACGATATGCGCATCTTCTCCTTATTGTCACTATCCTTTTAACGAGAAATTAGAGTTGAATTTTAACCCTTTCCCAAAACAAGACCTGCCTTTGACGTCCCCAATAGTACAGACTTGAGAAAACATTGAGGCAAAAGAAGAAACTGCTGATAACCAGCAGTTTCCCCTTTTGTCCCAATATTTTCTGTGCTATATTGTGCATATTGTACATAAATTCCTCCTTTTTTAACATTAATTTTGTCATCTTCAGCAGCTTTCAAATTGGAATACCCTTGAATATGACCGTTTGGGAAAATGATAACGCATCGAAACTCATTGATATATCTTAAAAGGAGATTAATTTCTTGGAATTGTCATTTGGGGATTAGGTGATAACGTTTCTGAAAAAAAATACTGAATCAAACGTGCCAATATTTATTATTAGAGCAGCGGGTACATGAGATTTGAGTTCCAGATGAGAACGGGTAAAGGCTTTTTAAAAACGCTATATTTCATTAAAGGGATAATAGCTGTGAAAAAGGAAGAAATACCACAAAAAAATATTTTTTGTGTTATCGAGGTCTAATCATCTGATATTATGAAAGAAGTCTTTTCCGCCTGTAACAGAAATGTGTATTTGCGTATTTTCCCCCTTTAACAATGTATGTCAGTAGGTAATGTTTACAATTTCAAGTGCGAGTCGGAATTATCCGAGTTCTGAACGGTAAAATACGAAAATCAACGGAATTTATTTTCAAATCGTGTGCACGCATTGAAATGACGTCAGAGAATATAATATTGCAAAATGTGACCTGTCTCGGTAAAAGGGATCTTCTGGTAATTGTTAAAGTACCAGTCCTTGTCAATCTATGAAGACTGCAAAGACTACCCAGGATCGGAACTTTTTACTCTAAGTTAGTTTTCTGAATCAAGATTGTTCTTCCTATCTACCTATAATATATTAAATATCCGATTTCAAAATTCGAATGAGGTTGGTGTCCGATAGATGTTATCTCAAAATTCAGTTTTCAACTAACTTCATAGAAGCACGCCTTTAGCGTGACGGGACACGTTAATACGGATGAGCACTGACTCTTTCCCAAACATGACCTTGTTTGAATGCCCTTACTAAAAAGAGTTCAAAAAGCATTCGTGCAATCTGAGGAAACGCTGATAACCAACATTTCCCCCTATTGCCTAGATATTTCACCAGCAGTATTTTACTAAACCCTATGTTTATATACTCATTTTGTCGTCTACAAAACATTCAATATTCCAATTTATGAAAAGTTAAAATTATTGCCGCATGGGAAAGGGTTAAGTACAACAATTTACTACAATTTGAGGTTAACCCTTTCCCATACAAAACCTGATTCGTACGTCCCTATTTGCTAAAGCTGAGGAACCACCGTGACAAAAGAAAGGAATGCTTATTATTAGCAGTTTCTCCTTTTGCCTTTATATTGTCTAAGCTATTTCTTAAATATTTTACATTTTCAATGCCATTTATTTTGCAGTTTGGATCCGATTTCAATTGGAAATAGAAACAGTTATTTTTTTGTCGTTTTGGGAAAGGGTTTAACATTATTCATAAGAAAGCACGCACTGGAATCCCGTGGAAATCGAAATGTTTCAAATTTGTGACCCGTCATGTTAAAAGGGACCGTATGGGAAGCGTGGAAAGTATCGACCTTGGTCAGTCTGATCTGACTGCGCAGACTGACTAGGATCGGAACTTTTGATTCAAAGGTTATTTTCTGAATCTAGAATGGTTTATACATCTAACCTTATTTACATTTTCCAGAAGCAAAAAATGATTGACATCTGTTGAGTCTGGTTCATTTCGCGAAATTTGATTTTATAGACTTCCTATTAGGCCCTTTTCTGCGTGACGGGCAACATTCATGAAATAACGGGAACTCATTTAAATTTGTGACGCACACTTTCCTGTGTATCACATGATCAACCGACTGTATACGGATGTTCACGGCTGTGACAAGTACCCGTTATGCTATATTTAGCCACGAATGTAAACATATTTTGAGCGCCGTGGAAATGTGAAAATACCAACATTTATACGCTTGTTGTGGGTAAACCGCGCATGGTTACTCGCTTGAAATACGGTCTTTCTGCATCTTTTTGTTCATACTATAAAAAGGAAAACCTTTTTTGAGGCAAATAGACAGTTTTTTCACAGCTATTATCCCTTTAACAAATTTATAGTTTATCAAAACCTAGGTTGTGGATACTCATTGAAATCGTCTCCTCGAAAAGATGTAAATATGTACCCACAACATAGGGGTTGAATTTAGAATTACAAAATCGTTTAGGTTTGGGTAAATTTAGCCCTGTTGCATATAGGAAACTAGCACGACAGTTTCAGCTCGCACATTTGAATGTATACTCACCGTCATAAAAAAGTAGCCACTTCTCAAATAGCCCTAATTTGCACAGCTCTTTGTGTCTTTTTGCTTTTATACATTCATACGCATTGCCAATGATTCATTTTTAGACCTCAATGGTTGAATGCTTTCAACATGACAGGAAAAATCTTTAGTTGCCATACAGGTTCAAAACGGTGTTTTAGGACACAAAGTTCAATTTTGTTCACCTACAGCTGTCAATTTCTGCATAAGTTGGAGCTGTTAAAACACAAACAAAAGTCCCATTTCAGTTTTACAGGCAATCAATCTGTTGAAATGATACAGGTCTATGAAAGTTTAGCACTACCAGTGTAGCATGTCTCAATATCAAATGTTTGATACTAACCGGAAATGGTTGGTGGGTAAAGTGAAGGAAACATTTTCTTAATTTGGAGCTTGCTAATGACCAAATAGAAACACAATTTCTATGAATAGAGCATTTGAGAGGAAATTGAAGGTTGGTTGGGCTAACACCGGAAAACCACCATTTTGCAAGAGTCTTGGGTGTGATGAAAATCGCTTATTAGACACTAAGCGTATCGAATAAAAATAGTATCATAAACAAATATCCTTATTCAATTTTACCCTTTTTCTAGCCCTATATATGGCCGCGAATTTCATTCGTATTTACTGTATCAGTTACGGATTTCCTTGAACTGCCACCAAGCTACCATAGCTAATATGGTAATTTGACGGTTTTCCATACTTTTACGAAAGCGTTTTCACTTGCCATGTTTTGTATTTATTTCGATATGTTTATGAATATTCCTTAAATTGCCGACCATTTACATTAGACAAGTGGCTACTTTCTTATGACGGGAAGTATATCTATTGAAAAGTGGCAAATGCTTTCTTAACTAACTGTATCCGAAGGGCCTTTTATCGACTAATTTAAAGTGCATCGATGCATGCTACATGCAAAGGGATTCTGGTAACGGTCAATGACAAAGCTTTGCCTTTCAGAAATATTTTGACTTATTTGAGCTAAAATTGGTACCTTCAGTTAAAACAGTTTTTATGTTTAAACATTTCAAAGTCATGAATAACTTTCTATGTCGATCCAGAAACTCAATTTTGACCCCGTTCTTAACCCCTTTATAATGGAACTCTGTTTATGTCTGACCGTCTTCTTCGAAGGAGAGAATGTCTATTTATAATTTTGGACGCCTTAAAACAAACGGACAAACGGACGAACGATAGACATCGATCGATCACAAAAGCACACTTCTGTCATATTTTATGAGATTTTTCCTTGGTTTTGAAAGAGGGAAGCACCCTTTTTTTATGCCAAAGCAAATGTAATTTCCAGATTCTCCAAAAGCACTGTAATTTACATTCCACCATCACAGATACATGTCATGTAAATTACACAAATATTAGACTTTGGCGTAAGGAGATGATATCTTAGCTTTTTTCCCCCTTTTTCTTGTTGCCCTCGAACCCACTCTTTCAACGATTTCGACGTTTTTCTTTAATGCTTTTCGGTGGATTATCGAGAAATAACGGTAGATTATCATTTGATAAACTCACCGCCTTTCCAGTGAAATTATTAAAAACTTGTTCCCCGCTTTCGTTCATTTTACAATTTCCGCATTTTGTCTAATTTTTGCATTAAAGAAATAGAATAATCGTTTGTTTTTCGAGTAAGATCGATTTATATTTCATTGAGTGAACAACAAAAGCTACATTTTCACTCGTGGCTTCGTCACTCGTGAAAATAAAGCTTTTGTTGTTCACTCAATGAAATATAATTGATCTTACAATTTAGTCCCAGCCGAAAATGACAGTGACGTAGGCTGATGTTTACTGCTACAAAACCAATCAATTCGTCTGATTTGCACCGTTACAAATCGAACAGAGTTGATTGGTATATATTTATCTTTATTATAGTCTCATTCATGTACATCATTTACAGACAATAATACAAGCATTAAAAAGTACATGACCATTCATATATAGAATTATAAGAGACTTTCATGATTTTAAAACAATACTAAACATAAAAATCACTTTCTACATATATAAAAAGACAGGATAAGAACCAGTTGCTAATGGAGCAGTTATTTCTAAATCTAGTTTTAATAAACGGAGCAGATTAGTTTCTGTTATTTTGAAGTGTCTTTTTCTAAAATAAGGGGAAATTTGTGATTTGTTTGAATACTATGAAAAAGACAATTAACTCTTTCATGGTGTACAAATTAGCACCTGGTTCTTGGTTATTATGCGTTAATATATATATTACATGTGTACTTGTTAAAAATAAAAGTTATTTACACATAAGCAAAGATCTTTTATTTAAAATTGAAAAGCAGGTTTTGGCTGTTATTCGTATCAATTTATGGTTGGTAAAAAGTATTTTAATTTTCTCTGTATCGTTCATATTTTTGAAATTATGATATTCAAAAGATGCTTTATTGTAAAGATCATGACGGAATTCTTCATGATTTTTACAATGAAACAAAACATGGCATTCATCTTCTAAAAAGTTACAAAACGGACACTTCCGGTCCACCAACTCAAGATTTTCATATCTTCCGGTTTCTATTCTTAAAGGAGCCACACCACATCTAAATTTACTCATAGCTGAACGATGTTTAAAAGGTAAAATAACTCTACAATATTCTTCAGTTTCGAAATCAGTTTTAAAAAGTGCATAAGTTCTTAATTTGTTTCTACCAACATTATTTCTTCCAGTTTGTCTTGTAAGAGATAAGTTCCATTCTGAAATAAAATTTTGTGTTAACTTTTCTTTCAATTGATCATACATCCTTGTTTTGTTGTGAGCAATACCTATTGACTGAAATTCAATACAATTCAAATCTAAAACAAGTTTCTTTACAGCATAAAACCAATTTCTACATCTTTGACTAGCCATACCTTGTGCCCATAGGGCAATGCGCTTATTTATACGGGTATAAGGGAGACTGGAAAAACGACACCATAGATTGCTAACTGCTTTCCATTGTCGGACATTAGGTGGCAACCAGCCCATTTCACCAGCTACCGCTGCATTAGGTGTGTACTTGCCTACTCCGAGAAAAAAGCGCATTGCCCTATTCTGCACTGCATTTATACAAGAAAAGGATTTAACACCCCAAATTGCTGAGCCATATTCTATAACCGGCCAGACCAGAGAATCATAAAGCTTTGTAAAAACATCGTAGGTGAAGACGCCTATGACTTTGCATTTTGCAATCAAAAGGCCAAGAGCACGATTAGCTTTCAAAGATACTGCTTTTGCTGTAACATTGTAATCCAAATGCTCATGTAAAACAAGACCTAAATAGGTATACCTATCAACACATTTCAACACAGAATTACCACAATGAAATACAACTTCTGTTCTGGCTTTGCAATTAGGTCTAAAATGGACAATATTGCTTTTAATTGGATTTATTGACATATTGTTAGACAAACACCATATATTAAGCTGATCTAGTAAAATTTGTAAATCTTCCGGTTTGTCCGCTAGTAAAACAATATCATCGGCGTATAAAAGTATACAAACATTATAATTGTCTATTTCTATCCCACAACTGAAAGATTTGAGATAAACAGCTAGGTCATTAATAAACAAATTAAAAAGCAAGGGAGACAATCCACAACCCTGTCTTAAACCGCGTTTTACCTCAAACCAATCAGTGCATAGACCATTTACACGTACACAGGAAGAAATCGACGAATAAAGAGACTTAATTGCGTAATACATTTTTCCTGAAACACCAATGTTAGCCAATTTGTTCCATAAGTTATCTCTATCAATAAAATCATACGCTTTCTTAAAATCGATAAAAGCACAATATGTTGATTTTTTAACCTTTTTTCTTGATTCTATTATATTTGTTAAAGAAGACAAATGGTCAATAGTATTACGATTTTTTCTAAAACCATTCTTTTCATCAACAATCTTAGAATTATCCTCAGCCCATTTTGATAATCTATTGTTTAAAATACTACAGTATAACTTATACATAGAATTAGACAAAGAAATCCCCCTATATGAAAGAGGATTTCTAGGATCATCTACAGATGACTTTGGAATAGGATTAATAATGCATTTTCCCCACATTGATGGTATTGTGCTTTTTTCAAAACAGACATTAAACAATGAATGTAAAAATAAGACAGACGTATCATTTTTTAAAACTTCTACAGGGATACCATCGACACCACTAGCTTTGCCAGTTTTAGTTTGATCTATGGCTGTTTTTATTTCTAGTACAGTAATATTTTGATTAAATAAGGGTTCGTTAAAATTATTTATGTCATTTTGAACAATGTTTTCACGAGTATCCATGTCGTGGTTACTATTAAAAAGTTGCTCAAAATCATTTTTCCAGCGTTTAAGAACATCACAGACGTTTGATGAAATTGATCCATCTTCTAATATTGTCTCAAATGGAATAACATTATTCTTTTTGCTACCAATACCTATTCTACCAATAGATTTCCAAAAATCAGCTTTCCCAGTATTACACTCCTCTAAAATACCTCGCTGTAGATCATACCAATATAAACGTTTGTATTTTTGGACTTGTTTATCAAAATTCTTTCGAACTCTGATAAAAGTAGTTTAAAAGTAGTAAACATTAGCCCACGTCACTGTCGTTTTCGGCCGGTACTATTGTACACTGAAACAAACGATTATCCTCTATGTAAAAACGTTTAATATAAGGGCGTCTTTCTCTTCGACGATCATTTCATGAAGAAAAATGTACATTTTCTTTAAGCATATAATATTCTTATTATAAAGAAATGACGAAAAAAATCCTTCTAGACTTTATAGACACCATACCGAAAGTTATAAATATTTCAAAAACATTTAATATAATGAAATATCTTCTCTAGAAATAATTATTAGATAATTAGATTATTAGATTAGATCATGATAAACGAACACAGACAAATGACAAAAGTATCAGTTAAGAAAAGGGAGATTTCTTTGATATTTTACAATTTGTCATATTTATTAGGGAGGGCTTAGATCTACTACCAAAACTATATATTTAAAAGGAATAAAATGAAAAAAATGTTAATTCCTATATCAGTTAAAGTCAGATGAAAGATCTAATGCTTGAGACGATACGTTAGCCCTAACTGAATCTGATTAAAATCCGATTTAAACTTTCCAATAACATCTGAGACACACCCGTTATGGATTATTTATCTTCTGTGACCTCTGTAAATCCCCAAATCGGTCATCCTTTTCCCAAAACGGCAAAATTCTAGGGTGGTTGAAATAGAAAGCTTCTTCCCAGCAAACATGCTTATATGGGTCCCATATGGGCTGTGTATCGGTAAGCCCATATGGGTATGCCCATATAGGACCTATGTAGGAAGGCCCATGTGGGTTTGACAATAAGGGTCCAAGTTACAATAAGTGCTTGCACCTATTCAAGTACAACAGAATAATTATGTATACATGTGCATATCTAAAATATCGTATAGAATTATAAGTTTGCAATTTGAATGACGATCTTATTTATAGGTATAGACCTATCCATCAATTAATGACCATCAAAGCAATACAAATTGAAAGAAATACAACAACATTAGATTCAGTAAGACAAATAAGACAACATCAATAAGACATATCTAATCCTTTCTCGATCAAAACCTGGTTTTGACTTATCTAATATAAAGGTTAATTGCAAAAAAACATAGAGCTATTAGCAAAAGTCGATAATCGGCATTTTCTTCTTTTGCCTAAGTTTTTTCTGCGCTATATTGTACAGAAGTGCATGCTTTGCCAATATCATTTTTTAACCATTGACATGGCCTGTTGGATCATCCGAATATTTTGTCGTTTTAACGAAGTTGAAACTGTATTTCAGATTGTTCAAATTATTAACCTAATCTTATCAATTAGTGTGCCTACATGTAGTTTTATTTATATTAAAGGGAAATAATTTAAAATCTTGAAAATAAATCATGTTTTCACAAAGCTTTTATGTAAAGAAAGCATTTGGCTTAATAATCGTGTATGATTCTTATTTTTATTGGTTTGTTTGTGTAGATATTTTCAAAAAAGGATAGAAATAAATCTAGACATATAAATATAGCAAAAACATAAAGATAGATATAGAAAACATCGAAATTATAATATCATAATAGATCAAACATCTAGGGACCAATTCTTAAAGAGTTGTCCGAAGGTCGTCAGACAATCCTGGCAAGACCAAAATCCTCAATGACGGGGAATAGTGACCCTTTCTGAGCGTAAAGCTCTGGAAGGTTTTGATCTTCAATCAACTCTTAAGGACAGATCCTCCATTTATTACCTACGGTAAGATTTTTTTGGATTTTTTCTGTACTGATATTTAAATATATGAGAAGTAAAAAAAACGACTTAAAAACTATAGGTCACCAAGCGAATTAAAAAGTTATTGAATTTCAAGGGAGACTACTCTTGTCTAAAATTGCAAAAATGAGGTATCACTTAAATACCCACAAAAAGGTGTTCGAAATGACTAGGATTACTTAAATCAGTCTTTATTGTGTTCAATTTGTTTTATTCTGTCTAAATGTGTATCAAGTTGGGAAAATTAAGTGATGATTTTGAAATTCTAAGTAAAACATCCTTTTAAAAGTAGCTGAAATTGCTCTTTTTTCGCAATGTTTCTGAAAATAAAAAAAATATTTCAGCAGTAAGATTTTTTTTCTCTTTTTGGTACAGACATAGTACTTGGTCATACCTACAAAAACAAAAAAGAAAAATATACCAAACCAAGCGTTTTTCTTAGTTATAAGTAAAATTTGGTTTACTTTTTGCAGCTCTGTCCGAATTTGTTACATTACTTTTATCCATTTTCTTCCTTATTACCAGCTTTAGATAATAAAAAGTGTCATCTTTTGTGTCAATCTGAAGCGGACTAGCTCATAAAGACACCACTTTGCTTTTGTCGCTCCGTTTCCTATCGCTAACGTCACATGTTGAACGCGTAACAGAAAGCGAAATGTACCATCCGAGTACTATTACACTTTAATTGACCAAACAGAGAAAATTGAAATAGTCGAAAAGGGTCTCGTCATTTGTCAACCAAACATTAACTTAATGCAAAAATACATTTGCTGAAAAGGCCAATTACTGAAACAGCTTTATTTCGTTAATTAGGATATGCGCAGTAAGTTGCGCAGTAACAACTGGAGGATCTGTCCTTAAGGGGGGAATGCTCCAGTTTCCGAATTTTTTTCCCAATATTAGAATTTATTTATATTTTGCATGTTGAAATTACATGTTATTACCAATTGAAAAATAAAATAAAAATGGATGGTCAGCGATCTTGTTTGAATTTTATAGGCATTCGCATCACATACCCCTACATCGAAAAAAAAAATGCACAACTTCTTTCACCTGTCCAAGGCCACTAAAATGCTAATAAAATGCTGTATATTCATCGTTTAGTCCCGAAAACGGATTTAAAGCAACGTCTTACATTATTAAGAACAGAAAACCCAAAATATGTGCTATTATAAACGCGTAAATGTATAAAACAGCATGCTCACGTGTTCGGTTAGATCAACGAAACTGGAGTGTTTTATGTCAAAATTTGCATATTTTTGGAAATATTTCAAGTTCTAATAGAATTTGATAAAACTCCCTCATTGTAATCGGCGCCGAATTAATAGCAGAAAGTTGTTCTCAGCGCCAAATAAATTTTGGCATTTCACAAATTTATCATTTTATTATTTTAAACTGTACAAGTCGTTCTATTATCTCAAATAACATTATTTTTCTATATTTGAGTCTGATAAATTGGATAAAGGGAATAGAATAACAAAAATAAAATATTAACTTGCATAGTATTCGGATAACCAATTTCGGATATGTTTGAAAGGTGACTTTGATGCTTGGCTAGATGCGATTTCTTCCTCCTTACTTCCTAAAATTTCATCGGAATCAAAGCCACAGTTTAGTCCTTCACTTATCCTGCCATTAAACACAATATCGATGACTCCTTGGCAGATATATGACCGCTATCCTTGAGAGGAAGTCATACATTTCAGCCGAGATCGTTCACAAAGTATCTGGTTTTCAAACAGCTTTAATATTCGTAAAATTTCATTAATTTTGTCTATTATTTCTCTAGTTCGCTCTTGACAGCTTTTGTTTGATTTCTAAACAAAGAAACGGTGTCACTGTAATATTTGCATAGGCATGATAACAATGTTTTGGACCCCCCTTTAAAAGTCGCATTTTTGCGACTTCGGCGCTGAGCCAGGTGGTCGCATTTTTGCGACCTCGGCGCCGAAAGGGTTAAATTAAGCAACATATCCTGATAATAATTCAAAAAGAAAATGTATAGGTCAGCGCACTTATTAGTGAATTACAGCAATTTTTATTAGCTACACATGAATAAAATGACGCAAAACAGTGGTAACTGCAGGCACACTTACGACTGTCTTGCTCTAAATAATCGATTTACATCTTGAGGAAATCAGTTTCGCATAATAAATACACTTTTACCGTCGAAAATGGTAATTTGTAATGCGGTGTGATATTATTGAAATTATGGTAGAGAAACATATTGGTACGAAACATTTAATTTATAACAGTAATGACCGAGTGTTCAGAAAAACTGGTGCATTCCCCCTTAATGAAAGCCAATGGAAATGAGCTAGATCAGGTCTATCCATATGGTTCTGCCCATCAGGGACCCATATGGGTCCCATATTGCATGTATATGGGCTGTCCAGATAGGACCCATATGGGCTCCGGTTGCACATCATATATGGGTCCCATATGGGTTGCCCTTATGGGACCCATAAAGGTGCCCATTTGGGACCCATTTGGGACCCATAATGATTGCTAGCTGGGTTCGGGTGACAAAATTGATCTACAAAGAAAGAATTTGTGTAAAATGTAGCATTGGAAATATTGAGACAAAATGAGTTAATACTGATTATCAGAATTTTTAGTCCCTCACCGGTTACCGGTTTGGGGATTATAGGTTTGCTCGATTCCGTCCGTCTGTCCGTCCGTATGTCTGTCTGTCCGTCCGTCCGTCTGTCTGTCCGTCACACTTTTGTCCGGGCTATATCTCCTGAACCATATGTGCTAGCAACTTCAAAGTTGGTACACTTATAGATCTCATTAAGAAAAAGTGTCATGTTTAAGAACCCTTACTCTGCCATGCCCACTTTTTGAGTTATTGCCCTTTGTTGTTTTTACCCTTACATTCTTGTCCGGAACATATCTCCTAAATTATGTGTGCTAGCAACTTCAAACTTTGTACACTAATAGATCTCATTGAGGGCAAGTGTCAAGTTTAAGATCCATAACTCTGCCATGCCTACTTTTAGAGTTATTGCCCTTTGTTGTTTTTAGACTTATATTCTTGTCCGGAACATATCTACTAAATTATAGAGCTAGCAACTTCAAAATTGGTACAATTATAGATCTCATTGAGAAAAAGTGCCATGTTTAAAAACCATAACCCTGCCAAGCCCACTTTTTTTAGTTATTGCCCTTTGTTGTTTTTACCCTTACATTCTTGTCCGGAACATATCTCCTAAATTATGTGTACTAGCTTCTTCAAACTTTGTACACTAATAGATCTCATTAAGGACAAATGTCATGTTTAAGAACCATTATTCTGCCATGCCCACTTTTTGAGTTATTGCCCTTTGTTGTTTTAGCCTTACATTTTTGTCCGGAATATATCTCCTAAACCATAAGTGCTAGCAATTTCAAACTTTGTACACTGATAGATCTCATCGAGGACAAGTGTCATGTACAAGAACTGTTACTCTGCCACGCCCATCTTTTGAGTTATTGTCCTTTGTTGTTTCTATCCTTACATTTTTGTCCGGAACATATCTCCTAAACCATAAGCCCTAGCAACTTCAAACTTTGTACACTTATCTATAGATCTCATTGAGGACAAGTGTCATGTGCGAGAACTGTTGCTCTGTCAATCCACTTTTTGAGTTATTGCCCTTTGTTGTTTTTACCCTTACATTTTTGTCCGAAACATATCTTCTAAACCCATCAGTGCTGGCAACTTCAAACTTTGTACACTTATAGATATCCTGATGATAAGTGTCGTGTATCAGAAATGTTACTCTGCCCTGTCCATTTTTGAGTTATTGCCCTTTGTTGTTTCTATCCTTACATTTTTGTCCGGAACTTACCTCCTAAACCATAAGCCCTAGCAACTTCAAACTTTGTACACTGGTAGATCTCATTGAGCAGAAGTGTAATGCACAATATTTGTTACTCTGCCACATCCACTGTTTGAGTTATTGTCCGTTGTTGTTTTTACCTTACATTTTTGTCCGGACTATATCTCCTGAGCCATCAGTGCTAGCAACTTCAAACTTGGTACACTTATAGATCTCATTGAGGACAAGTGTCATGTACAAAAATCCCTAGACTGGGTTCCAGACTGATCATTTTTCCCTCCTTTACTTTCTCCGGTCCAAATATCAACACGATCAAAAACGGATGCCGCGATATCTAACGGGTATTGATTTTTTATGCGCTATCTTATTGACCAAATTGTATATTGACGACTGAACCCAGGCTAAAAAATCCCGTCCACGTTTACAGTTATTTCCCTTGGTTGTTCTTACCATTATATTTTTGTTTGGGACATTTGTCCAAAACCTAATCTGCTAGCAACTTCAAATTTTGTATACAGTTATAGATCTAGATCTAGAAAGTAGGAGATATATTATAAGGAAGGATTTTTTGTTATCCGGTGGGGGACTCCTATATTGCATCGCAATACGACATGCACTTGTTTTCTTCTGACACAACGTTTTCCCAAAAAGTTTCTAAAAGGGACAACAAAACAAGGCCTTGTTAGGGAAAGGCTTATATTTACTCTACGCAATCCAATATCTTATCAAATATTAGGGTTGTCCATGACAAAGATGTACTGAAATGTGTTGTCCGCGTGGCTTTAATCACGATTTTAATCGATTTCTCTTTTTCCGAACCTAAATGTACATTTGATTGTGCGAATAAAGGTCTCAGAAGATGACCCCTAACGGGTGGGTCTCAGGTGTTACTGAAAAGGTAACATCGGGTTTTAATCAGATTGGCCCTAACTCTATTATCGACATCTATGATTTGGCAGATAGATCTATATTTCTTGACGTTCTATCAACACGATTAAAGGATTTTATTCCATTAAAATATAACATTGACTATCATACATCGTATGATAAATCATATCTTAAACCATGGGGCCACATAAGGTATAAACCTGGTAGGAAAGTTCTTTGTATCAATGTTTACGTACTATGTTGATAATGAATTGATATTACTTTAGTAAAGTTTTGACTTTGGCTTCCGTGAAATGAAAAGGGTTAGATCCCCGCAATCAAAATGAATTTTACCATATGACAAAAAATTTGACTCTTCTAACTTCAAAGATCTAGATCTAGATCTACTGACGACACTTTCCAGTGAATGTAATTTTACATATCTCGTCCGTCTGGGTAGTTCTAAAACATTGTGGGAAATGAAGAAATTGCTTGTCACAAGACGTTTCTTCATTTTCCACAATATTTTCCATGACTTTCTTGTTTTGAGGCGTCAAAATGCGTAAAACGGACCCGACAACACGCTTCGGTTTCAACATAACAAAATTACTGGATACGCCCATAAATTGTTCTCTGTAATATTTTAAGAATTTGCGCAGTCTGGTTATGGGTTAAACTGTTCGGGTTCAAATGCACTGTACATGTACTCGAAGAATTGTGACGTCATACGTGACGTAATTTTTCAACAATAACACGAGCGCGTTAACTCTGGTTTGTTTATCGATTGAAGTCTCGAGTGGTTGTATACATGTACATGCATGCCTAGTAGTGACTGTGGTAACTTTAATTTTCTTTTGAACAACGAATGTTTGTCTCGAATTTTCTAGATTTAGACTAGACTAGGTCTTTATTTCTAGGTCTAGATCTACATGTTTATATTAATGTGATATCATTATATGATTTAGATCTATATCGAGATCTAGATCTATTTAGAGCAAACAAGAACACAAAATGCAGAAATCTAGAGTTTAGATCTAGAGATCTAGATCACCTTTATAGAAATATATTAAATCTAAATTCTATCTAGATCTATCCTAATCTAGATCTAGTTTAGATCTAGATCTATTAAATCTACAGACCGACGATCATCAGTTATTTCTTCTTTTCTTTCGATGTTTTCCAAACTAGATCTAGATCTATATCTAGAAACTATGGGCTTCAAAACCGGGTCTTGTTTTGGGATGGGTAAATTTAGATCTGCAACTTTCCATACAATGTTTTACGTTTGTTTTCTTGCATTTCAGATAAAGATTTAGATCTACATCAATCAGAGAGGATTAAAAGAGTTAAAGGAATCTTAACAATTGAACGCTCACAAATTGAGGTAAGTAGATCTATACATGCATGTATTTGTTTGTTTTTTGTCAAGTGGAAATAGATCTAGGCCCTACATCTAAATCTAGATCTAGAGCATCAGATTTACTGAATACCAATCACTTTTGATAATGACGTGATAGAATTTAGAAAACAGAAAACGAGTTAACCCTTTCCCAAACGACAAAATTTTAGGTTGATCCGCTTCAAAAACTCCCACAAATGACAAAATGGATGTTATAAAAGATATGATTTGGGTAAAATATGGTACAAACAATATTGAGACAAAAGGAGAAACTGCTGGTTATCAGCAGTTTCTTCTTTTGTTTCTATGTAATTTGTTTTCCCAAGTCTTTTCTATTAGGGACGTTAAAACAACGTCTTGTTTGGGAAAGGGTTAAACCTGTTAACTTAGTACAATCGGACATAGATCTATATGGATGTTTTTGTTGTTTGTTTTCATGTCGGAAGGCCGGGAAGCCAGAAGGCTAATTTCACTGAGTGTATGAATGTGCGATACTATTATAACATTTTTAGATCTATCTAGAGATATAGATTTTTATTTCTTTCTGTTTATATTTTTCAGCAAAGAGGAAGAAAGACTTCACTCATCAGTACAAAGATTTGGTGTTTTCATTTGTAAGTGTAGGTTTTCTTATTTCTATGGTCATAAATAAGACGTGCATAAAATGTAACTTGTTTGAATCAACCGTTATGTCAAAGCCAAAATATCGTAACTAATACTGTATTTCTTAGATGACCGATTAAGGAAGTAAAAGCAATGAAAAATGTCTTATAGAACAATATAGATTTGGATCGGACTTTGTATATGCAGTGGCTGATCTAGATCCGTTATGTTCTCAAATGCCTGAAAGTATTTTTTCCAGATGCCGTGACCTTAATAAGATTCTATAGATCTATATTTTTACTTGATATAGCTGCATTTTCTCCATTTTCCATTTTTCTATGTGATTCCCAGTCTAAATCTACCTCATTTCCTCCTATCTTTCTTCCTATTGCTAACATTGTTGTTTTCGTTTGTAGATATTGCTGTAAGATGGCCGAGTCTAAGCCAGGGCGACTTTCCAAACTGTTCAACATGCTGAGAGGGAAGAGAGAACCGACAAAATTAAGAATGAACGACGTCCCTGTTGATCTCTCACAAACAAAAACAGATTCTCCCAAACAAATACATGGATGTGATATTTGTATGGCAGAATCTGTTTTTACACTAAGTTTATATCTGTGTTATTTATGTGGAGTCTATATGTGTGAGAAATGCTCACAAATGCACGATAAAACGCATCAACTTGTAAAAAGAAAACATGAGGAAAGTGAGAGATCGGAAAAGGCATTTAATTTAGTTTTTGGAATTAGAGGAGAAAGTAAGGTAGAAAGAGGAGCAGATTTAGATGGCGAGTGTGATGAAGTGATTGGACACGTAAATGTGAAACATGAGTCGGATAAAGATGATTGTTGGATATCTGGATTATCTGGATTGGAAAACAAAAGGTGGGTGGCTGTGGATTATCATAATTCTTGTATTAAAATGTTCTGTTCTGTATCAAACACGTTGCTACGATACATAAAGTTGGGGTCAAGACCTTGGGATGTTACAGAAATAAAAGTTGTACAAAAATCTACTGATCCGGACTCAGCGTCCGGCAGTAAAACTGATATTTCTGGAGCAGCCCGAGATGAGCCGGATAAACTCTGTTTGTTGGCTGTAACTTTTCCGTGGATAAAACAAATATGGTTTATAGACGTGAATAAAACTCCTGCAGTCAAAACAAAAACAATAAAAATGGACAAAGAATGTCGGTCAATAGATTTTAGTGAAGACAAGATTTTTACCTGCTGTAGAGAATATGTCGAGTCTGAACCTCTTTATTCTATCGACATTTTGTCTACAGAGGGGGAGCAGCTTAAAGTTGTGCAGATTCCTGGTTTATCTGATCCGTATAGTATTCCTGACATCGCAGTTTATAAAGGACGAGTCTATTTGTCTGATTTCTATAACAACAAAGTATTGTGTATAAATGTGGAGAACGGGAAAACCATTTCTGAACTCACACTAGAAGGGTTGTGGCCGTTAGGGATCAGCGTGGACCCCAATAGCGGTGTGGTATATGTGTGTGGGTACAACAAATTGTATAAACTGTCTCCAGACTTACGTGAATATGAACCATTAAGTCTGAATACAGTTTATACACGGAGACCATACATGTCGTGTTTTATAAACAACAAATTATATTTTAGTCATGACTGGCTGTCATCTCTATGTAACGTTGTTACTGTGGTCCATGTACTGACATAAACATCCAACCCCACCCTTCTAGTGTACACACATACAAACATACAAACTACTTTATCTTGACTGTACATCACGTGATGCTCTGTGGTTACCATGGTTACGGTGATCTGTTGTCATGGCAACGGTAGAATATACTAGAATTTGGAATTCGTTTTCCCGTCACTATTTTTTCACAATACTTTATCTCGTTTTCTCCGTCTCTTGTCTTCACTGATGTAAAAATCTTGTTTTCGCTTTTTAGTTAATTTTTTATAGAATAATATAAATGCATATCTTTAACATTTAGATCTAATATTTTGAATTCAGATCTAGATTCTTAACTAAAAAATTTCCGTAATTCTTTCAGACAAAGTTCGCGTCTATAAAATGCCGTATTTGTTTTATACTCGCATATATCATTATTCATTATGTATAACTTGTACCTTACTATTTTTAACTTTGTCCCATACTTATAATAATCCATATTCGTTTAATGAATTATATTTATAGATAATTGATATTTGCAATCAACTTTGTTTATCCGGTATTGTAAATCTTTCCTATGTTGCATTTATAAATTCAGTCTTTTTGTCGTTAATTCAGAGCCACCGACTTTTGTTTTCCAATCCTAAGTACATGTGCAATTATTCATTTATTTTATGTTTATCCTATTTATGTTTCACATAAGAGTGAGTAAGGGGAAATGAGAGACAGATAGAGAGTAAGAGAGTTTAAAATGAAGTAGATAGTCTATGTAAATAAAATGTTATAATATTTCTTTGAAAAAAAAAAGATGCCAAGTATTATGTGTACTCATTACTTTATTCTACATTAATTTTGTTTATTTCATGATTGTTTTTTTTCTTTTTCGTTCCCCTTTCCAATCATTTAAATCCCATATTATTTTTTTTTTTCGTTAAATCCCTTGTGCAAAAATGAAATGTGACCTGTCACGCTGAAAGGAGCCTCTTTGGAAACTTGTGTAAATAGTATCGGTCCTAATCAGTCTGCGCCATCCGCGCAGCCTGACAATGATCGAAACTTTTCACTCTGAAGTGATGTTCTAGATCTGCACAACTTTTTCTTTTTTACGAATTCTTCATTTTCCAAATTTGCTAGATCTACGTCTGGTATTCGACTATTGGTCAACAAAGCCTGATCCGTAAGGCGAAATTTTGTTCCATAAATGGCCTAACGGATAAGGTAGACTCTACTTCCAAGAGGTCCCTTTTAGCGTGGCGGGTCATATATATTATATAAATATCACATGCCTGTCAGGGTAATAGTACATATTGTCTACCCGAGACCGGTAATGTAGACCGAGGCGTTTATTATACCGAACATTGAAGCATTTTGGGAAAGTGAGAACATTTCTGATTTATAGCATTTTCTCCTTTTCCCTGAATATTTTCTGTTCTTTAACCGTTTCTTACACAATATATGTTTTGACGTCCCTAACAAAATTTGCCTGTGATAACATCGAGACAAAAGAGGAAAATGTTGATATTCAGGATGTTTGTCCTTTTATCTCGATGTTTTATTGTTATTATAGACTTTTCTAATAATATTATCTGAGCGGTGAATAGTACGAAATATTAGATTTGTAATTATTGAATGATAAGGTCACGTGAGGTATAATAATATAAAATATTCATTAATTTATAAACGATGAATTGTACAACAATTGTATACATAAATCTGTCCGGTTGTTCAAATTTATAAATGAATAAAAGTGACATTGTTTCGTATAATTTTGGTGTTTGTTTATAATATATTGTCCGAATCATCATTACAGGGGTAAAAGTTTTCAGGCATATGCCTGAAGTTCAGGTTTTTGAGTATTCCAAAATGCCCATTTTCTAGATTTTTACTATGTAAATACAGACTTTTCCAGGTTTTCAGGTTTTTCAAAATTTTCAACTTTTACCCCTGTCATTATCATGAATCCTTTAACACACTACGGTTCATAAAACATTCGTTGAAAAGGAGACAGAAAGGAATTGTTCTAGATTCTACTCAGAAATGATGTCGAGCCTGATTAGCCTGAGTCATCAAGGCAGTCTGATCCGGACCCGATCTGCTTATATGTACGTATACTGAGAGAGACCCTAATTCACAAAAAATCAATGAGCTGACGATTGGAAAATATCAATTGAGAGGAATGAAGAAAATGTTGATTATCAATATTTCAATGCTACACGTTGTATCATCCATTCTGGGCCTGACTGATGTATGCTGATTGTGATCGTCTCCAATATAAAAAGGTTTTACACCGAACCAAATTCAAAGGTCTGTAACAAACCAAGGAATTTGACCTTTCCGAAGCGACAAGAACGTCCAACAGTTTCGACAGTTCCAACCTGGAAGCTGTTTAAAAGATTAAAATTGATGTTCATAAAGACCATAGAATTTTCATTAAAATTTCAAATAACCATAACGTATACTGCAAAAAGTTTTCAGATAAAAGGAGGAAATGTATTTTCATACTTTGCTTTAGCGTTTTTCCGATTTGTTCCTATTGGGACGTCAAACAATGCCTTACTTTGAATAGGATTTTATTTATTTTTTACCGAACATTGAAAGAGGAATTTACAATGTTTGAGATAAAATCTATTTCATTTTTAACATTCATTTTGTTGCCTGTAGTAGCTTTCAGGTTTGACCATTTTTCCGTTTGGGTCAGAATTAAAGTAACAGAAGAAAACCAATGACTGTCCGTATGTACAGTTGACACTCGTTATGTCAACATCGGATGATTCGAATTTCTACTTTAGTCGAAGTGACCATCTGGTCCAGTCATCCACAATGGACATCAGATATCGTCGTTTCAAGCTGCAGTTGCTAGGTTTTCGTTGAAAAACAGTGATTTATTATACAGAATTATTTTGATGTGAATATAACAATTGAAATATATTAGGAAAGTGAATTAAATTGCTTCGAGCATTTTTTTTTCTTTTTCCTACCATTTTAAATAAATAAATGTACTTGATGACGAACAAAATAAGATAAATATCTTTTCAATAGAAACTTAACAAAAATCGGATGAGTCGAACTCCGATTATCTCAAGATTAAATTACTTTCTCTGTGACTTTGATACAACGTGTTTCAATTTTTTTGCAATATCAACACAAATCGCAGCTTTTCATTGAAAACCACGTAACTGCAGCTTAAAACAAGCTGCAGTGACGAGGTTTTCGATGAAAAGCGACGACGTTTGCTTCAATTATTCAATGTTAGAAAACACAAATTGTGAGGCTGATCCAAGCTTATCTAGGCCGATCTTCTTACATGTAGCCTATACTCTTTGTTGTATATAGAACCATATTCTTTATAAGTCTGATCCCAGTTAATCTAGGCCGATCTTCTTATATGTTTAGGCCCTACTCTTTGTTGTATAGCCTAGTGCTAAACAAGATCTTGTTGAAGAAATAAACGATAATCAATAATATCTTCAAAGATAGGATTGTCACACGTCAGGGAAAAGTCAGGGGAAATTTAAATTTTTTAAAAGGTCAAGGAATTGTCAGGGAATTTTGTGAACTGTCAGGGAAATTTAAAAATATGGACAAATGTCAGGGAATTGTGGGTGAATTTTGTGAAAATAAGATGCAGTTCCACATCAAAACTGATTTCTACATTGCCTTTTAAAATTGTCTCGAAAAATCGCGAGTTTCCGCGAAATTACCGGTGCGAAATATGTCAGGGAATCTTCCAATTCCGCCAGGGCATTGTCAGGGAATTTTATTTTCACTGACTGGTGGCATCCCTGAAAGATACGAAATAGCAGGGTTTTTATATCGTGACCAACAATTTACAATGAATTGTCTTTTCACACATTTTAAAGCATTGTCTTGAAACATCTCTAACCCATTACCAGATGGCAAAATTTTGGACTGTTCCAAACTCAAAGATGTTGCAGACGACTGTTTCATGTGAATATATTCTCCCATTTTTTGTCTTTTTTTGTAGAAAACATTGTGGAAAATGAAGAAATTGCTTGTCACAAGCAATTTCTTCATTTTCCAAAAGGTTTTCCTTGGCCTTTTTGTGAGGGAGTCAGAAGGCGTCACTGTGCAGTAATGGGTTACAGTACATAATGCTTTCCATTAAAAACAGTGAATTTCACGATATTTTGTTTTGAAAGTTCTCAATAAATGACCTGGTAGAACATCTCTAGCTATTGGCCAGAAAACTCTGCCATGTCATTTATCAGGACCTATAACTTAGCGAATTCGCGCACTTCAGTTTCTTATTTGGGAAGATCTAGAGCGGGTGAACGTATTTCCGAACAGCGTTTAAATCCGAACAAAATTTTTGACATCCCACAACATCCCCAAAATGCAATCAAATGACATGGAGCCTCTTTATTCTTGACGCATATGTCATCCTTTCCCTTTCTTGCTATTTTAGGTCTAGTTATGATTTAAATCGCCGAGATAAATGCCGAAGTTTGAAGTTAACTCAAATGGGCAAGTAATATTAAGCATGAAACAATTCTACCTCGGACATTTCTTAAGGTTTTCATTATCAACGGCTACGCTACTTTCCCAATCCAAATAACTTTTAATGGTGAATAAGTGTTGCTTTACCATGTTATTTTGTGTTTGGAAGGCTACAATGTATCTAAGTATCAGAAAGTTGGGGTTCGGAATTAAAACCACAGATTTTGTGCCGTGGTTTTATTTCCGAACATTCATTTCAAAATGCTAGATCTATTTATATTCACTGAATACCAATTTAGCGAGAACTCACAGACAGCTCAAATACTTGTCTTGTGATATGTGCCACCTTGGATCATACTTTTTTCACATTTTAAAAGGTTTGGGGAGGGTTTGTGTATTTGCCTAACTCTTAGAATTGCGGCTTGGGTGTTCGGTGATAGGAACATCCTTAATCTGATTTGTAAATTTATTTTCTTCATTGATATCTGCGACCTGTTATTAATTGTTTGTGAGTAAAACATAGTTTAAACGATGGTGAATATCATGAAAGAAGTTTGCATGTCTTTCTTTGGTTATTTAAAAGGAATCTTGTTAATGTTCGGAATTAGAACCACTTGTATTCGGATTTACAACCACCGTTCGGAATTGCAATCATTCACCCCATGACTTTCACAGCGAATATCTATCCTAATACAACACTTATTGGTCTCGACATATGACAAAACAACGTCATAAACATTGACGTTGCCATAGGCAACAAAGAATTCGGCGAAGGTGGTTGTATTTGCGAACATTTAAAATAGTGGCTTAGGTGTAAGAGGTTAACCTGGGATATCAAGTAGGGAACGATTTTATCCAGTTAACCGTTACATAATTTCGGACAAACAAATAGTATTTCGTGGGTGTTATTATAAAATATCGTAACTACGGCTTGATTCAAGTCGTAGTTGAGTCGTTTTCAAAATTCACAGGTTTTCTTGTCCACGTGTGATAAATTGTACATTTAAGTAATCAAATAAACATTTATGTTTAAAATGAGTAGATACCAATGCAATTGTGCTGATTAAGCATAAAAATATAGCATGTTACATGCTTTAGTGCGATATTTGATATTTTACATGCTATATGGCCTGAAATGTGTAAATTTGCTTTTTCCCACTGCTACCCTCGTTGGTTTTAACCAGCAAAGATTACTACCTGTAACCGTAATTGAAACACTTTTTGGGGTTAGTTTGCTTGACAATATGTAAAATTACACTTTAAATATACCAGTCTACCCAAATGTTATTATTCAAAGGGTATTAAAATCATCATATATCCTTGTCCCACAGTTTTTTGTCCTTGGTGTTCCAGTGTCTAAAATGTCAAATAAATGCAATTTTGATTAGATGTAGACACAAATTATAAACGTCCTTTTGAAAAGCTACCATATGTTCATACATTTCAATTAAAAGAGGAAGAATTTGTTTGGTGTCCTGTTCATAAATTGGAAAAAGAAGGCGATTAACATGTACAGTACTTTTTTTCTTTGTCTTTGGGATGACGCACTTTATCATACTTTGCAAGCCACCTTTTTTATTAGATATTTGTCCGATATATCTGACTTTGAATACAGTAAATGCTTTCAAAAGTAGATTTAACAAATACCTTATTTACACGTATATTTTTGCAAATTAGTGTGAAATTGTCCTTGGTGTTCCAGTCCTTGGTGTTCCAGTCTAAGCACTGGAACGCCAAAGACAAAAATAAAATGACACTGAGGTATGTCATATTGCATGGATCAGATAGATATTATTGAAATAAGAGAACATACCAAATTTCAGCTTTGTTCGTTTAATTCTTTTAGAGAAAAGGCCAAATTTAGGTTTCGCTCGATGTTTTAAGTTGATTTGCATGTTAAGGGTTGAAAATGACTATGGGGAATGTCTGAATGAATGGAGCAGATAGATATCATTGAAGAAACGTTACATACCAAATATGAGCTTTCTTTGTCCAATGTTCTTTACAGAAATGCCAATTTGAAGTTTTGAACTGATGGACAGGCTGACAGGCGGTAAATGCTAGAACAATTTTGCCCTAAATATGTATTATTGGTGTATTAAAATCATGAATTATAACACATTAACTATATCTCTTTGCATTCCTACATCTTTCGACTCATGCTGTGTTCCTAAATTCGTGTCTTAAAGGAGGTTAGATTTTACTATCAACTGGAAGTTCAGCTTGGAATTTTCATTGACTTTTTAATTTGGCAAGAGTTCTGATGTATGTTCAGGGAAGCGGAATCAAATGGGACAAATATTAGCTGCCAGTTTCCACCCAAATCAATGCAAAATAAACTTGTAAAGCGAAGAAAATAGATGATTTTCTTTGGGGTTATGTTGATGTCTTTGGTGTTCCGCTAATGTCTTTGGTGTTCCGGTAATGTTAATTTCATTTTCCAAGAAAACTGATCAAGCAAATGCATCAAAAGTACCTGTTATACAAAGCAAATTCGACATATTAGTTTTGAAGATTGAAACTTTTCTGGACATTTGCACTCAAATAAAAATATTTGAGACTAAAATGTTTGCTTTTTCCCAACTTTATTAGCCAGAGATACTCTAATGTAAATTAGTATGTATTTAAGCATTCAGAATGATATTTTTCTATTATTCATTAGCCATTGGCCTTTTAAGATGTAATTTGGTGAAAAAAATGTGAAAAATCTTTCAATTTATATTATTTTCATACCCTAATATGACCGGAACACCAAAGACATTTTTGTCCGGAACACAATGTTAATAACCGATTTAGAAGCTACACACCCACAATTCAGGGTGGAAAATGATTCGAAACGTGTCATTAAGAATCTAACAACAAATTAAGAAAACATACATTAAGATATTTGACAATTATTTTTCATGATTTACTGGTCTAAAAAACCTGAGAATTTTGAAATTGACTCAGTTACGAGATTTTGTAACAACACCGACGGTTTATCAACCTATAACAGTAAACCCAGACTATTTTAAGCACAAAATCCATTGCTATTGCAACGTATGATGACAGATAAACTTAATATGTGTAAAACAGGGTGTTCAAAATGTTATTTTTATTGACGATTTATTTTAACAAGACTCGTGAATCAACTTACAAAAGCCAAAATAAACAACCCCTGGAGAGCTACTTGTTTTAACTCTTTCCTTAAACACCCCCATTAAGGAGAGAGAATGTTTATCTTTCCTTAAACACCCCCATTAACCCTTTCCCAAACGAGACCTGGTTTTGACGTCCCTAAGAAAAAAGGCTGGGGAAAACATTGAAACAAAATAGTAACTGCTGATAACCAGCAGTTTCTCATTTTGTCTCAATATTTTCCATGCAATATTTTACACAAGTTTTATCTTAAATAACTTCCATTTTTCATTTGTAGTAGCTTTTGAAGTGGATCTCCCTAAAATTTTGTCGTTTGGGAAAGGGTTAAGGAGAGAGAATGTTTATCTTTCCTAAAACACCCCCCATTAACCCTTTCCCAAACGAGACCTGGTTTTGACGTCCCTAAGAAAAAAGGCTGGGGAAAACATTGAAACAAAAGAAGAAACTGCTGATAACCAGCAGTTTCTCCTTTTGTCTCAATATTTTCCATGCAATATTTTACACAAGTTTTATCTTAAATAACTTCCATTTTTCATTTGTAGTAGTTTTTGAAGTGGATCTCCCTAAAATTTTGTCGTTTGGGAAAGGGTTAAGGAGAGAGAATGTTTATCTTTGGGGAAAAGATTTTTTTGTGACAAGCAAATTCTTCAATTCCGACAATGTTTTCTATCCAGAGAGATCAGAAATCTATACTTACATTCGCTTGAATTTGTCGTCTGTAACATCTTTGTATTTGAAAGAGTCAAAATTCTTGTCATATGGTAATGGGTTGGGGGGGGGGGGGGGGTCACGGGGCATCTAGGGGATCGTTTTTCACTTTTTCACTTTTTTTTTGATAGATCGATTAGCCTATGCTAAAGCCCTGGCTTTCAGGACTCCGCCCACTCTCTTTTACAGACTCTTTCATTTGAAGAGCAACGAACGATCACTCTGCGGGGAGAGTGGACTCACGCCTGGAACCCCTCTTGAATTCATGAACCACTCTTGTAAATCATTTTCTTTAAATTCATTGTACCTATGTTACATCTCAAATGGCATGGAAAACGTTTGGGGAGAAAAGAAATGTTTGTCATCTTACACGATAATATGCGAAACAGCGGTCTCGTGCTTGATAAAAGTCACGTGACAAGATTAGAACACACCACGTGACGATGAAATGATCAAGAAAATGGAGGATACGAAAAGACGAAAAGTAAACTTAAAAAAATATAAAAAAAATATTATCCTTGGCTGCATCAAATTTCAGAACGGTGAAATTCTTGCTTTTTTCAAAGCTAGCCACAATACGTTTTCAAAACAGGGTGACGTAACCAAAGCCGTTGCTATGGACCAGACCAAAAAAATGAAATGCGACCAGTTCGAATGCAGTGAAGACCACAGGCGTCCGTAATTTGAGCCTTGGCACCGTCTAAACTATTCTTTATAACGAATAGTTATAAAGAATAGTTTAGATGGTGCAAAGGCTCAAATTACGGACGCCTGTGGTGAAGACGGCAAATCATGCGATATTCCTTTTTGTCCTAGACCACACAAAGGCACATGCCAAATCATGGTGGAGACGCAATCGGGCAGCTTCAATTTGGCAAATATCAACGAAGAAAAATACAGAAAGAAATGACGTTATTCAATGTAAGTGTAGCCACAATCATGGTTTTAGAAAGTGAAAAGAACATTGGAAAGAAGTGTTTTTTAATCCTTTGCCAAACAATAAACGTCAAAGTAAATGAGTTTCATAATTAAAGTTATTATTCATTGGGTGGGCGGGGTAGCCTACGTCGGCTTGTCTTGCATGGCAAAAGCCAATCCCCTGCGAAAAAAAGTTCATTGAAGTTCAAGAACTGTCAACTAGAATTTGCAAGTGACTCCATCATGGGTTCCTGGCACATTTCTGACAGTACTACCACAATATCCGATCTGAGCCTAGAGCTGCTCTGAGTCATGCTGCACATCAAATGGTGACAGAAAAATTATCTTTGTCAAATGTCAGAAAGGATAATGGTCCAGCCGGTGTTCGAACTCGCAACCAGAACGCAAGTTGTAGAAGTGGCATTTTATGTTCTAGAACAGTTCTTGAACTTAAAGAACTTTTTCGCAGTTGGGCAGGTTTAAAGAAAATGTGACCAAAGTGTGACATTTAAATGTTAAGAATAACAGCTAATTTTACAGAATATCATCCAGATTTCTTAATTAGGATGGCTAAAATCTATTCTAAATGGTTAAGCAGTGCCCAAATTATATTTTAAATTCATGTTCACTACTTTTTAGCTAAAATTGTGTGCACAATCTTGCAAAATGACAACAAAAAAGCGTTTCACTCCTGACAGCACATATATTGCACAATATTAGAAATTGCAACCCACGAATCACTAAAAAGTAGAGTGCAGAATGCCCACAAGGTTGATGGCTTCCTAAAAAAATTGAGTGGTAGATTTCTGCCTGAATAGACAAAAATGAAAACACATTTTGAAAAAAAAGTGTTTCACTCCTGACATAAAATTCAGAGGGGTATTGTATAAAACAGGCTCCACATCCTAAACCAATGAAGATAAGATAAAAAAGTGATTTTAAGATGATGATGCACATGTTGTTTTATGAATTACGAGTGCTTATTGTAGTATCCTGTCACTGTCTTTTATTTACCATAGCTTAGAAACTTGGTAAAACTGTTAAGTGTCACACAAAAACGTTTCACTCCTGACATTTTTGATATGTTTTAATGACATATCTTTTTTATTTGTGAAGCGATTTTCTTTAAACTTGGTACCAAGTATATAGACACAATAACACATCTTTTTAGCTTTGATTGGGTTGAATATGTTTCTCTGTAAAAGCCGTGGCATGTAAAAAGTGAATGGTCACATTTTTTTAAAACTTGCCCAGTTGTTAAACCCTTTTCTGAGTAAAACAATTTCAGACAGGGGGAAATTTAAAGTAGAATCTTTGCAGAATATAATAGAAATTGAGTGTAAGGAAGAAAAGATGTAAATCTAGATCTATGTCACAATAATGTGTTAGCAAAGAAAGCATTCAGTGGAAAGGAGATATTGCTGGCTATAGCAGCAATTTCCTTTCAATGCTTTTAGCCCCACTGGCCGAAGGCCAGAGCGCTATTGTCATGGTGTTGTGTCCGTCGTGCGCGTGTGAGTGCGTCCGTCGGTGTGTGCGTAAACTTTTCTTTAAAAATCTTCAATTTCTCCTTTTCACACAGAAATTCAGTAGCAATTGTGTTATACTAGGAAAACGAACCCCCTATTTGTATATTTGAAACCCATCACAGAAATCCTGGATCTGCCGATGAAAGCTTTATCTTAATTGTTTGGATTGTTTGTATTACATTGCCATGGGTGAAAACCTTTGGTACTTTCCCAGATTCTGATCAAATCAAACGCAAGTTCTAAGATTATTTTGCCGCGGCCATGGTGCAGTTTGTAGCGCATTGGATTCTCACTCATGAGATCCCCGGTTACGGCTTACCGGTATATCCTTTCAGACAAACTTGTCTACGGCCAATATAGTTTGATATTTTGACCGAATGCTTGAGGCTCGGTTAGGACATTGTGGTAGTACTGGTATGGGAAATGACAGGAATGCATGGTTAGGTGCCCTGCTGCGCTGCAGACCACAGCAGTTGAAAATAGCGTTAAACCCCTATCATTCAATCAATAAATCTAGAAATCCTTGGGAAAAGGTTGTGTGCCCTAGTCTTATTAGTTTAACAAATAATTGCTTTACTTTTGTAATAACTACCAAAATAATATAAAATCACCATTTAAATTGAAATATCAAATAAAAGTTTGTAACTGACAGTGAGGTGAAAGAAACCATTATTAAATTGGTCCCACAAAAGTGGGTCATTTTATACCCTAACTCGTTTTCATTTTGACGACTTTTATTTTGGTACACAAATATATTATTGAATTTTACGAGTTTACGACTTTGCTCATGGCCTTTTATATTGGGGCAGTAAATTTAACTTCACGTGTTTTACATTTTTTTTAAGAAAGACAGATATACACCAGGGGCCTGTTTCATCAAAACATTTAAGACATATTTTTGACTTACCGATGTCTTACAATCACTTTACCCAGGTCTTGATAAAATGGCGATACACGTTTCTTGTCCTAAACCTGTCGTAAGTCATTGGTAAGACAAAAATTCGTCTTAAATGTTTTGATGAAACTGGACCCAGCTAAGTAAACTTGTGCTTTGATATTTGCTCCCCATTTGAAAGCTAATGCTTCTGCAAAAATAACCACACTGGGCGTACATAGATCTACATAAAAAATAACCAGTTAATCAATCTGAACATGATCACTATCACTCTCTTGCACACGGTTCATTTATTACATTCACCTCTGTAGTTGCCTCAGAGAGTATTACATCATCATCTGCTCGATTACGTCACTTTATGTCACATCAAAATAGCAATAACAAATAATTTTTCTTTTCCGAAGTCCAAAATAGATCTATACCATACTTGCTTAAAATTCAATATCATTTTCCAACGATAACAATTTAAAAGAAAAAATAAATTGATGTCATTCATTCAAGGTCACAGTCATTTTTCTGTACATTTCATTCTGATAGGGAACGATTGTATCCAGCTAACCGTGACGTAATTTCGGACAAACAATAGTATTTCGTAAGTGTTGTTATAAAATCTCACAACTACGGCTTGATTCAAGCCGTAGATACGAGATTTTATTACAACACCGACGGTTTATCAAAACTAAACAGTAAACCGAGTCTAATTTTAGCAGAAAATTCACTGCCATTGGTAAGGAGGCTTGAGAAAATAGTTCCATTGTATATGTGTAAATTCATCAGTTATAATGCCTTTCAAATGCACGGGTCCGGAATCATCATTTCTCTGTCTACTTTGTTGTGTTACACATGAAACAGTTAAACAGTAATAATATTCGTTTCCCTCGGTTTGACAAGATTCGTGTCATTCAGCCGCCCAGCCCGTTGCAGAGATGTATGTGAGAGTAACGAACGACAACTCTGCTCGGAGATTGGATCACTATGTTTTAAAACAGTTTTGTTCATAAGATCATGAGAGCATAATAAATGTACCCATAGTTAAATGTGTCCTCTTAACCCTTTCCCAAACAAGACATGGTTTTGACGTCCCTAATAATTTAACCAGGTTTCTACTTTTGTCTCAATATTTTCTATGCCATATTTTACACAAATTCTATATTTGATAACATTTTGTTATTTGTAGCAGTTTTTGAAGTGGATCACCTTCAAATTTTGTCCTATGGGAAAGGGTTAAATAGTTCATGTTATAATGGCATTGTGAATTTCAGAAAGAAAAATTGTATCAATTTCATGTCGTTTTAGTATAATGTATCTTTTAGGTTCAAGTTGATAGTGCTCCCCTATTTCCAATTAGCATCGTATTTATTTTGTTAATTTTGCTGGCTAAGGCTTTTGGTTTCATTTATCAAGAATTTTTAGAACGCTTTTCAAGTGAATTTAGAGTGCAGGAGGAAATGCTGATTTCTAGCATTTTTCCTTTTCTTGCAATGCTTCTCATGTTATGGTGTCTCCTCTACTTGGTGACATTTGGTATCAGTTTTGAATTTAAGGTAGACTTGTCTTGAAATTAGTTATTTGGGAAAGGGTTTGTGTCATTTTAGGATAATTTATCTATTAGGTTCAAGTTTAAAGTGCACCCTATTTTCAATTAAACCTGTTAAATGATACATATGATTGGCATTTTTTGAAACATTTTTGCCCTAGCGCTATAATTTTTCCATAAGTAAAATGATAGATCTATAACAAATTAAAATATATTTATGCAAAACACATTTTTTCTGCCTATTCCCATAATGATGGAGTAGAAAGCAGGCAATGTAGGCTAAGATCAGACTGCCTTAACAAAGCTTTGGTCATTTCAGCAAATTAATGTGAACAGAATGAGAACCATGGTTTAAAAAAAAGTGAAATACAGCACAATAATTTTGTCAGGAAAATGGAAGAAAAATTCAATACAAATATGATTCAGTAGAAAACTTTGTAGGAAAAGCAGAAAATACTGGATATCAGCATTATTTCTTTTCCACCAAACTTTTCACAATTCTAACATAGAAATTAAGGGAATTTGAAAGTCAAGTTTTTTTCCCTCTTTTACTAGAACATTTGAGTGTAGGTGATCGATTGAAATTCATATTCAAAAGAAGTTATAAAGACATTAACCCTTTCCCAAACAAGACCTTGTTTTGACGTCCCTAATAGAAAAGGATTGGGAAAACATTGAAACAAAAGAAGAAACTGCTGATAACCAGCAGTTTCTCCTTTTGTCTCAATATTTTCTATGCCCTATTTTACACAAATTATATCTTTAATAACTTCCACTTTGTCATTTTTGGCAGTTTTTGAAGACGATCACCCAAAAATTTTGCCGTTTGGGAAAGGGTTAAATGAATTTCTTGTCTTATGTCAACAATTTTATTTGCTACAAACAATTTTCTGTATTTACATGAAAAGTAAGGGTTTGAAATTTTCATTTTAAAGAGACCAGTCATTTTAATAAAATAAATTATCTTTCAAGTTAAATTCGGAATGCTCTTTGAAAATGTTAACATAATTGCGATGGATAAAAGGAGTGAATCATGGATAAGAAATCATTAAGGTACAAAACCTTTTTCTATATTTTGTAATTTAATAGATTTCTGACTTTTCTATTTTCTTAATTTTCTTCTTTTTCTTTTCTTTTTTCTTTTCCAGATATACTCTTTTTCAAGATGTTTCTTGAATGTTTTTTTTAATGTAAAAAAATACTAAAACCTTTCCCAGATGACAAAAATATGGTTTAAAAATTCAGTCCCATTTCTGTTTAAATTTTATTTTTCTTCTTAATCTAAAAGGTTCAAAACACCAAAAACTCAGAAGAAAATAATAAGCGAGCCGGGACTTTAAGTCCGGGGAGCTTATGTCACAGCCCTAGTGTCGGCGTCGGCATCAGCATCGGCGTCGCGTCTTCATTTGAAAAAAACTTTAACCTGGTCTATATCTCAGGCACTATTTGAGATACAGCCTTGATATTTCACACATGGATACCTCCTGACAAGACCTTTCATTTGGGACCATGACCTTTGTCCTAGTGACCTTGACCTTGGAGTTTGCCCTACTTTTGAAAAACTTTAACCTGGCCAATATTTCATGCACTATTGATGATTCAGCCTTGACATTTCACACATGGATACCTCCTGCCAAGACCTTTTTTTTGGGACCATGACCTTTGACCTTGTGACATTGACCTTGGAATTTGACCTACTTTTTAAAAATTAAGCTGTTTTTGTGACAAGCACCTGTATAGGCGAGCTACGTTATCCGTGGCAACTCTTGTTTTTGCAAGCTAATAGAGGAAAAAAAGAAGAAAAAGTTATTACGTTAACGCTTGTACTACATAGCAATGCCTTCTTTTCCTCCTATGTTTATACATTGATTGGGAAAGATATAATGGCCGTCACTTTAAGAGGGACCTTATGGGAAACCCATAAAACCAAACTTGGAGAAATGTACCAGACTCAGCAGAGGTCAACCTGGCCCTGGTTTCTCAAAAAAAAAACCTTAAGTACAGTCAACACTCGTTATCTCGACATCGGATAAGACGAAAATCCGCTTAAATCGAAGTTCAAATCTGGTCCCGTCCTCATCTACTGACATAATTTTTTTCAAAACAAAATAATTTCGAACTAAATATAGCCATTGAAATATAGTAGGAAAAGGATAGAAATTGCTCGACACGAGCAATTTCTTTCCCTTTCCTACTATATTTCAATAATATTCGTACTTGATATGTTTCAAAAACGGTCAAATATCAAATATCTCGAAGCCGAATAAAATCGGATGAGTCGAACTCCGGATATGTCGAGGTATTTTGACGGCCCCTCCGACTTCCACACAACGAGTGTCGACTGTACATACTCATGAGTACATGCTCTACTTGAATGGAATACTCTCCAATGTTTAAGGGTATTCGATTGAAGTTCACATGGATTTTGTATATTTTTAGTACAATGCTGTGATTTGAGTCAGAGAATGTACTTAAGTGTTTTTTTTTTTTCGAGAAACCGGGGCCTTATGTCGTATTCGAAAAATGCCTATAAAAAGATAGGGGAAACATTCTAACTGGTCAAATTATGTCTAGCAGTCCATCGCATTCAAAAAATGAAATTACAGTGAAAAGTTTTGATCCAACAAGTTAGGCTGCACAGACTGACTAGGGTCGATACTTTTCACACTTCACTTAAGGTTCCTTTAAGGGTGGCAGGTCACATATCTTTCCCAATAGAGGGACAATGCCCTACCTTTCCTCTCAGAAAATCAATGTGAAATTTCGTATGGGACCATTCAAAGAGAATTTCAAGAGAGGATTGGGCTTAACCGATTACCGAATGACAAAACTTTAAGCTTGTCATCATCATCATCATCATCATCATCATTATCATTATCATCATCATCATTATGATCATCGTCATCTTCATCATCATCATTATCATCATCATCATCATCATCATCATCATCATCATCATCATCATCATCATCATCATCATCATCATCATCATCATCATCATCATCATCATCATCATCATCATAATCATAATCATCACCATAATCATCATCATAATCATTATCATCATCATCATTATCATCATCATCATCATCATAATCATCATCATCATCATCATCATCATCATAACCATAATCATCATCATCATAATCATAATCATCACCATAATCATCATCATAATCATCATCATTATCATCATCATCATCATCATTATCATCATCATCATCATCATCATCATCGTCATCATCATCATCATCATCATCATGATCATCATGATCATCATCATCATCATCATCATCATCATCATCATCATCATCATCATCATCATCATCATCATCATCATCATCATCATCATCATTATCATCATCACCAGCAGCAGGAGCAGCTGCAGCGTTTTGATTGACATACAGTTAGTTGGACTGTTCTAGCGTTAGTGAGGTTCCATCCATTTGTATGGCTCAGCTGCATGCATGGCAGACTTCACTGTCTTCCCCTCTCCAAACAATGTCACCCATTAATGGTTTGATTTCTTTAACATATGTGGAGGAGCAGCTGGAGGCTCGATAAGGGTGTTGTGGTAGTACTGGTATGAGAAACGCCAGGAATCCATTGTAAGGTGCTCCAGCCGCCGCGATATAATCAAAAAAGTTGAAAACGGCGTAAAACCCCAATAAACCAAACCAAACTTCCCCACTCCATGTCTTCCTGTCATAGATGTTGACAGATGGTAGTTGACAGAAATAAACCCATATCTGAGACGCATTCTTTAGAGCGAGATTTTTTTGAGATTTCCTAAGATGATTTTGATACATCGTTTTTTGAGACCGAGAATATAAGCAAGGTGGTCCAAATGTTCCATACTTCATACAAATGACGTCATCATGACGTCATTTGTATGAAGTATGGAGCATTCGGAACTCTGCGAATTATGAATCATGGAGCATTCGGAACAACTTCGTCAATTCTCTCCCATATAGATTCTACAGAATTTACGGAGGGGTTCCGAAAGAAGTATAAAGCAATGGTGGCTCCCAGTGATCATCTTAAAAATCTTGCTCATAGCGCTTTATCCTAAAACATCTTAAGAAATCTCAAGATATCTCAAGAAATCTCGCTCTAAAGAACGCGGCTCAGGTGTCAATTTCTCGGTCAGTTCTTTTCATTAAAGTTTTGGTCTGCTGACAGCATGTTTTCTGTGGACTTCTAGCTTGTATGCCTGCTACAGTACAATACATACACAGTTAGTATAGAATAAGATCAGACTGAACAAATGTGCTGATCTTATTCTATACTACCTGCATCAATTCAGATTCTGAGTGGAATAACAAGGGTACCTAAATGCATTTGTGACCCATCACGCTAAATGGGACCTTATCGGATGTGTGAAAAATATCGACTCTAGTCAGTCTGCGCAGTCCGCGCAGCCAGACTAGGGCCGACACTTTTAACTTGTATGTTATTTTCTAAATCTAGAATGTTTTCCCTATCTTACTCTATGTTCATTTTTTAAAAACGGGACCTGGTTAACCTGTGCTGGGTCTGACAGGTTTGTCATAATTTGGATTTTTGGAGTTCGGATAAGGTCCCTTTTAGCATGACGGGTCACATTTATAAATGTTTCATAAGCCAGTATAAGCCTCCCTTTTAACACATTCCCACTTTTTCATGCTTTTGGATGCCCCCGAAGAAAAAAAAACTCGAGAGATATTGAGGCAAAAGGAGAAAATGCTGATAATCAGCATTATCTCCTTTTGCCTCGATGTATTTAACAGAAAGCCCACCTTTTTCAACATCCATTTTGTCATCCGCAGTAGCCCCGATAGTTCAGTCGGTAACGTCGAAGTCTGTCAATGCAGTGCATGGTCCCAAGTTCGAAACCCGGCTCGGCCAGTATCCATTCTGACATTTGAAAAAAGTCATTTAATTGTCTCTCACCAATGTATGTGAATCATCTATGTGAGAGAGCAGCTGTGAAGGCTCGGGTTGGATATTGTTGTGGTACTGGTGAGAGAAATACCAGGAACCCATGGTTAGGTGCTCCAGCCGCTGTGATATGACCAAAGCAGTTGAAAACAGCGTAAAAAACTAATATATCAAATTGTCATCTGCAGCAGCTTTCAAATTGGACAACCTTAAAATTTTGTCGTGTGGTAATGGCTAAATGATCAAAGTATTTCATAATTATGTTTTATTTCTACTTTCTAGTGGAAGTAATGGTCGAGGCTCCTGGGTGACAGTTAAACAGAGACTTGGTGACATCCGGGTGTTGGGTGAGAATACTGATGATGACCTGACGTCCATGGCGGAGGCCCTTTACCAGGCCTCGTTATTAAACAAACTTAAACATAATCCGCGCATGGTCAAGGCATACAAGGCTGTCATTAAGGCCCTTTTTCCTGTGGTACCGCAAGTAAGTTGCTGAATTTTATCAAAAGTTATAAGATCTCAATATTTTCTGTGCTAGATCTATTACATCCAAAAATATTGTTTGGAAACCATTAACAGACGGCAATATTTTAGACTGATCCAAATTCAAAGACATTGCAGACGACAATATCTAGTTCTGCATTTCTTTGGTCTTCCTTAGTAGGAAACATTGTGGGAAATGAAGATATTGCTTGTCACAAGTAATCTCTTCATTTTACATGAAGTTTACTATATAGCCTATATCTTGTGGATCATCATAATCATCATCATCATGATCACCACCATCATCATCATCATCATCATAATCATCATCATCATAAGTCATTATCTTATCAAAAGCTATAAGTTCTCAATATTTTCTGTGCTATTTCATCCCAAATTTTCTCTATTTCTACACCCATTGTGTTGTCTGCAACACCTTTTCATACGCCCGTCGAAGACGGGACGTATTATGGGATCACCCATGGCGTCCGGCGTCCGGGCGTCCGAGCGGCGTCCACTTCTTTGTCCGGAGCATAACTCTGTCACCTTATGTCCGATTTACTTTAAACTTGCCAGTTATATTCTTCTTATCAATACGGAGTGCAGTGCACAAGAATCATAACTCTACCTGGCTTATTTTTTTAGTTATTGCCCTTTGTTGTTTTTCATACTTGAATCTTGTCTGGAGTATATTTTCTTAAAGTATAATAGCTAGGATCATGAAACTTCATTGGTGTATAGATCTCACCAAGGGGAAGTGCAGTGCACAAGAACCATAAGTCTACCTGGCCTATTTTTTGAGTTATTGCACTTTGTTGTTTTTCATACTTGATTCTTGTCCGGAGTATATCTCTAAAAGTATTATAACTAGGATTATGAAACTTCATAGGTATAAAGAACTCACTCACCAAGGGGTAGTGCAGTGTACAAGAACTTTAACTCTACCTAGCCTATATTTTGAGTTATTGCCCTTTGTTGTTTGCATACTTGAATCTAGTCCAGGGCATATCTCGAAAAGTATAATAGCTAGGACCATGAAACTTTTACCAACCCGCTCCCCCTGTCGACATAAAGCAGTGTTACGGGCATATCTTGTGACAGTTTGACACCTTGTTAAATTTAGAAAAAGAAATATTGTTTTGAAAAGGCTGAAAGATTAATCTCTTTAACATAATCCACACCAGGGGCCCGTATAATCAACGGTCATACGATTTTTTGCTTAACCCTTTCCCAAACAAAACCTGGTTTTGACGTCCCTAATAGAAAAAGCTTGGGAAAACATTGAAACAAAAGAAGAAACTGCTGATAACCAGCAGTTTCTCCTTTTGTCTCAATATTTTCCTCGTCCTATTTTACAGTACGTCTATCTTTAATAACTTTCATTTCATCATTTGTAGCAATTTTTGAAGTGGATCGCCCTAAAAATTTGTCGTTTGGGAAAGGGTTAATTACTGTAATCATTCTAATAAACGCCCATCTGTGCAGGCTGATCTTTGTCTACACTGTATCATATAGATGGAATGTTCAGAGATCTGTTTGCCAAAGGTTTAACCCTTTCCCAAACAATAAAATTTTAGGGTGGTCCAATATGAAAGCTGCTGAAGAAGACAAAATAGATGTTCCCAAAGAAAGGATTTGTGTATAATAAAGCATAGAAAATATTGAGACAAAAGGAGAAACTGCTGGTTATCAGCAGTTTCTTCTTTTGTTTCAATGTTTTCGAAAGCCATTTCTATTTAGGGATGTCAAAACCAGGTCTTGTTTGGGAAAGGGTTAAGGTAGAATACCCATAACATGGTCATTTTGAGATTCATAAAACGTCAGCTTTTTTCGAGCTTTTATCGTCGTTACATATCAGAACCTATTTGAGCGCGGTTGTAAACATCCTGCAGTGGAAATATCCACCGCAAAAGGTTTTCGATCTTGCCTGAATAATTCTGATGATGTGTGAATCTCATTAGGCGTACACTACCATAAATATGCAAGGCTTTGATAACCCATTCCCACAGAATGACGCTTTTTCACACCCTACCAGATGAAAGCTTTGGAAAACACTGTGGAAAATGAAGAAATTGCTTGTCACAACATTGCTTGTTCCCCAGCCATTTGTAATAGGGAAGTAAAACCAGGGCTTGTTTTGGAAAGGGTTAATTAAGGAACAGTTCAACGTTCCCATGTGTGGGGTTGCACTTAAAGAAAGGGAGAAAACTCAAAGATGCATGTTGGTTATCAAACTCCACACAGGGACAATTCAGGGGAGATAACTGTGAAGGAGATTGGTTGGTTATTTGTCTTATACCCCTTGAATTATTTGACTCTTGAACAACAGTTAGGAAAAGGTTGTTTAAAAAGTCTTAAATCTACAAATCATGGTTATATTACCTGGGTAAAGCATTGAAGGCTGTTGTAGACAACTACAAAAAAAATGGCTGTTGATGAACATAGTCTGATAGGAAATTTGTGAACACACAATTGTGTTGCACAAAAATCATTGAGACAAAAGGAGAAAATGTTGATTATCAACAAAAAGCAGATCAGATCCTCTGCTTGACAACAAAAATGTTTTTATGTTTGTTTATTCTACGTATTATCGTATACATGTGCTTGAAATATTTACGGCTTTGTCATAAAGGCGTTCAGACATTTGTTTGTACAAACAGTAAGTGTGTAAATCAAAGAAAATCATTTTGATTATTTGAGATATCTTGTCTTGTCTGTCTTGTTCAACACTTAAAGGCAGAATAACACTTAACATCTTGCAAATTTTCCGAGAACTTCGTACAAAAAAATAAATATATATTATTAAAATATGGTCTTTAAATTGCATATATGCCAAATCTTAGCTTTCTACCTTGTGTATTGGCTTAGATGTCGACGGATTTAAAACCCCATGATTTGTTGTCCTGGGGATAATATTTACAATAATGGAACATATGGGGTTTAAAATCCGTCGACATCCTAGCCAATACACAAGATAGAAAGCTAAGATTTGGCATAGATGCAATTTAAAGACCATATTGTCATAATTACATATTTATTTTGTACGAAGTTCTCGGAAAATTTGCATGATTTTAAGAGCCATTCCCCCTTTAAATGATCTAGCTGACTCTTAACTCTTTCAAAAAAATTCATAAATCTGAAATGCCAATGTCAGTGTCGGTCTATTCCTCATGCCCTTACAACAGGGCTTACGGAGCAATTTTACTAAACATTTGTCAATAGATCATCAATTTTAGACAGTTATGAGACACACTGGCAGATCTAATCCGAGTCTTCTCTAATGTAAACACGCTCTTTGATATTTTGATTTTTCGCTGTTTTAGCGAAAAATCAAAATATCAAAGAGCGTATTTACATCAGAGAAGTCTCGGATTATAGCGGATTCAGAGGGGTTTGGCGGGGTGGAGGTCAACCAAACCCTCTGTAGCCAGATTATTATATTTTTACGCAGAAATTCTCTCAAAACGAACTCCACTAATTGTGTGATCTAACCCCCTTCACAAATATCTCTAATCAACCGCTGAGGCAACCACATATCATTGCAAACAATTTACACAAAGCAATGGCAAGATGTTGAAGTTTGTTTGGCATTACATTTTACATTATATTTGCGCTTCTGAAGCAGCTTTCAAATTGGAATAAATTTCAACATCCAAGTTTAGTTTAGTTACTTTTTAAAGGCCTCAAAGTGAATTTTTAGCAGAAAATCTGAGACGTCATTGTAGACTAATATCTAAATCAAAGGATATATCTTTGCTTTTCAACAAAAACCTTGTAACTGCAGCTTATTTTAAGCTGCAGTTATGAGTTTTTTTTTGTTGAAAAGCTGCGACATATAATTATGGTTGGTACTATAAATTAGAATTGTGATGACCCTCCTTTTTAAACAAGGCAGTGATAACAAAATCATAGAACATACTTGACAGACTGATGTGGGGTCATTCAAACACAAATTGTAATGGAATTAAAAAATACTGTGAAAAAAGGAAAAAAATATAACCTAGTTGATTAGAATTTGTTGGATTTGTGATTGCAAAGATGGCTCAAAAAAGATATAATGATTTAACAGTAATAGCATTTATTGTATTATGATCGGAATTTAACCTGCCCTAAAATTCAAGTGGGGGAAAACACATAAGCCACCTCCCAAGAAGTGATTCTGATGTCAAGTTCCAGATAGATAAAGCTTCGGGAAAAAATTGAGGCAAACGAAGAAAACGCTAACAAGCAGATTGTTTTCCTTTTGTTTAATTATTGTTTGTGCTATATTGTACACAATGTTATCTTAACCCATTTTTGTTGTCTGAAGCAGTTTTGAATTTGGACAAGTCTAAAATTTTGCAATCTGGTATTGGATTAACAGAAAAAGAAAGTGATGGCTAGCTATTTTCTTTCCAAAAATGAATAAAATAAAATGCAATAATCATGTATTTTTCTCTACTTAACATCATGTTTTTGTGTGAACTGGAATATTCAAAATGCAAAACTAATGTTGATTTGGTTTGAAAGCTTTATGAAATTTGGCTTCATATAAAAGAGATATGACAGGTTAATTATTTTCAAAAGATTGTGATAGTTTAGTTTGTACAAGAATTATTAAAGGGATGAAAGTTTATTAACCCTTTCACAAACGACAAAATTTTAGGATTCTCTTATTTGAAAGCTACTGCTGACGACAATACGGATATTGGTAAAGGTATAATTTGTGTACAAAATAGCAAGGAAAATATTGAGGCAAAAGGAGAAACTGCTGTTTATCAGCAGTTTCTTCTTTTGCCTCAATGTTTTCCCATGCCTTTTCTAATAGGCACGTCAAAACCAGGTCTTGTTTGGGAGAGGGTTAAAAAAGGAATAGCAGTGGAATCAGAGGGGAATTATAGTCACATGACATGTGTCCTTCCTTATTTGAACTTTTTCTGTACATTTGTATAGTTTTATATCTGATTCAACCTTATTCTTACACTAAATTAAGAAGTGCACTTTTATTATTTTTTTATTCCAGGATTTTCGTTGTTTTTGTGTTAAAAAAACCCAGGAAAAGCCTAGGAAATATAATATTTACCCATTACCAAACAGCAAAATGTAAGACTAGTCCAAATAAAAAGATAATGCAGACGACAATTTCAGATGAAAGGTTTGAGTTTGGGTTTATTGGGGTTTTACGCCGTTTTCAACTACAAGGGTCATATCGCGGCAGCTGGAGCACCTAAGGTTCTTTCTTACTAGACATAGACAGATTGTTGAAGAGACATACTTGATGTCACTAATAAAACAGTTTGCAAAAATATTAATGTAAAAGAGGAAATTGGTGATAATCAGCAATTTCTCCTCATTTCTCAATATTTTCTCTGCTACTTTATCTGCTAAAGTGCTGTCTTTTTCGCCCTTGAATGTTCTATTTGGGTAAGGTTTAAAGCTGCTATTTCCGAGATTTGGACCCAACATTTGCCAAAAACATACGAAATGTACACTTTCTAAGCTTTATATGACCTGATTAAATGATTACGACAAACTATTTAAGCAACGACTCATTTTTTCGCAATTTGATACCAAATTCATGAAGCGATGTCGAAAGTAGGTCAAAAACAGTAGGACATGCGACTTTCTTAAACGACGTCACAACATACATGATGACGTCATATTGAAGTTCAAGTATGAATCTCGTTTGAATCTTGGTCCGCGCTGTATGCGCATGCGTGACTGTTAAAAAATAAATTCAACCGCATCTGTAACGGAGTTGAATTTGGGTTTGGATTCTCCCTAAATTCGGCTATCTCTCTTATAATTTCGGCTCAATCTCTGTCTGAATCGCATATTATAAACCATTCTGAGGTGCCCAACACAATTGTTTTGCATATTTTTTCAAAAAATTTCATTTTTGCAATTAGACCATCCGTTACTCTCCAGCTTTAAATATCAGTTCCTTCTATCTCAAATTAATTAACCCCTTACTGGACAAGTTTTAAAAAAATGTGACCAAAATGTGACATTATAATGTTAAGAATAACAGCTACTTTTACAGAATATCATCCGGATTTCTTAATAAAGAAGGCTAAAAACTATTCTAAATGGTTAAGCAGTGCCCAAATTATACATGTATTTTGAATTTATGTTCATTTTTTTCTAAAATTCTGTACACAATCTTGTATAATGTCACCAAAGAAGCGTTTCACTCCTGACAACATATACGAGGTACTGTCAGAAAGTTCTCGGACTGCCGTTATATGTGAATTGAACACATTAGGATATTGAAAGAAATTGTATAAATTAAAAAAGAAAATCAAGACTGATAGGTACATATGATATTTGTATTGTTTTAAATATATACAACCTGATATTTTACGGCTCTAAAAACTTGTGCCTATAGTGTTCAGATCACTTTGACGTCGAATAACGACGTCTAAATGACGTTGCATATAGATTCGAAATCAATGAATTCATGTCTGTTCGCATTTTTTATAAATTCTTTACGACGATGTTCTAAATACTTCACATTGCGTAATTCCTGTGTATAAACGTTTTGTGTTTGAATCGTTGTCATAACCTTACACTGCTGACCTAGCCGAGAGAGGGATCAAATCTCTTCGTTGGACTCAAACCTAAACAAGGAAATGTTGAAATAATATTTTTCTGAGTTGTAATGGGCGTGAGACAGTCTTTCATAACCTAGAAACTATTTCAATCATATTTTCATATCGGAACGATGGGTACATAATCCAAATAATATGCATAATGTGCATAATCCAAATAGATATCAGCGATCGAAGGATTCCTAGGTAACAAAGAAATATATGGCATCGAGTACGCAATGCCAGACAGTCTTTCACAACCTAGAAACTCTTACATACATATTTTCATATCGGAATGATGGGTACATAATCCAAAAAATATGCATAATCTGCATAATCCAAATAGATATCAGCGATCAATGAATTCCTAGGTAACAAAGAAATGGCGTCGAGTACGCAACGCCGGACTTTTGCACGTCGTCTTTCAAAAGCTGCGCCGCCCATCCTATACACAATTTAGACGTAATTGTATTCGGTAGAAATCATGTTATTAACTGCACAGCGACTAATTCCAACAATCTTATCTACATCGTCCTATGATTTCTTTTTGTCTGGGAGAATGTGGGTCCTTTCTTTCTCATAAATATATTTTTTTGTCGCTTACTGCGAAGAAAATCGCTTATTTTAACGCAGCAATGCATGATTTTCTCATGTCTATTAATCACAATTGTCCTTGAATATGTACTGCAGCCGTTGCTTGGATTCAATGACATTTTTATTTCGGTAGGCACCATCCCAACCTTCACATGATTTTGATGGCGGAGATTTGTTCAATACGCTTTTACGACGTCGGCCCGATTTCAGTTGACTTACATCCATTGCTTCGAAAAATATGTACAAAATGCAGAATTTTTATATGACGACATTAAAATTTTTGACTTGCTCTGAAATTATGTTGTTGTGATGTCATATCGACGCTGCATGTGAAACCGTCTGTAATTCATACGAATTATTCCTTTGAATAATAGTAAGAATACTGGGCGTAAGGCTTGCGTTATTTCAAAGTGATCCGTACTCTTGATTACTGTGCTAAAAAGCTTTAGAAAATGTGATTTTTAACAATTTCAAACCACAAAAACTTGTCAAAATGGTAGTTTTTATCTTAAGGTTACTATTTGAATAAAGAAATGAAAGAAGTACGCCGCCGCATCTTAACCCTTTCCCAAACAAGACCTGGTTTTGACGCCTAATAGAAAAGGCTTGGGGAAACATTGAAACAAAAGAAGAAACTGCTGATCACCAGCAGTTTCTCCCTTTGTCTCAATATTTTCTATGCCATATTTTACATAAATTCTATCTTTAATAACTTTCATTTTGTCATTTGTGGCAGTTTTTGAAGTGGATCTCTCTAAAATTTTGCCGTTTGGGAAAGGGTTAAACCGGTGAAGATAAGATGAAAAGATGATTTTAAATAAAGATACTGATGTACATGTGTTTTATGTATAAGAAGTGCTTATTGTAGTATCCTATGGAACGCCAGAGCTGTCATATAAGACGAAACTATGTGTTGAAGTTTGATATTCACGCATTGATATTTTATCTTTATGTACACTAAACAAAATAAATTAAGGGTCACAAATTATATTCATTATAACTTTGTATTATAGTATGTTCATGTATACTGTACGTGTGTTTTGGTTAGAAGAATACCTGTGCAGCTCTGTACCATTGTTCACTTAACCGTGACTGCGTGCACAATCCGCCCAACTTGTGGCAAACATGCCTACCCCTTAAGTTCCAGTGTAATGCCGGTGTAAAGAAAGACTCTTATGTGTCGTTGAAAAGATTCCTTTCAAAATTTAGACTCGAATCTTTCGAAAATCAAAGAAATACTGCAGTGAGAGGATTTAAACACGTCTAGAAGTCATATGACGGAACCTGAAAAGTCCAGAGCTGTCGGATAGCTGTTCGCAGGCAGACACAGCGCCAGGTGGTCTACGAGCACGATGTTGGCCAAAGTGTCAGCCGGCGACTTTCGGGAAAGTTTCTGGAGACAGGAACCATCACTTGACATCCCTAGAGTGAACGTCTGAGGTCTTCGTTGCACTTGATGAACGTTCAATTGATGTTAAGGTGAAACGTCAAATGTTTGAATCAGCTGTTGCTCTCAATGGAAACGTCAAAAAAGGCTTCTGGTGTTCTGATCTCACCACAGTTACTTCGAACAGGCTGAATGATACCAGCTTGTGCTCTCGCCGTCCCGTGGTACGGTCTCCATTGACGTAACAAAACCTTGGGAACCGCTTAGCGTCTGCCTAATCCCACGTTAACTTGCAACTGAGACATTTCCGACATGTGTTGTTCACAGACGAGTCAAAATTTTGTATGGGCTTCCATGGTGGTCGTAGACATTTCTAGCGTCAACGTTATGAACGTTTCGTATATAATTGCACAATACCCAACACGAAAAGTTTGGGTGAAGGTCAATTATTGTTTGGGCTGGAATTTTGTAGGACGGTTGCACAGACCTATACGTGCTCATGAATGGCACTGTGAATGCTCGGCGTTACATAGACAAGATTCTGGCACCATACGTTATTCCTTACGCTGGTGTAACGGGTCAGGAATTTGTGCTTATGGACGATAATGCAATCGTCACCGTACTTGATTGCTTAATCAGTATCTTTATGATCAAGATGTTGATCGTTGGGACCGGCCAGCCAGGTCACATGACATGAACCATATAGAACATGCATGGCACATGCTTCAGAGTCACATTTGCACCCTTAACGCATACTTTCAACGGAGCGGAGCTCGCTTCAGTCCTTATCGAGTTATGGGCTCTTATTTCTCAATGAGACATTCAAAAACCAAACCATATCTTTCAAATACGAGTTAGAGAAGCGATTTAATTAAGCGGTTGACATACGCTTTTCTAAAAGACAATATTTGCCCCAATTTGTATGATTTGTTAAAATGTTTACCCCACCCAGCACCATCTAAGCACTGCAAAACTGACGGTATCTGTGTTACAGATGTAATGTCGCTTTAATTTCTGAAAATAATCAGACTTTTGACCTTTTAATTTTGTTACTGATATAACAAACTTCTTATAAGAAAATAAATACATAGTCATATGAAAATGTTTGTATATAAATTGTAATCTCAAAACCTTGACCCTTAAGTTTTATATTCATGCATTGATATTTTACCTTCACGTATTGAAATTTTATATCCACACATTGATATTTTATCTTCGTGTATTGAAGTTTTATATTCATCCATTGATGTTTTACCTTCGTGTATTATAATTATATCTCTACTCATTGTTGTTTATCTCTGTACAACATAGTTTTGTCATATATGGCAGCTCTTGCGTTCCATATAATCCTGTCAATGTCTTTAATATACCATAGCTTAGAAATCTGGTACAAGTGAAAAATGTCACACAAAAAGCGTTTCACTCTTGAAATTTTTAACATGTTTTAATGATAGTAGTGAAGCGATTTTCTTTAAACATGGTACCCAATATATAGACTATATATATATATATACTATCATTGAGGTTTGTTTACATTATAGTAAAGACGACTTTGGTGCAAAGGCTGAATAAAACCTTATTATCCACATGTTTCTCCTTTTTGTAAATGATTCCCATTTCCCCGATGGACGTCAAATCAAGACCTTGTTTGAGACGTCATGTAAGATAAAAGACTAAAAGATTTCAGTTATACCAATTATTACTACCTGTGACATTTTTAGATTACCATTTTGTAATACAGAATAGGGCTTAAGTTACAGTTTGGCCTTCTTCAATTCTTTAGAAATAAAGAAATGTAAAGAATTCTTTCTTTAGAAAATGGGAAAAGTCTGGATTTCCTCAACCCTTTCTGACACGGACTTTTTTGTAAGTAAATACCATGTAAAAGACCAATTGTGTTGTATACAGAAGCTTTCATTTTTACCAGTTATTAATTATGTCGTTTGAGGTTAATGCAAATGCCCATTTATATATTTCGTTAAAAGCATTCTGATCATCAGTCGGAAAGGATAGAATCAGTATATATAATTTGGATAAAATTGTTGAAACGACCTTGTTCATACCTTAAATAAGGATTGAATAGAACGTTGTATGCAATTATCCAATAGTTTTGAAAAGAGGCAAGCAATCTTATACCATTTCAATAATTGTATGTCAATTTGTTAAAAAAAAAACTGAAACTGAATATTTACAAAATATTCTCAATTTAAGGGAAAATGCTCCAGTTTTTCGGAACACTCGGTCTTTACTGTATTAAATAAAATGTTTCGCACCAATATGTTTCGCTACCATATTTTCAATAATACAACACATCATATTTACCATTCTCGACGGTAAAAGTGTATTTATTATACAAAACTGATTTCCTCAAGTTGGATATCGATTTTTTTAAAGCAAGACAGTCGTAAGTGTGTATGCAGTTACCACTGTTTTGCGTCATTTTATTTATGTGTAGCTGATAAAAATTGCTGTAAGTCACTAATAAGTGCGCTGACCTATGCATTTTCTGTTTGAATTATTACCAGGACATGTTGCTTAATACAATGAGGGAGTTTTATTAAATTCAAATATGTAGAACTTGAAATATTTCCAAAAATATGCAAATTTTGACATAAAACACTCCAGCTTCATTGATCTAACCGAACACGTGAGCATGCTGTTCTATACATTTACGCGTTTATAATAGCACATATTTTGGGTTTTCTATTCTTATTAAATGTAAGACGTTACTTTAAATACGTTTTCTGGACTAAACGATGAACATACAGCATTTTATTAGCATTTTAGTGGCATTGGACAGGTGCAAGAAATTGTGCATTTTTTCGATGTAAGGGGATGTGATACGAGTTCCTGTAAAATTCTAACAAGATCGCTGACCATCCATTTTTATTTTATTTTTCAATTGGTAATAACATGTAATTTCCACATACAAAATATGAATAAATTCTATTATTGGGAAAACATTAGGAAACTGTACAACAGGATCGTATTATGGGGAATGCCAGTGAAAAACAACCCTAACTCTGCCAATTATATTTGGAGTAATTGTCGTTTGTTGATTTCCATAGTTAATTTATGTCCAGAGTATAACTCTGAAATGATGCACGGTAAAATCACAAAACTTTGTATCTAGATAAATCATCTAATTGTGGAGTGAAGAAGTGCAGTGTAGTGCAGTAACTATGCCGATCGTATATACGGGGTTTTTGTCCGATTTGCCCTTTGTTGATTTCCATACTTAATTTTCGTACATAATAAACCTCACAAGGGTAACATATACCTAAGTTAGCAGACAAGTCATGACGAAGATTCAGGCTAAAATGTCTTAAGGTAAGTTTCATAAATATCCAAGCTCAGAAATATGTGAATCTTAGTTTGAATATTATAATGAATTACTAATAAAATTATTTACTGAAATAAACACATTGAATTATAACTATGTATAACATTATAAAAGGGTAAAGCTAAACATATAGTCTGCAAACTTGCAATAGTTATAGAAAGAGACATGTAATTTAACACATTCCGATAACCCTTATGTATTGAATTGTGAGTAAACCTCTCTAATAAAATTAGCCTGAATCTGATCGTTTTGTAAAAATCACAGTTCAAGAATCTGTGAATGTTTGACGTATATTATTCTTATTTGCTCCATGTGAAAATAAACCATATAGTTTGAACTGATTTCATTGTGTGTTTTGCACAATATTTAAGATAAAGATTAGCTAAGGTCTGCCTATTAGTAAAGAGGCACATTTACAAAACAAGTTAATCATCTGATGTTATCAGATTTATTTTGGTTGTGTTCCTTCCTGTAGACGAGGTCGTAGTTAGGGTATGTTATGTGACAAAACAAACGTCATACGTTGTCATGAACAACGCAAATTCGTTGTTCTAATTGGTCTAAAAGATCGGGAAGCCGGGACTGAATATGTTTAATTAACATTGACGTTGTTAAGAAACTCGCAATGTGGTCTTAAGCTTCTTACAATAAGTGTCTGTGTGGGTAAATATTAGGATAAGAATTATCTTCAGAAAATCGTAAACCAGTAAGTTAATTTTGATAAATTGCTACAATAGTTTTGCCGAACTAGATTGACAATGTATTTTTGTATAATTTGTATTTCTATTTGTTCCCTTTATTATATATATGTTAGCGGCAATAAGTAAAATTAGGCAATAAGCTTAATGCCTAGAGGCAAAAAGCTATTGCCTAGGCAGTAAGCTCATTGCCTAAATCACTTTAGGCATTAAGCTCAATGCCTATGTTTTAAGCTTATTGCCTGGCAAAAATAACCAGGCATTAGTCTTATTGCCTAACGATGAAATATGACTATATTGTTTGAAATCTTATTTGAAATTGAGCATATTTCACAAATATTCACGATTATGTAGAGCTTGAAAACACACTTGTTGTTTTTGGCTCCTGCATTTAATCAAATAGACATAATTCCATTATCTGGAAACCTTTCGAATTACATTTTAGTTAAATGAAATAAATAGATGAACTCTTTTTTAACCATTTAAGTGGGATTATCAGCTGGTGGCTCGGAGTGGATATTGTGCTTGTTATGTTGCTAGTAATTTCAGGAATACATGACTAGAAAATTGTTCATGTAGTGCCAAACACCATACAATCAATTGTACAGAAATCTGCAAATGATATCCCCCAAACCTCGGTGAAAAGTCATGTCCTTCCATCTGAAATTGATTCCTACAGGCCTGATATTAATTCCCACTTTCAAACAAGGCAGCGCAGTATAACTACTTTACAATGGACAACAAGAAATCATAAGTTCACATTTACAGTAAACACGTAATTAACAAATATGAATCATAAAGTTTAAATGTACCACACGTTCACACTTTCTATCAGAAACAGCTATTTCAATTTACATTAAATGAGGGATTAAATTACCACCGATATTAAAAGTTTCACAGCAGAGTGACCGTTCTTTACCCTCAAATTCATCATTGCATACGGATGAATGACAGGATTTTTTTTCAATTCTAGGTCAACGTATTTCATCAATATTCAATTGTTTAGGTTTAGCATTTATTAGTTATTTTGCCCTAAAATGATGTTGTTGATATTTCGTATTTACTAGAGCACCTAACCACAGGTTTCTGTCATTTCTCTGACCAGCACTATCACAACATCTATTACGAGCACATAATTCCTCTCTCAATCATTGTCACGATTCTTATAACGAGAAATTAAAGTTCAAACTTAAGCATTGATTAATTACTTATATATTTTGAACCTCAATGCGGAAAGGAACTTAAATTGTTATCATAATCAAATCGAGATGACTTTTAATTACATAACTATAAATAAACCATGACCTCTGGACAGACGAGTCCAACTAAGTAGGTAAAACAGGTTTTCGGAATCCCTTTGTTTAAATTCAACCGTTGTTAGAATATTTGATTTAAAACAGTAGTAGTATTATAAAATAGTCTCTGTTGCAAAGTTGGTAAGGTGGCGGTCTCCCAATCTAACAAACTATTTTAGCCGGGGTTCGATACCAGAAAATTCCACAATCCTTTTTTTCATTTTTTATCTTTTTGTTTTTGATCAATTTTCTTTTATCTTTGCAATGCGCTTTTTCTTTTCATGTTTCGTTCATACAGAATATGTATACATTGAAATGATTTCTCTGTCATCAGCGTTATATCTATGTAAGCCTACAGATCAGACATGTTTGACATTTATGACTAAACAAATTTTATTACTTTAATTGACTTATTATCAGAAGCTTAGAGCTACGTGCATGGATATCATTTAGAATGGTATTTTAAATGATGGAAAATTGAAAAGTAAAATAGAAAAAATAAAAATGGTAAATAAAACGAGACTATGGGAGATTCGAACCTATATCTTCCAACTTGTAATTGTTGGTTACGCTGTTTTTACCACTCGACCACGGCTACTTTGAGTTGAAGTCGCAGTATTAAATTATTTTGACAAAAACATACCGTACATTATAAACATACAACCCCTCTCACGTGGGTTAGTCAACAATTTAAAGTACATTTGAGTCTCAATATTGGTGGTGGCACTATACTGAATCAAACTGACAATGTCTATAATAACAACAGCGGGTACAAGAGATTGGTGAACTCCAGATAAAAAGTGAATACAGGCTTATCAAAATGCTATTTTTCATTTATTGTTCATTAACACCTAGGTAATGAATACCCGTTGAAGTCATCTCCTCGAGACGATTTAAATGTGTAGCCAAAACATAGGGATTGGATTTGGAGTTAGAATGTGTCTTTATTCCCATTTATCTTTAGCTATTTCTATTGCATGAACATTTCTTCTTTGTGTAAAAACTTCGTGTACCAAAATCGTTAAGAGTAGATTAACCCTCTTGGATGTAGAAACCTAGCAGTTTACATCTGGCCTTGTACTTAGAAGGAGAGAATGTATTTATAACAATTTTGGACGCATTAATAACAAACGGACAGACGGTGGAAAGATAGACATCGATCAATCATTAAAGCGCACTTCTGTCATGTTTTATGAGAATTTTCCTTGGTTTTGAAAGAGAGAAGCACCCTTTCCTGGTGCCAAAGCAAATGTAATTTCCACATTCTCAAAAAAGCACTTGTTACATTCCACCATGGCAAATACACGTCATGTAAATTACAAAAAAATAGACTTTGGCGTAAGGATATAACATTATCTTAGCTATCTTAGTTTCTGGGTGCCCGCAAACCCTATCTTTCAACGAATTCGACTTTTTGTAAACACGTTTAAGAGTGTCTTTTTCTTAGACAATCATTTCATGAGGAAATTTCGCGTTTTCTTTAAACATATGATATTCGTACTATATAGAAATGGCGGAAAAAGATTCTAGAATTTATAGACACCGTAAATTAATCAAAGTGCTGAGAGCACTGTAATTGGACGTCTCTGATTGATTGAGCGGGATTGTACATGAACGAAAGATATTTTGTTCATTTTTCTGTGTTTAATTCGATAAGATCGGTTTCCGAAATACGAAATCGGCTTTATTACCAAACAAGAGCTGTCCGAAGACAGCGTGCTCGACTTTCTAAGTGCTTAGTATAAAGGGGGCATAACTCCAAATAGAGTGGTCCCAGGGTTATTGGCCCTGATAGTAAGGTATGAGGATGTGATAGTGAATAAGTATTCCAAGTTTGGGTTGAATCCCTTTGATAGTATGGAAGTTATTGATGTTTGAAAAAACTTTAACCTTTGTTGCAACGCCAACGCTAACGCGAACGCCGACGCCAACGCCAACGCCGACGCCCGGGTGACAGTATAAGCTCTCATTTTCTTCGAAAAATCGAGCTAAAAAAACCTCTTAGACTTCAAATTGATTTGATTGCCGTTTCAAGACAATTGATTTGTCTCTATGAATATTCACTATTAATTTGATTACCCAATTCCATTAAGGCCATGTGATTAGCAATTCTGTCTTCTTGTTTCTGTTTAACTATGATTATTGTCGTCAGTTACACCTTTTGTTCATTTTATAAAGAACGATACAAAGCAATTTATTCAAAATGTAAGCCAACGCGCTACATAAATGAAAGCCGCGATAGCTCACTTGGCAGAGCACTCACCTTGTACTCTTTACACATGTCTATATCTGGAAGGCCCTGGGTTCCAATTCTACTTAGACATTGTTCTTTTTTGTCATCTTTTTTTCGACTTTCATCTCCTTCATCGTTGGGAAAAAAACGACCGCAGTGATTTAGAATCGATCTAAACACAAATTCAACGAAATAAAGTAATGAAACGCCGATCATTTACATACAATTCCGCTCAAGCAATTAGAGCCGTCTAAATACAGTGCTCCAAGCACTTTAATTTTTATTCGTGTTTAGAGTAAAAAAAAACAACAAAAAAACAAAAAAAAAAAAAAAAACACGGCAGCAGTTTTCCTCAATCCAGTACTACCGCAGCATCCTTACATCTACAGATGTGCATACAAATCTTCATATCATTATCAACGAACATTTGAGAATTGCAATGTCCCTATCTTACACATATTCACCCGATCATCCAGGTACCATCGTCACTGTTGCAGATCCATTGCTTCATCTTCTTAGCACAATACACGTAAACGGGTCACTTAATTAAACGTAATAAATACAGATCGCTGTAACTCGATCTTATAATTGTAATAATCATTGTTGTCATGATCATTGATCAGTATGTAAATAGGTCATGATACTGTCGAATATCAGTTATACAGACGCTGGAGAGAAAAAAAAAAATAAAATAAAACTCGTAAGAGCAACTATTTTTTCTGAATATGTGGATATCACTAGCGTCTCATCTGAGGTTGTACAGATGGAACCCCGATTTGTCATCGAGTCGAACCCGAGTTGCTAAATGAACTCAATTTTTAAAATCCTGTTTCCAAAATACGTCTCGTGGAAACCCCGTTTCTGTAAATATGTCAAAGACTTAAACAACAATGATCAAAGAAAAAGAATTTATCACACATAATACGTGCATTAAATTGAGTAATCATCCTAAAATGTCTGCTTTCAGTAAACACATCAAGAAAAACAAACATTTTAACAACGTTACACAGAAGAAATGATCCGAACTGGTTTCGAACCAACGGCGTTCCAAATTTCATACTGAAAAAAGGTTGCGAGGCTAATCCTTTCCCGTTTGAACTATCACTGCTGTTGATGTATAGGGTGTTTGTTAACTTTATTAGCATAGTGTATGCATGTATCGCTTTCTAAAGATTACCCTTTACACAATATTACGAAAGTCATATCAGTACAAGAAAATGGTAAAATCGAAAAAAGATCGTAAAGTTGGTTAAGACGTGGCATGAATTGAATCGGCCAATGAATCTTATAGTGTTTGTTAGAGAACACATAGAAAGCAGGAAAAGATACGACAGTTTTCCTGTATGGTCGCAAAATCTATTTTGAATTTTGGTCAACTGGCAATTGAGTTTGAGAAGGTTTTTTTGGTAATGAAAACCCATTTCGACTGTCGAAAAGTGGTTATAAGAATTGTACGTCCTTTCGGACGTCCAATTAAAAATATGTATTTCAAAAAACTTTAAATTTAATGAAAAGATATACTTTCTCGAAAAAAATATCAGGAACGTGACGGATAATCATGATAAATTAAAACGGATAAATGACATAAGCATCAGTTAAGACCAAGGAGAATCGTTGATGTTTTTCTAACTGGTCATATCTATTAGGAAGGGATTACTACCAAAACAGTCTAAAAGCAAAAAAAAAAAAAAAAAAGAAAACAACAATTTGTTAATTCCTATATCAGTTAAAGTCAACTATAAGGACTGGTGCTTGTAAGGGTACGTTAGCCCTAACTCACAGTCTGATTAAAATCCGATGTTAAGTTTCCAGTAACACATGAGACGCACCCATTAGGGGTTATCTTCTGTGACCCCTGAAAACCCCCAAATCTGTCATCCTTTACCCAAACGGCACAGCCTAAGAAGAAAGCTGAAACAGGTGACAAAATGGATCTTAAAAGGTATAATTTGTGTAAAATGTAGCACTGGAAAAAATGAGCCAAAAGGAGTAAATACTGATTATCAGCAATTTCTTCTTTTATCACAATATTTTCACGGGCAGTTTCTAATAGGGACAACAAAGCAAGGTCTTTTTAGGGGAATGTTTATATTTTCTCCAAATTCAATATCTTATTAGGCCTATTTAATTTTCCATGACAAGCACATACTGAGATGTTATGTCCTCGAGGCTTTAATTACGATTTAGTCCATTTGAAATTTTCGGAACCTTGCAATGTCGAGTACAATGAAGTTTTATTTTTTCTTGGCATTGTATAGGTGTTCTAGAGCAGATCTAGCTTGGTTGCCAGAATGGCAACCTTGGGCAACACCCACAATTTGCAAAAATCCAAGATGGCCGCCAAACGCAGCTTGAAAAAATCAACTTTTTGTCAAATTGTCCAAAATTGATGCGAAAAATGTCTATTTTTGGTTTTTTTCGGGTATGCTGAATTCAAATCTGATGATACATATATCATATGGATATCAGAAAAATCCTAAATTAGAGATGGTTGCTGGATGCCATCTTGAAAATCACATTTTTTCTATGTTAGTTTTTATACGGTTTTTAAAAGGCACCTTTTCAGAATACTTGGTAAGTCAAATTTACTTTACTTCTCAGTTTTTCATATTTTCTTTTCTTCTTTTCTGTTTTATACCAACCTTGTATAAATAGAATTCAGAAATGGCAGCAACATGCCTTATTGAAAATAATTATTGGTTGAAATACTGGTACAAATTGCTGCCAAATTTTTATATTTACGTGTTATTAAATCTCTTTACTTATTTATAACACATTTGGACTAAATTTGGATATTACATATTTCGTTTACTGTTCTCATATAAATGATAGTAACAGATATGGCAACCAGTTGCCATCTTGGCATAAAGAGCAAATTTTCAGACAGTTTTTTTCAAGTAGGACATCAAATGCCTAAAAATCTGCTCTTTTCGACAACAATGATATAACATCAATTAACCTGTGTTAATTTTTTCAATTTAATGACTCTAAAAGTTTTGTTTATAAGTGCACTCAGTGGAAAATTTAAATAACATATTGTTAGGTGCTGTTTTTAGGTATTGTTATCTAGGTTTGAAGTTTTTTGCTTTGGAAAATCAGATTCTGATACACAATTAGGACTAGAACTAGATGACTATATAGAATGTTTTATCCTGTCACATGATGTAATATCGACCGAGAAAAGGGGTGCCGTGAAAACTAAAATGTTTCACGGTCAATAGTACCGGAAGTTCCTTTTCACGGTCACTTGCTTTGTCGGAACTATTTTCTTCCAGTACCCGCCTGACGATTTCTTATAAATAATGTTGTCTGTATTCATATTATTCATAATAAAAGCCTTAAAATTGAATTTGTGTCTCATAATTAAAATCTAGATCTATCTTCTAATTGACTTTTTGAATAGAAAACCAATGATCATTGTAGATAAATGATGCATTATTTTGACCATAAATTGTAGAAGAAAGCAGAATGCGAGTTTAACTCCATAACTCGTAGCATGTGTGGTCTGAAAATGGAAATTAATACCAAATTCATGTAATTTCCTTTTCCCTCGATTTATTTCTAGGAAATCCCCCGTTGAGACCCTCAAATTTTAAAATCGATGACGTTTATTTGATGACGTAATATATACATTATGATCTAATCTGTGACGTAATTTGTTTGATTCCTGGAACGAAATTTGTAAACAATGTTTACAACATGTCAAGTGAAAAGGATAAAAGGGATAAAGGAAGGAATTTAAAGGGGTTTTTCTTAACAGGAGAGGATTGAGATCAGTGATTAGACATCTCGTTTCAAGAAATGGTATTCTTGTTGTTTTCATCAAGACTTTGAATTGCTACTTTGCACAACACAACATTCCAAAATGGACAATCTCGAAAAGCAAGCAAACAATCAAGATGAATTTATGAAAACGGATTGGAATGGATTAATAGTGAAACGGATTGTGGTGTGGATTTTGTGTTCTTGTCAAGGTTAGTTATTTTTCCTGTTCAAGTTTGAATTGACAGTTAACCTTTGTCTTCGTTGAAAAGGACCTCCTTCCAATCCCACCCGCCTAGAACACAAGCAAGCAGTCATCGACTTTACTTCGTAACTCGCCATTCATGCATTTTAGCTTACAGAAAACGTATAAATATTTAAAAATCGGAATGTAACATAGGCCATGCCCGCGGCTATCAGTAATTTAAGTAGAAAAAGAACGTTTTTACAGGAATTATTTTCTTTGGCTCAATAACCGTTTTGCGATATCCGTCATTTCAGAAGTGGTATTTCTGGCGAAATAACTTAACTATTTCCATTTCACGAAATCTAGATGAGTTTAGCTTCCTTTACTACGAATCCGTTTATGTAACAGGATAAACAGAATAATAGGTTACTGCCTGAAATGGATCAAGTTTTTCCGGCTCGGCTCCGGAATTTATTGGGTTCGTCTTCGACTCACCCAATAAATATTCCTGCGCCTTGCCAGAAAAACTTGATCCATTTCAGGCAGTAACCTATTATTTTATATATACATAGGCTACCAGTTGTCATAATTATTGTTAAATGAAGGCGATGTCTGAGCTGTAGGAGATATGTCTGTATGTAACTGTGATTTTATTCAATTATGGTCACCAGTTACCATGTTGAAATGTAAAGTTTCAGTTGTTGCTGCTGATTAAAGATAAACATCTTTGGCATTTTGCAATGTTTTAGTTTCGGTACAGTTCTAAGCAATTTATCTACATACCGGTAATTACATAAGTTATATAAATTCATGGATATTATATAGAAATTAAAGGTGACTGTCATGCCAGAAGCAAACAAAGAGTTCCAATATTTATATGTTAGAAATCATTTTCCTTGTGAATATCTTAATGAGTCGTAATAGAACAATCGTGATTGGTGGGCTAAAGTTCCTTTGGGAGCTGATCTTTTCAGCTTTCATACTTTTACAATTTAAATTTATGAATAAACACCCAAATGATCATGGTAAACACTACAACCCTTTGAGTGCCATGCAAAATGTAATGCTAAGTCTATAGCCATGAACGATTTTAACGACAACAGGAAACAGTATAGTCGTGGATGTATCTTCATGTAAAGCAATGGTAGCCCTAGATAGCGGCAATAGCATTGAGTAGATGTGCATGTACATAATTGCAAGAAAGTTGTCCCATTCTGTTTCAACTTGTTTACCCGAATAACGAAACTAAAAGAATACATGTTCTGTCAAGACTTATCATGAGCTCTTTAGAGAGACAATTATACTAATTTGAGCTATCTCGCATTTTGAAAAGTTTATATATATATACTCAATATATTTAAGACATTGTGGCATTTTAGCATATTATTATTTCATTTTGAGAAATCAATGTCATTTGCATATGCATGGAGTACATGCATGTCATTTTTTAGACTTTCTGGCTAAGCCATTCCTTAAGATGGATCTGTAAACAAGAATAAGAACCATTAACAATTTACATGATTTAACGAGAGAACTGCGTCTCATTCCGTTAGTTTTAATTTGTTGTTGTTTTCTTCTTGCTGATATATGGTATATCTTTTTCTAAAGAATCATATTGACTTATTGCTTGAAGACTATAAGTATACACAATACATAGTTGATGTACAAAATGGGCCTTAAAACAGTGAGAGTATGGATTTAGATCAATTCTGGCAATAACAAAATTAATATTGTATTTGCAATGAACAACCTGTTTAAATTCAAACATTGCTGAAGAAATTTTCCGAAACATGGCGTCTGACAAAAGAAAAGTACTTTTGGAAAATTATTGAAAAGTCATACGAGCAAAATATTCTAGTAAAATATACTAATACATTTGGTGTGATTTGAAAGGCAAAAAACATTCAGAATCAGATGCAGAAGTGCCTCGGAATCAGATAATGTAAAATCGTTTAGTTTTAATCAAGTTGAGGTGTATCTTGCCATTTCTGTTCCATTCCCAATAAATGTGAATGGAAAACCTTTAGTATAAGGTATCCCGATACAATGAAAAAATGGACAGGGTTTTTCTGTGAATGTATATAGATGTCTTGTAGGTAGGGAAACATTTGCAAACTCTTTCTTTTAAAATTAATGCTTTTGGTGGTATCTTACCCAGGTTATAAAATGCCTGTTAATTTCAACCTTCTTAATATATTGTTTTTGTCTTTTGCATCGAGTTAAGTTTCATGTAAACAGTATATCTTCAAGACCAACTATGAACCGGTACTAACAGTTTAATCAAACATGGCTTTTTTGTTTTTTTATTTCTATTAATTCAGTATATTGTAATGGTGCGGAATGCTCACATACATAGTATCTACATTCAATGTTGACTGTACATAATAATTCCTCTTAAGCTACACACATTTCGTAGATCGGATCTGTGTGTAAGATTAACGTGTAAGAACTCCGAAATGAAAATTCTGCTTTACGAGCCAACGTTCTATTTGCGATTTGGGTGATGTTTACATTCTATATTTGGATGTAGATCATGGGATCACTTCTTCAAAATTAGGAAGAAGCCATATGAATTAATGGTTTAAATTCATAATGGTACTTTAACCAACACTGGCAATTTTTATTATTCAATGTCAGAACTGTGTATATCATTACACAGAGGTGATGGTCGTCTTCTGAAATAAAACTTAATCATATCATCTGTAAATGTTTCGAATATGCTCCAAGACGTTCAGATTTATAGAAATATTTACAATAGAGTAATATAACGTTTTGAAGAAATCTGGGATTTGTAAGAATTGAAATACCAAAATAAAGTACATTATAATTATTTCCCTTTGTAATATTTAGTACCAGTATGTATTGTCACTTTCGATATGCCATCTGGTGGCCAGTTCCCAATTGATAAACACTGTAAATCAATGTAAAATCCAAATAAATATCAAAATTGGTTATTAAATGAATAGAGGAATGATACACATATATCACATTTTAGCCGCATTTTCTATAAGTAGAAATAAATAGTAATAGGTGAAATAAGCCAGCTATCATTTTCAATAGGACGTCTGGCGGCCATGCCGGATTTTTATGTACACCAGATAAATCAAAGTACGAATTTAAGAAATAAAGTAGATTTACCTTATCAAGTGTGTTTAAATACATGAATTCTATCGGCCAAGTAAAATAACGTAGAAAAATGTGATTTTCAAGATGGCGTCCAGCAGTCATCTCTATTTTAGCATAGTTGTGTTATCTAAATGTTATATTTATCAATGGATTTGGATTCAGTAAACCAAAGAACCCCTAAATAGGCATTTTTCGCATCCATTTTGGACAATTTGACAAAAAGTTGATTTTTTCCAGCTGCGTTTGGCGGCCATCTTGGATTTTTGCGAATTGTGGGAGTTGCCCAAGGTTGCCAGTCTGGCAACCAAGCTAGATCTGCTCTAGAGCAGATATACAATGCAAAGAAAAAATAAAACTTCATTGTACTCGACATTGCAAGGTTGCCATATAGGGCATATAGCAGCGTCAAATGGACTAATTCTAAACGGTTTCATTTTTCCGAGCCTACATTGTACATTTGTACATCGTATGATGAATTGTATCTTAAACTATGGGCCACATAAGGTACACACCTGGTAGGAAAGTTCTTTGTATCAAGATTTACGTATGTTTATAATGAATTCATATTAGAAACTGACTTTGGCTTCCGTGAAAAGAAAAGGGGGTAGATATTTTAAGCGACCTCATCCAAAATCAGCATGTAAATCTTCGCTTCGGTAAAGGGGCTTTTAATATTCGGCCATTCTCAGAAAATGGGTACAATTACAAAAAATCCTGTCGCCGTGTATTTAATCGGGATAATTCTTACTGTTGACTCAAGGCGTAAATTGTTGATATTTTTTCGTGTTGTAACCTATTTCTCCACAAAAAGAATGTATTTTATATGCACAATAATTTCTTTTTCAAGTCATAAGAGTCTTATCAAGTTGGTTGGGGTGCCAAAATTTGCCTATCACCGGCAAATTTTATAATGAAACATGTTTTATTACATCTGCAACAAATGTAGAAGAAAGTTATGTTATACGCTTTTGGAATTGACCAAGTGTCCTTGAAATATTTATACCAATCTTAGGAAAAAATAGTCACAATTAACAAAATATTTGCCTGAAAAGACATGTCGCCAAAACTTGACGTTACCGTTGATTTGAGCCACACTTTATTGTCTTAAGAATTGCTTAATTTAAAAAAAAACTCCGCCTATAAGGAGAGGGACAATGTCGTTCGATAATGACAATTGCTAGCTTTTTATTAAACAATGCCCATTTGTTGTGCAAAAACTGAAACTCATATATTTGTCACACGAAGTTTTCTAATATCCATAACGGTCTTTTATACAGCAACCCGTATGTACACCACGATGAGAATGTTATTAAATTGTTGAACTAATTAATATTAGGCAAAGGAGTTGGTTTATCGAGACATTTGTGTTCTTTTCACGTATTTCGAAGGATTTTAATATACGAAGTTATAACTTCCATAACGACAAATGTCCATAGCGAATTTTCCTTTTACATCTCTAAAGGTGAAGAGAACCGAAAAACACTCACTTTAATTCAAGACATAAGCACCAAATTTGGCACAAACCTTCCTCAGAGTAAACTTTTTTTCAAAACATGTGGTATTCACCATGATAATCCAACACGGCTGCCATTTTCCAAAATGGCTGCCATCACTATTATAGAAAAAAATCGGAAAAACTTGACTTTGACATAAAAGCACCAAATTTGGCACAAATGTTCCTCAGAACAAACTTTCTTCAAAACGCATGATGTCCACTATGAAAACCCAGCATGACTGCCATTTTGCAAGATGGCCATCATCTCTATAGAAGAAAAAGTAGGAAAATCCTTGACTTTGACATATATAACAAAATTTGGCCCAAATGTTTCCCTCAATTATTTCTCAGAGTGCGTTGTCTTCAAAAAGCAAGGTATCCATCAAGAAAACTACACTGTGACCATTTTTAAATATTTGGTCCTTAATTCATTAAGAGAAGCAATTTCTTGGGAAATGGCATCCATGTTGGGTTTTCATGTCGGATACCAGGTATTTTGAAGGAAGTCCACTGTGAGAACCATTTGTGCCATATTTGGTGCTTCTATCTAAAAAAGAAGGATTTTCTTCAATTTCTTTACCTAATGGGATCGCGGCCATCTTGTAATATGGCTGCCATGTTGGTTTTCAATGATGGATACCATATATTGTAAAAAAGTATTCTCCGAGAAACAATTTAGTCAAATTTAGTGCTTGTATCTAGAAAACGATTTTTCCGATTTTTGTTACCTATAGTGATGGCGGCCATCTTGAACAAAGGCAGCCATGTTAGTTTTTCATGATGGATATCATATGTTATAAAAAAGTATACTCTAAGGCACATTTAGGCCAAATTTGGTGCTTGTATCACAAATAGAAGTATTTTTGGATAAGGTCCCCATATCTTCTAATATCCGTAACTAAGTAAAATACTACATTTTTTCTATACCATTTTTAGGAAATGGCTGAAGTCGGGTGGGTCAAAATTTGAGAATGATATTTTCGATTGATAAGTAATAACATAGTATCGAAATTTTAACATTCTGTTATACTTGAAAATTTGAGATTTTTCTAATCGAAATTGTACCCATTTTCTGAGAATGACTGATTGTTAAAAGAATTTGATTCCACCAAAATTTCTAGGTGGAATGTTTCATTTCTCTCAGGTATGCGACAGATGGTCATTATGGCCAGCTTGTTATTAGCTCACCTTTTAACTTTATGTACATTATATAGCGTCTACAAATATTGACCAAAAGAACAATACTTTATAGATCTATTCATACGAGTGTTTTGTATGCAAGATCTTGATTCATGCGTCTGATTCTAAATCCATGGGCGTAGCCAGAAATTTATTCACAAATTTTACGCACGAGCGCCGTAGACCCGAGAGGGGGAGAGCACAAGAGGGGGTTTCCGCGCTCTTAAGGGGGTTCCAGGGGTCTCCCCGAGAAGAGTTTGGTTAGTAAGACTTGTTTTTGTGCGTTTTGAGACATAAAAATGGCAAAACTGACCCTAAAAACGATACAAAGCAACCTGCGACCTATTCGCGATTTTTATTTTAAATTACGCACGTGCGTATTATGTGTAATGGCCGCTACGCCCTTGAAATCTGATCGGACCTGAACGTCGAGTTATGAGCCTTCGTGTTGCTGTGGTTTCATTTTGATGTTTATCTCATCACTTGGAACTGCATGTAGGCCTACGTATCTAGACGGAGGCCTGGAAGCCCGGGCTTTAACGTAATCATGTTTATGCCCCCGAATTCCCACAATCAAAATGATTTTTACCATATGACAAAAAATCTGAATCTTCCAAATTCAAAATTATTAGATAAAGATCTACTGACGACAACTTCAAGTGAATGTAGTTTTACATATCTCGTCTCTCTGGGTAGTTCTAAAACATTGTGAGAATTGAAGAAATTGTTTGCCATGACTGTCTTGTTTTGAGGCGTCAAAATGCGCACAATGGATCAAACTATACGCTTAGGTTTCAACTTTACAAAATTACTGGCTACGCCCATCAATTGTTCCCTGCAACATTTTAAGGTTTGCTCTGTCTGGTTAAGGGTTAAATTGTTCGGGTTCAAATGCACTTTACTTGTACTCGAAGGATTGTGACGTCAAAACGTGACGTAATTTTTCAACAATAACACGAGAGCGTTAACTCTGGTTTGTTTATCGATTGAAGTCTCGAGTTGTTGTATGTACATGTATATGCTTAGCAGTGACTCTGATAACTTTAATTTTCTTTCTACGAATGTTTGTCTCGATCAAAAGATTTTTCTAGATTTAGAGTAGGTCTATATCTCTGGGTCTATATCTACATGTTTATATTAATATGATTATATGATTTATATCCAGGTCTATTTAGAGCAAACTAGAACACAAAATGCAGAAATCTAGATCTAGAAATAGATTAGATCTAGATCTAGATTCTATCTATCCTGATCTAGTTTAGATATATTAAATCTACAAACCAACAATCATCAGTAATTTCTTCTTTTCTTTCGATGTTTTCCAAAATATATCTAGAAACTAGGGACTTCAAAACCGGGTCTTGTTTGGGAATTGGTAGATCGCGATCTTAATTTTTCCATACAATGTTTAACGTTTGTCTTCTTACATTTCAGATAAAGATTTAGATCTACATCAATCAGAAAGAATTAAAAGAGATTTTTGGGGTTTTACGCCGTTTTCAACTACCAGGGTCATATCGCGGCGGCATAAAAAGAATCTTAACAATTGAACCCTCGCAAATTGAGGTAGATATAATTATATTTGTTTGTTTGTTGTTTGTTTGTTTTGTTTTGCTTGACCGTAATGAAGGAGTTCTTGTTAAACTGTGAGGGTTCGATTCCACACATAGCCGTGTATTTTTTTTATTATCATTTTATTTTTCCTCTTATTTGCGCTTTACTTTGTTTTTGTTCCTTTCACATTTGTAAATAGATGTATAACCAGTATTACCACAACACCCTAACCGAGCCTCCAGCTGCTTGCCCACATAGGTCATTTAACATTGGAAAAGAGATGAAGTATTATTATATTACGAATTACCATCATTTCAAATAAATACCTTATAGACATTCTTTATGATGAGTTTCGTTTCAGCAGAATAATCTTTTTCGCTCATAATTAATAATGGATCAAGTATTCAATGCGAATATCGGGCATATACTGGTAAACAGTTTATTAACATATACAATTAACTCTCATAAAGCACGTTAAATGGGACAATCACAAGACTTGAATGTTGTCTTAGGCCATATACCCACTATATAGCACATTATGTACGTGATTTTCCGAAATTATCTTATAAATCTATATACAAATCATAAAGAGTCTGCTTTCTTCTCATCTTTTTTTCTAAATGATAAAACAAAATATACTTGTAAAACAAAATATGTAATTACCCATCTTTCTATGCGACTCGAACACACGTTTGCTAAAAGAAAATGGACGAAGCGCCGGTGCTCTATTCACTGCGCTATCGAGTATGTCTATATAATTTAGCGTAAAATATAACATTTTAATCTTTTTTTTTTATTTTAATCGTGTATAACAAGTCTTTCTTACCTGTAGGCCGAGTTCATTCTATTTATAGCCCTGTTTCTAAACATCGCATTATCGTTGGAATGCAATACAATCGGACATAGATCTATATGGATGTTTTTGTTGTTTGTTTTTATGTCGGAAGGCCGGGAAACCAGAAGATTAATTTCGCTGAGTGTATCATGTACTATGCTATTTTAATATTTAATTAGATCTAGATTTTTATTTTTTTCTGTTTATATTTTCAGCACAGAGGAAGAAAGACTTCACTCGACAGTATAAAGATTTGGTGTTTTCATTTGTTAGGGTAGGTTTTCTTTTTCTATGGTCATAAATAAGACGTGTATAAAATGTAACTTGTTTGTTTGTAATCATCCGTTATGTCAAAGCCAAATTATCGTAACTTATGCTGTATTTCTTATATGACTGATAAAGGGAGTAAAAACATTAAAAATGTCTTAGAAAACAATATACATTTGGATCCGACTTTGTATGTGCAGTGGCTGATCTGGATCCGTTATGTTTTCAATTGCCCGAAAGTATTTTTCCAGTTGCCATGACCTCAATAAGATTCTATATATTTTTACTTTATATTGCTGCATTTTCTCTTTTTTCCATTTTCTATGTGTTTCCCTGTCTAGATCTACCTCATTGTCCTTCTATCTTTCTTCCTATTGCTAACACTGTTGTTTTCGTTTGTAGATATTGCTGTAAGATGGCCGATTCTAACCCAGGACGACTTTCCAAACTTTTCAACATGCTGAGAGGGAAGAGAGAACCGACAAAATTAAGAATGAAAGAAGTCCCTATTGATCTCTCACAAACAAAAATAGATACACCCAAACAAATGTATGGCTGTAATATTTGTATGGCAGAATCTGTTTTTGCTGTTAGTTTATATCTGTGCTACGTTTGTAGAGTCTATATGTGTGAGAAATGCTCACAAATGCACGATAAATCGCATCAGTTGGTAAAGAGAAAACATGAGGAAAGTGAGAGATTGGAAAAGGCAGCTAATTTTGTTTTTGGAATGAGAGGAGAAAGTAAGGTAGAAAGAGGAGAAGATTTAGATGGCGAGTGTGTTGAGGTGATTGGACAAGTGAATGTGAAACATGAGTCGGATAAACGTGATTGTGGTATAACTGGATTATCTGGATTGGAAAACAAAAGGTGGGTGGCTGTGGATAGAAATAATTATTGTATGAAAATATTCTGTTCTGTATCCAACACGTTGCTACGATACATAAAGGTTGGGTACAAACCTTGGGATGTTACAGAAATAAAAGTGCAACAAAAATCAACTGATCCGGACTCAGCGTCCGGCAGTAAAACTGATATTTCTGGAGCAGCCCGAGATGAGCCGGATAAACACTGTTTGTTGGCTGTAACTTTTCCGGATATAAAACAAATATGGTTTATAGACGTGAATAAAACTCCGGCAGTCAAAACAAAAAAAATAAAAATGGATAAAGAATGTTGGTCAATAGATTTTAGTGACGACAAGATTTTTACCCTCTGTTGGCAATATATCGAGCCTGAACGCCAATATTCTATCGACATTTTGTCTGCAGAGGGGGGCCAGCTTAAAGTTGTGCAGATTCCTGCTTTATCTGCTTCGTTTAATCATGGCCTCGCAATTCATAATGGACGAGTCTATTTGACTGATTTTTATATAGACGAGGTATTGTGTATAAATGTGGAGGACGGGAAAACTATTTATAAACT